>CM076582.1:1059828118-1060428118 GCA_034641835.2 Pinus albicaulis
AATTCAATTGGAATCCTGACTGCCAGTTAGCCTTTGAAACCCTGAAAACAAAAATCTCTAAAGCACCTATTTTAAGGGGACCTAACTGGAAATTACCCTTTCACATCTCAAAAGATGCCTCAGACACAGATTTAGGAGTTGTACTGGGACAAAAAGACCTGATTCCTTATGCCATTTACTATACAAGTAAAAATTTGACTCCTTCAAAGTTAAATTATACTGTAACTAAAAAAGAGTTTTTAGTTGTTGTTCATTCTATAAATAAATTTAGACACTATATAACAGGCTATGAAACCTTTGTCCAAACAGATCACTCTGCAATTAGGTATTTAATGAACAAATCAATTACCAATGGTAGAGTCACAAGATGGTTATTGATTTTACAAGAATTCAACATCACCATTCTAGATAAGTCTGGAAAACAAAATACAGTATTTGATTTCCTATCTAGACTTCAAAACATTAAGGACAACACTCCAGTTGAAGATCAATTCCCTGATGAATATCTCTTTGCAATTACTACTCAAACCCCCTGGTTTGCTGATATTGCCAATTATCTAGTTTCAGGGAAATTTCCTTCAATTATGAATGAAAGAGACAAAAGAAAAATCATTTTTGACAGTGCAAAATATTCATGGATTGCTAATGAGTTATATAAAACAGGTCCAGACTTTATTATTAGAAGATGTGTTCCAGAAGATGAGATGCCTGAAATTCTCAAAGAATGTCATGATGAACCTTGTGGTGGACACTTTGTTGATAAGAGGACATCTTATAAGATCCTTCATCTAGGATATTATTGGCAATCCCTCTTTAAAGATGCTAAAGAGTATGTCAAAAGGTGTGACAGTTTCCAAAGGGTAGGGAAACCTTCTCCTTCAAGTGAGATGCCATTGCAACCTCAGGTACATATTGAACCTTTTGAGAAATGGGCCTTAGATTTTGTAGGACCTATTAATCCTCCATCAGAGAAAAATAAATATATATTAGTTTGCACTGATTATGTTACCAAATGGGTAGAGGCCAAACCATTACTTTCTGCTACTGAAGCATCTGTAGTTAATTTTCTTTTTGAGGATATTTTTACTCGTTTTGGTGTCCCAAGAGAAATTGTTACAGATCAAGGAGCTCAATTTACATCGAAGCTGGTGGAGAAAATGGTAGAAAAGTAAAAAATCGGACACATAAAATCTACTCCCTACCATCCACAAGAAAATGGCCAAGTATAATCTACCAATAAGGTCATTGAAGGGATCCTAACAAAGACTATTCATTTACATAGAAGAGATTGGGCAGAAAGGCTTCCTGAAGCCTTGTGGGCCTACAAAACTACATGGAGAAACACAACAGGTCACACTCCTTATGAACTTGTTTATGGAAAACAAGTCTTGTTTCCCATAGAGTTTCAGATCCAAACTTTCAAAATGGCAGTCTAGTTAGGACTTGATCTAACAGAAGCACAAAAGCACAGACTGGAGCAGATTAATGAATTGGATGAGATCAGGCAAGATGCAGTCCAGAGAGCAAGCATAGTCCAACAACAAAGGACTAGATGGCATGATAAGTAAATCAAAGAAAAGAAATTTAAAGAAGGTGACTGGGCCCTCTTATTTGATTCAAAGTTCAAGGATTTTCAAGGTAAATTTCAGACTCATTGGCTTGGGCCATATGAGATTGTGAAAATATTTGAAAATGGAGCAATAAAAATAAGGACAATAGATGAAGGAAAGGTAGCTTTTCTTGTAAATGGACACAGACTAAAATTGTATCATAAACCACTTTCAAAAGAGAAATTTGTCAAGAAATTTCAAGATAACATTGAAATGAAGTTAGTGAAGAAAAATTCTTCTTCTTCACCAACTTAATTGTATTTTTCTTCAATCATTATATATATATATAAACATGAAAACCAATCATTAATTGGCATGTTTATACAGAAAGTATAAGGTGAAAATCAGAATTCTTTTGACACTTTAGACTTTCAAAAATTGTTCTTTTTCTGCAATTAGAAATCATAAAATCATAAGTTGCATATTCAATTTTCACACTTCATTCCACTCCATATTAATGATCTATCTCATTGCATCCATATTTCACTTCATTCATATTTCATTCCACTACATATTCATGATCCATCTCATTCCATTCCATATTTTAGAGTTTTTACAGGTACATTCTGTAGCTACCTGTTCTGCAGCCAAACCTATTCTGCAGCCAATTGATTCTGAAAAACTACTTCAGTAAACAGAGGATGAGCCAAAGAAGATTATGGAGCCTAAAAGATCAATATTTTTCAGATGAAAGACAAAGCACAACAAAGCAGCAAAAATTTTAAAAAAGGGCTAAGGTAAAACTGTGTGAAAATATTTTTGATAGAAAATCATGAAAGGTATAATATGGTTAAGTCATATGTTTCCTAAAGTTATTTTATTATTCGAATTGATCAATGGCTATCATAAAAACTCCTCGACCAAATCCCTTCCATCCCACTCCATAACAAATCATCATTAATTTAAAATTAACGGTTAGAATCTAGAAGTGACCTATTAGGTCACGTCATCAGACCGTAGCATTCATTGATGATTTTTGAAAATATTCATAAGATTTCTTCACGGTCATTTATCCCATATCAAACTCATGATTTACCACTACCATATTCATTTGTTCACATCCACTCACTGCTATTATATTCTATAGCCAATTCTCATCCGCAGAGAAGTTATTTTTTAGGGTAAGACAACCTTCCATAGTTACTTTTTCTTCGGACAGAAGAACAGAAACAAAGAAGTGAATTGAAGCCAAAGAAAGGAAGCAATTTTTATCAAGAAGAAATGGGGCTTATTGTAAGGTCAAAGCTAATTTGAACTAAATATTTAGAAGGATACCCTCAGATTAAGGGGCTATTACAACAGGTTGGATGGCTGAGCTTTATAGAGAAGTTCAATGGATTCCACAAAGAAATCACAAAGTCATTTTCCAGGTCATTCGATGGATCAGAGGTGGAAATTGGGGATATCAAGTTCACCATCACAGAGTCATTCATAGCAGAAGCAATAGAGTTTCCAAGATAGGGAGAACGTTGGTTTAAAAAAAAAAAAATTCATAATGAAGCTTGGAGACAAATACTAAAAAACCCAGGTATGGACATTTCAGTGTTTAGAAAAGGTATTCCTAGTTCAACTTTGAAAAATAAATGGAGGAATATGCTACTAATTTTACAAAAGTTCATAACCTGTGAAGGTATATTTGGCACTTTGTATGTCTATCATATTAGACTCATGATGAATTTTCTATATGATGAAATAAATCTACCCTTCTTCCTGCTTAATAGTTTGAAAAGGATAGCCTCTAATGTCCAGAAAATGCTTCAATTATTAGAAACTACCTTACATCATCATGGCTTAATTAAAATATTAATTGAGTTTCATTTGAAGAAGGTAGGAGATAGTTGGGATGAATTCCTCCTAAGAAACCATTTTGAAAGAACCGGAAAAACATTATCTAAAGTGTTTTTTCCACTATACAAATTTGTTATACCAAATGGTGGCTAAATCTTTTTAGCCTTCAAGAAAAAATTCATTTCCAACAATTGTGAGTTCTTGAAGTCTTATAATGTCTCCTTTCATTCAACAAACCTTCACTGATGTTTCCCTCATAAACCTAAAAAATCTGATGTTTGCCTGAAGAAGAAGACTGCTCAAAAACCCATTTTCCCTTCATTTTTACCCCTCCTTTCATTCACAAAAAATCCTTTTTTATCCCTTATTTCCTTCATAAAATCCCCCCATAAGCCTCATTTAAACCTTCAAATTCACTAAAAGTCCCTTTTTAAATCATTTGGTCTCCTTTCATTTGGTTTAAAAAGCCTTCATTCCTCTACCGGAACCATCAATTTGCTTAAAAAACTCTGTTTTTAAGCCAAAAACAGTCTTTTTTCATCATAAAAGTTTTAGCCCCTGAGGGCTTAACTTTCATAAAATTCCACCTCATAAGACCTTAAACCCAACAACCGGGTGCTTAAAGGTCCTGAAATCCTCTCCAAACCCGTCAAAAACCTTTGCTTCCTTTGTATTTCATAAAAAACCCAACAGTTTCAAGTTTTGATGAATATTAGCCGTTGATCTAAACCAATCAACAATCATCGGCCAATCGCATCCAAGTTTCCAACTTACCCTTTGTATTTTCCCTCCCCGCCGATGCGATCCAGCGATCAATTCTTGACCATTGATCTACTCTATCGTGCCCAGATCTGACGGTCCATATCGCTCCCCATTCAAAAACCCACCTTTCGGCCTTTGGCATTCACGATTAAATCCTGACCATCGATCTAGTTTTTAGATCGACGGTCCTCACTCCATCGCATCACAAAATTTCTTTTGTCCATTTCCTTTCCCTCCTCCGATTGCGATCCCACGATTTAATCTGAGCCGTTGAAATCCACAAGAACCAACAACCCAGATTTAATCATGCTCCGCGATAGCCCTCTGACATTAAAACCCGTCAATTCAATCATGATCGTTGATCTCTCCTAGATCTAATGGCCCGCGCTTAATCGCATCGGCTCATTTCATTGTTGCCTTGCCCTTGCCTTCGCCGATTTCTGATCTTGCGATCAGATCTGGGCCATCCATTTCATAGATCCTACGGTTCAGATCAAACCTAAATTTCTTTGTTGATTCACAAAGCCCCAGAGTTTAAAATCCTTCGGTAAAGATCCATCATTGATCTATGTAGATCAACGGTCCACATTTCACCCGATCTCAACTCGAAATCCTGTCTCATATTCCTTTCTTTGCCCCATCTTTAAATATGGGCCGTTCATTCTTAAGATCTAACGGTCTAGATTAAACCCGACAGGCCCAAATCCTTTGGGACCTATCTCCCCCATCAATAGATCTCGATCGTCCATTCCTGAGATCCAACGGTCCCGATCTAAACCGCCTTGACCCTGCCCCACCATTTTCCGCCAGCACATCTTATCCCATCGCGCTCTCATTCCCACCGTCAGATCTCCCCGCCTTTCATCCAACAACTAAAATTCCATATCGCGTAAATTTTGTGCCTGAACGTTAATGCCTAAAAATTACAAGATATGGGCGGTATTAAAAAGACACGTGTGAAACGCAGACCTATATCACGTTCAAAAAGGAAAAACCATTTACCACCCTCAGCCCTGCGCAAAAACCGCTGCCGGTTTTTCCGCTTACCACCCTTCTCCATTGCATTAACTTTTACCTTTTGATCGTGGCTATCCATCGTTTCAGATCAACGACTCTTATTTTATCCCACATCCAAACTTCGTTTTAACCACATTTCGCTTCCGCCAAAGGTTTTCTTCCATTTCTTTTGCAAATTTCTCCATTCCGCTATAATATGACCTCCTCTACATTATAAGCTCTCGATTGATCTCAGCCATTGATCAATCTAGATCAATGGCCCAGACTTAATCTCCACCACCATTTCACCAAACCGCCTCCTCATCTGACCCCAGCAAGCAATCCTCACCGTTGGTGGATTTCATCCAACGGTCACGATTAAATATCACCTCCAAAGAAGTTTAAACCTTTCCCCACAAGATTTTTATAACTTTTTCTTGTTTGTGCAGGTTTTTTAAGGTTTTTCCATTGTTTCAAGAAGAAACGAATGGCCAGGGATGACAATCCCCCAGGCCATTATCCATGAAGACAAGGATTTGTAGGGTTCGAATTATCAATTTATTCGTGCCTCATGAGCACTGATAACTTTTTGAAACCCTCTGCGCGCCTGTAAAACAAAAAAAACACAGTGAACCTCAAACAGACAAAGAGTATCAGCGTCCAGGGATAAAATCAAAGCAGAAATCAATGTTTGAAGGTTTTAAACACAATATAAAGGGATTAAGGCACAAACTTAGAAAATTAACAGTGTTTTAGGGAAAAACAATGAGATTTATTAGTTCAAAAAGCCTCCACTACCACATCAGAGGCGAATTAAATCCTTCTCCAGCTACCAAAAGCCACTGTAGCCTCATAGGAAATCCACGAAGGCGGTTATTGCCTCAGTTAGTGATATTTTGCCTAAAGACAGCTGGAGTTATTGCTAACTCACCTAAGAGTTCTTAAGTCAACAAAATCTGCCCAGCATGCTTGTTACTTAATGAAAATCAATTAATACAGAGAAAATATCAGAAAGATTCTCCATTGAGCCCCTCAAAGGCCGAGAAACATTAAACTATATTGATTGAGCCTAGAGATATTTTCTCTCATCCCACCTCCTCATTTCTTCTATAAATACTTCTGTAGAAGATGATAGAAAGGCTGGTCTCTGAATATCTGATGCATGTAAATAGTTTTCTGAAGCTACTGTAAGCACTGTTTGTAATTGAAGATACCTAAGTTGAGATGAGAAGTTTGAAGCTGTAGAGAACCACTGGACTTGATGATTGTAACTAGTTTGAACATAAAATACAAGCTGATTTATGGGATCCTAGTCTATGTCAACGGTGATGTGTTTCTTATTGTAAATTGTTATTTTCTTTTTGTTTCCATTCTGTCCACTTTCTCTGATAAAGAACAGTAAATATAGAGCTAGGATTTATTGTCAAAGGTACCCTACTCTCACTGATAAGCTTTATCTTTATGTTTTCTTCCAATTGTGTATTTAGGAATGATTTAATACAGTTCAAGTAGTTAAGGAATGTTTGTGTTCCCATATCCTACTGTCTAAACTTTAAACGTTGTTCTTGAATGTTGTTTTCACTACTTGCTAAGTAGAGCTAAAGTAAGAAAGTTTATGGTTTGCCCTGTCTCCTACTTCTGTCTCCAAAGGTTTTTTTTAAAGTTTCCCTGAAATTATGTTGAAAGCAGGATAGGTTCAAAGTCCTTACTTGATCTTAGACTACTTTTATTGTTTATCTTGAATGTTTTTCCTTTGAATATGCTGAAAGCAAGATAGGTTCAAAGTCCTTAGTTGATCTTAAGCTATTCTATGTGTTTTAAATGTTTTCTATTGAAAGTGCATTGAAAGCAGGCTAGTTTCAAAGTACTTACATGATCTTAGATAACTTTTATGTATTTCTTAAGTGTATGCCAAAAGCAGGATAGTTTCAAAGTACTTACTTGATCTTAGGCTGCTCTTTTTTCTTCATCTGTTTGATTCCCTTCCTTATTGTTTCAATCCATTCCATAAAATCAACTTAAAGAGATCCTTTGACATAGATGACTTGCCCCATGGACCACTCTTGAACCTTGTTGTTTCAATTAAATCCTACTATGACTCCATAGCCCAATGGATTGAAGTTGCTTCTTGTCTACCTTGTTAGCTGAATCACTCTTTCACTTGCATATACCTTCACCCTTCATTTAGACTTCCTTCACCTTCATTTATCTTTGCCCAACCAAAACCAAACAAAAACCCTTGTTCCTCATAACTAGCCTAATATCATATTTCAAGCCTTAAATATAAATCAATCTTTGCACTTATAGAAAGATCCCTCTCTGGATTTAGGAGGGCTATATCCTAGAATCCCAAAGTGGTTCAAATGTCCTCCCTGCAGTTTTGGTCTCGCCAATCTGCTGAAATTACAGGGAACTAACATAAAGAAGAACATGTAAGGAAAAGTAGCAGGGGGGGAATTGTTAAATCTGTTGAGGTCAAACCTAATACATCAGCACAGGAAGATAGTGAAGAAATAATTTCTGAAAAATTGATAAATATCAAGAAACAACTCGAGAATAAAATAAAGGAGAAATTAACAAGTGAATGTGCTAAAGAAAAGATGAAAATCCACCTAAATTGAGAAGAAGCTACGGGCTTAAAGGCATGGTGAAAAAGACATGCTTTAAGGAAACAAGAGTCATAAACATTGAAGAATAAGAAACTCCAATCCAATCTCCAATTGATAGATCTCCTCTACACCAATATGAAGAAAACCCTAACAAAAGAACCCCGGATATAGATCTAGCTTAACAACAGATTTATGACTATGTGGAGTCACTAGAGAAAAGGGCCTCAAAAAATAGAGAAAGATCTCCCTGTCCAGAAGAACTTCCAATAGAAATTTTGAAAAGAGACAATTATGAATTGGAGATACTGAATAACCATATCAATAATGAAAATAAAATCCTAAGAGAGCAGGTCAAATTGAAGGGTAGCATGAACAACACTCTCTCTCAGAAAATGGAAGCACTATATAAAGCAAACAAGAAGTTGAAGAAAAGAAACAAGAAATTGAACAGGGCACTCATTATTCTGAGGTTCAAAGCACTCATGAGGAAACCCAAAATGGAATTGACTACCAGAAGAAGCAGAAAAAGGAGGTTAGATGTTCTTGCAAAAGTATCAGTGCAAATGGAATAAATTTTTGATGAAATTTCATGAGGACATGCAAGCGTTTTGCAGTGGGGGTATGTTGAGCCCTGAAATTGTCTTCTCTTTTGCCAAAATTTACTTCATTTCATCATTCCTTTATCCTTTCATAAACCTAAAACTCAATGAGAATGACTAAGATTACTTAAAGGTTGCATACAATGATTAACTTATTGTACTTTTGTGATTTTGTTGTCTTAATGGTTTTTGAACAGTTTTAGCCACAAAATGCAGTCATTCTATAGCTAGTTTAGCATTCTGTAGCTTTTTTGGTGTTTACATATGTCACAGGTGTCATCTGGAGGAAAGGCACACATAGGAAGATTCCAAATATTTCCTACATCATTTTTTCCCTTCCACGAAGACTGGATCGAAATCTAGATGTGCCTATGTACATGGTCAAAGAAAAAGTCAAACAAGTTGTCTTCTACAAGAATCAGGACTCCTGATTTGCTTCACAGCAAATCAGGAATCCTAAAAGAGTTATATTTTGATTTTAACTTTAAAACTACACCTGGACCTACTTTTATTCAATATTAGTTATGTATTTTCATATAAATTCAGCTCGGTAAATCCGAGAGGGACAAGTTGGATACATATTTTATCATTCCTATGATACTCTGTTTTCGAAGCATTTTGATAATAGAAGGAGTAAAATTTGATGTTGTTCTGAATACAACCTTGAGGAGTTGAATAATTAATGTTGAATTGATAGCAGAGGGCCCCTGCTATTCAAGGAAGCCTTACATGTTTTCTAGATAAGTAGTTTTCAATTCTGTTTTGTTATATTTCTTTACTTAAACTGCTTTCTGGTTTTAGCATTATGTTTCATGTCATTTGCTTAGATAAAATATCCTCATGATATTATAGTTAGTCTTTTCTCAAGCTTTTCCAATATATCTCTATTAAGTGAATGGATTTAATTGTAATATTCTGAGTTACTAGCACTTTAGTTTTTTCCATCTAGATTAAGAAGATCCTCATTATCCTACAGCCATTCTCTTTCTCAAGTTTTTCCAATATATCACTACTATATGAATGAGATTTGGTTGTACTATGTTGAGTTATTAGCATTTCCTGTTTTGCAATTAGATAGAAGATCCTCATACTATTACAAACAGTCTTCTTCTCAAGTTGTTCCAATAAATCTCTAAATCACGAATAAGCCTTAGTTGTAATACTGTGGGTTACTGATTGATTGTTGTTTAGAAGATCCTTATCACATTATGTCTAATCTCCTTCAATAAACTCTTCCAATAAATCTCTAACTGATGAATGAGATCTAGTGGTAATGTCATAAGTTGTTTCAAACATTCCATAGGAGATCCTTATTACATTATAGCAATCTTTTTCTCAAGCTATTCCAAAACACCTCTATCATATGAATGAGATTTCACTATAATGTTCTAAGTTGTTGTTTGTTTTAGGAAGATCCTCATCACATTGGAGTTTAATCTCTTTCACAAACTATTCCAACAAACCTCTAACTAAATGGATCAAATTGAATTGTAGTGTTTTTATTTACCTTTCATTTTCCTAAATGTTCATTTGCAAGCTATAACATCCATGGATTAGGATACTCTGTTTTTCACCATTTTTCTAATTAGGGACAGAATTTGCAACTAAACTCTATTTTAAGTCTAAGTTTTCCTTTTCTTTCCTTTTTGACATAGATTTAACTTCATCTCCCAAGTATAGAGTAGCATACTAAAACTCAAACATAACAAAACCCAAAAACATCAATAAAATACTGAAAACAATGAAATAAGAAAAAAGATATTTAGGCACATATAGTGCAAGTACACCTCATCAGTTTACTAGCCCTGGTTGATAATTTATGCTATCAATTTAGGAACACTAAATTGACTAAACACCCTTTGCTAGCTCCCTACCACATCTACCATCTGCCTGTACCAGAATGAGAAAGCCTCCTCATTGACCTCTTTGGTGTTGGTATCTCTCGATAATCTCCATGGCGTAAATTTCAACGCCATTGGCTGGTCGTGAGTGATATCAGCTAGCTACCTTATCCCTGGATGAGTCCATTTCCACATCGAAAATTCCATAATGAGATAGCCATAAATGAATCCTGTGGCTCTTCTGTAATTATCCTCACAGGCCTCGAATAGTTCATTCAATAGGAAGGTACACCAATTTAGTTGGGCTCCCTGGATACAGTGTTCCACGACTGATATGGTGTCGAGGGTGCATTCACCTTTGGTGTAATGTCTCATTGTTTTACCCGCTATTAGATAGCAGGAAAATTTCACTGCTGGATTGTTGATGAGATCTATCCTGGCTCCCTTTCCTCCTCTTCTGGTCTCATACTTCTTATAATAATCATAGTCCTCTGACTTCTTAGCTCTCTTGGATACATTTTTGAATGTCGTTCAGACGTTATTCCCCTCTACTGATAATCTGGTAAGTCTACCGAAGTCCTCTACATGTATCGGTACTTCTCTCCCCAGCCACAATGATCCGTTCTGGACTCTGCTCAACAACAATTTCATACACTGCATTGCCACTCCTGTTGTTCCATACACTAGGAGGTTCCTGAGGTTCAGTATTGTCGACCTTTGAATACCTTTGAACTCCGGATTCATCCTTGCTGCTTCCCCTCCTCCCTTTGTGGCATAATTTTCTATGTATACTTGTCGCTTCATAGCTGGTAATTGATAGGAGTCCATGAAATATGTATCAATTAATGAATCATTGTCATACTTTCCAATCAATGATTCTATCCTCTAAATTCTCTCATTGATCTCTAGCTTGACGACTTCTATTTCTATCTTCATCATCTTCATTCTTCTTCAGTATACCTGAAGTGTTGTTTATGCTCTATTGCTGTGAATTCTTGTTGTTGGTTTGTTCCTTTGAACTTTCTCTGATGAAATTTTTCTTATTTTTGTAGTTGTTTCTATTTGTTCTAACTCATAATTTTCCAGCATTCTTGTGCTTTTCTTCTTTCATGCGGGTTAAGTAATGCTACCGTCACGAATGAGGTTGATATGACCTCATAAATAATTAATTTTTTCTGTCTCTCCCGTGGCTATAATCGTGCGATCAGTTACCATGATGAGATGTTTTCTGAAATTACTGACTGTAGCTTCAGGATTTGGGTAGACGTGAAGGGTAATAATTATGGCTTAATATGGAAAATTTATTACGGTATGGGTGTTACTAATTATGGCAGTTAATTTTTCAAATTCAGGTGATCCTACGGACTGACAATGGTATGGTGGGTTATTATGACAGAATTATATTTGACACACTTAGCTTTCTGACATGGATGACACATTAGATGTTACCACACACCCCCCCCCCCCCAACCACAATTGGTTGCAATGTGGTCTTCTCATCGCAATAGGTGGAATTACTTTCTACATTATTGCGATGTATTTTTATTGGGATTACTATTCTATTTCTCATCTTGGGTGCGAGAGAGTTATTGACTCTATCTATTTCTATTCTACCCTACTAACTACTCTCGGTTGTGAGAGTTATTTGAAAAAAAAAATAGTGGGGCTTACTTGTGATAGAGCTTTAGGCATGCACCATTCACCCATCCTTGAAGCATTTGGCCATCTAGTTGCACCAATCGAACCGCACCTGAATCTTTAATTTCGATGACATGGTATGGCCGCATCCAGTGCATTCCAATTTTGCATGGGAAATTTTGAAATTTTTAGTCATTCAACATGACTTTCCCTCTGATAGTGAATGTTTTATGCTTGATGTGACGGTCATGCCAAGCCTTCTATATTTCCTTTTGCACTGTCTGATGGAATTCCACCAGGAATCTCTCTTCTTCAAGCTCTTGTAGCTCATGGAGGTGTTCATTGATTGAGTCTTCTTCTGTCATATGTACTGTTGAAGCGATTAATAGACTCAACATGATAAATTCAGCAGGTACCACCGCCTCTCTCCCGTACACCAACTGGAATGGAGTTTGATTGTGCAACCTTTTTACAATTGTCTTATATTCCCATAGTGTCGCTGGTATCCTCTCATCCCAGTCATCCTGGTTGGAATTTCATATCTTGGTTATTCTTTTTTCTAAGATATTGTTGAATGCTTCAACGGTTCCATTCGCTTGAGGGTGTTATGGGCTGCTTTTGTGATGTTGTACCATAAAATTATCTAACTGAGACTTGATTGTTGTATTAATGAAGTGTGTACCTTGATCACTTGTTAGGCTTCTGGGGCAGACAAATCTGCTTATGATATTCTCGAAGATGAATCTAGTTGTTGTGTTTGTTGTGCAATCTCTTACTGGTGCTTCCTCTGCCCACATTAGGGGAATTTTGAGGTCTAAAATGGGCCTCCTAAGAAAAATGTACAACCAAAATAAACTTTATAAGAACCAATAGGATTCAAGATGATGATGTCATCCATAATGGATGATTCACCATTTTTGGAGTAAAAAAGTAAAAATATTAAAAAACAATAAAATAATAAAACTACTTTTTCAACTCGTATTTTAAACGTATCTCCCAAAATTTTTACTCAAATTTCGAGCGGGAGTACTCGTTGGATGCGGAATTTAATTCCTCATCCAAGGAGTACCCATGTTGCATACTTTCGATGAACTCTTCTACACGAAAAATGAGAAATACATAAAAAACATGATTGTAATCACTTTTTTTTATGTATTTCTCATTTTTCGTGTAGTAGGACCCATCGAAAGTATGCAGCCTCAGTATAGCAAGATGAAGATTAAATTCCGCATCCAACAGTATCCCGCTGAAATTTGTTAAAGCTGGGAGATAAGTTGAAAATATGAATTGAAAAAGTAGTTTTTGCATTTTTCCCTCTAAAATTTGATGATGTCATCAAATCTTATTTGATTTTTTCCACTATTATTTTATAATTTCCTTAGGAGGCCCATTTTAGACCTCAAAATTCCCCTAATTTCTTGTGAGATAATCCATTTCGGTTATTATATACCTTGCCTGTGAATGTCGTGCCGTTGGTGCAATTGGCCCTACAAAATCAACGACCCATTTTTCAAATGGTTGCAGTGCTCTTACAGGTTGTAGTGTTAACTCATCCTAGTGTGACAGATGCCCTTTTCTTTGGAAAATATCACATTTCTTTACATATTCTTTACTATCTTTGTGAACTGTGGGCCACCATAACCCTGCTTGTAATATTTTTCTTGCAGTGGGTTTTACGCTGACATGCCCTCCCGCAACTCCACTATGACATTCCCACAAGATATCCTCTCTTTCATGGTCCATGAAACATCTCCGCAAGACATGATCCAATCCCATTTTATATAATTTTCCTAATATCAATTGATATTCAGCTACTTTCACCACCAAATTTCTTCTTTGAGTTGCCATGTATTCTATTGGCCATTGCCTTGTGACCAGATACACTGCTATCTGCTCTAGATAATCTGGGATGGCTTCTACTCTGAAGAGATTAGCATATGACAACTGATCAACAAGGGATCCCCCATTCTCCAACCTTGATAAATGGTCAGGACCCATGTTTAAGCTCCCTGGTTTCACTATCACTTCGAAGGTGAACTCCTGGAATAGTAGGAGCCATCTACAGATTCTTCCTTCAAGCACTGGTTTCTTCACCAAGTATTTCAATGCTGAGTGATCTGTGAAGAACTTAAACGTACCTCCTAGTAGGTAATGACGAAACTTTTGAAGAGAGTACACCATCGCAAGAGCTTCTCGTTCTGTTGTTGTGTAATTCCTTTCAGTTGTAGACAAATTCATGCTTGCAAAGTATACTGGATGATCGACATAATTCTCTCCTGGCTGAGCTAACACTACTCCTAATGCAATGCTGGAGGCATCAATATGAACATGGAACTGTTTTTCCCAGTTAGAATGAACAAAGATGGGTGCACTTGCTAAATTTTCTATAAATGTATTGAGCGCGTTTGTCACTCCACATGAATTGTTCTGACTTCCGCAATATTTTTTCTAACGGTGTTGTAATATTTGCATAGTTGTGGATGAATCTTCTGTAGTACCCTGTATTCCCGAGTAGTGATCTCAACTGTTTCACATTTTCTAGTGCTTCTATATTAACAATTACTGCTACTTTTGCTGGATCTACACAAACACCCTACTTAAAAACAACATGTCCCAGAAGTATCCCAAAAGGTACTGCAAAGATGCATTTCTTAAGGTTGAGGGAGATTTGGAGTTGTCTGCATCTTCCAAAAATTATTCTGAGTAAAGTTGCATGATTCTTCAGTAAGCTGTAAATTTTCTAATCATCCATATATAACTCTAAGAATTTATGGATATAGTTCTGAAATGATGCTATCACTATTCGTGAAAACACCATTGGCGCATTCTTCAGTCCAAAGGGCATGACATGGTATGCAAACAATCCCCATTCGGTTGTGAATGTTCTATTCCTTTTGTCTTCTTCTGATGTTCTCACTTGATGATATCATGATAATCCATCTGTGTACGAATAGGCTTCATTTCCTGCCACATTGTTAAGAACCTCATCGCTAAACATAGTAAGAAATGGATCATGTATGCATGCGTTGTTGAGGCTTCTGTAATCCACACATAATCTAATCTCATATTTCTCCTTTTTTCTTTGTATTACAATGGGACTGACCCACTCTTCTTCCTCCACTGGAAAAATCAGCCCTACTTTCATCATTTTATCTATTTCTGCTTTCAATTTTTCCTTTACTCTTGCATTTAGGTAGTAAGGACTATGTTTTACTGGTCTTGCATCTGGTTTTAAGACTATGCGCATTTCTACCATGTCCCCTTTAATCCCCTTGAGTTTTTCTACTGAAGATGGGAATAAATCTTCATATTCCTGTAATAGGTCAAATATTTCCTTGGTTGTTTCTGTATCCCAATAGTCTCTGATAGACGTGATTTTGGGTTTCTCTGTGCTTCCAATGTCCAGCTTCTTAGTCTTCAGAGGTAACAGGTGTAGTCCTTTTGTGGTTGGTTCCTCCTATATATCTCAGTCCCCCTCTTTCTCCTCAAATTATAAGTGTCAGAGATTCTCTAAGTAGTCATCATCCATCTCACAATCTATCTGTTTGCATGTTACTAATTCTTTAGTTTTCTGCTCTAAGAGAAGTAGTTCTCATCTTCCTGAATCTATGGAAAAAATAGTACTCTTCTGATGGCTTGGAGTGCATCTGTGACTGGTTATTTTTCACCCTTTAAAGAAAAACATTTCATAAACCTTTCTGCAACTACTCGCCAGGTGCCAGTTCCTCTCTTCTTTTCCTTTGTCAAATGCCATGTAATATTCCTTTTTTCAGAAATATCACAAGTCTATTCCAGAGATAGATTATGGGGGCATTTTCCAGATATGTCACCTCTAAAGAGAGGGTGAGATCTAGAGGCTACCTGACCCTTCACAGACTCTGTCTATAGCTATGTGAGATTTCCTATTAGGAAAAGCTACTCTATTGAGAAGGTCTCAATATAGAGCTACAACAATAAGCAAATACATCAAATGGAAATAACAGTGATTCATTAACACATCAAATGCCGGAGAATCTAATGGCCATCACATTATGACATAGAAGCAAATAAGAATACAAATCCTTGAGGAAATGATCACTCAAGCAAGGCACTAGAAGCCTCAACAAACCTGTATATGTAAATATGAGAATACATTGCTGCATAAGAGAGCCCAAAGCCATGAATGCGCAGTTACATGAGAGACTGCTGCATAAATAATAGAAATAAAATGATATGACAATGATAGTCTCAAATAAGAAGGGGGAGCATGATCTTAACCCCTGAAAATGTAATACATCAATCCTCTAAAAGGATTGGCTGAAATCTATACAAAAAATGGCATTTTGCAGAAATGCCGGAGTAGCTGGGTAGCAGCTACTCAAGAACTGGAAATACATGGAGAAGGTTGAAATGGCTGCAAAAAATTTATAATCCTTCTCCAATATAAACCTAAAGTGAAAGGCTGATCCTTTCACCGAAGACTTCTCCTCCAAGTGACAGTCAATCCCTCACAGCAAATCTCCTCTCTGAAAACGTTGTCTACTGAAGGGACTGCGCTGCTAATGATGGAATGTGGTTGGCCTGATGCCAAATATGGTGGGATATTCTCAAGAACTACCTTTTCTGATCTCCCAATGGATAGAACCTCTCTCCATCGAAAACAAGCTCTGGATGGTGTATGGAAACCTCCCCGGCAACACCCAGCAACACTGCACAATCTCTGCTGCAGAAACTGCACTGATGTAGATGACTGAAGCTCATGGCTTGAATTCCTGAATATGGAGGATGAGTGTAATCCTTCATGAACTACTCAAGAAGGAGAGGAATTCCTAAACAGGACTCCCTCGTGCCCGAAGGCACTGCAGCTCTGTTGAACAACAAGAGGCAGCAACAAGTCTTCAAGACTCAAACGTGAAATGATCAAAGATGTGCACAATGGCTGCCTTGCTCCTCTTTTAAACAATGAGCCTTCCCTCCATGGACCCTACTTGGAATTAGGGTTTCCTCTCTCTAGAAACCTCCCTCCTACATTGTCCCACATAGTGCTTTCCAACTCATGCCAACAAAGTTTGACTTGGTCAACCTTGGCCAAGCCTTCATGCAAAAAACCCCTTTTCACACATGGGGGTGTAAAATCCAGCTCCAACATGATCCTCTTTCATACTTAGAGGATTTTTATTCTCTAATCAAGCAAAGAATGGGTCCCCTACCCATTTTATTCATCTCTTATCAAAAATTATTGTTCCATAAAACTTTGGAACATTACAGTCCTCCCCTCTCAAAATATTGCTTTCCCTCACGAAATTTCAAGGATGAACTGAGTTTATTTCTGCCCTTTCCTCCTGTAGCATCCTTATGTGATGATATCCTCAAGAAAAGGATGCCATATCAGCAATCAAGTCTTCAAAACTGTCCCTCCATCATATGCAATCTAGCCTTGGGGTGAACATTCCCAAGTAGCTATCATGTAGAAACAATATCTATGAAGGAACAAAGAGCTGTCTAAGGGCCTCCTTGAGGCATAGGATCTGATATATAATGGGACTTATCATCCCCATATGAATCTCCCATCCTCAAGCCAATAATCATGAAAAATAAGTTGCCTCCCAACAAGGCAACTCATGGAAAATCTCCCTCCACCTTGAGCTCCGGAAGTGAAGGTGGGCTGAAAATCTGCTCATGGAAAGTGCTATAACTTGCCCATGCTGTCCTCTCCCCCACTCATGATGAGTATGGAGTGTATGCTGATCCTGGGCTGCAAATATATTTCCCTCAAATGGAAAAATGAAGAGTAATTCCCCAAGAATCTCTCCTCCATCAATGAAAAATCAGTCGGCCCAAGACATGTCATCTATGATGAATAGGACAAGATCACCATAGAATGCCCCCATGACATGTTTGATGTAGGTTATACCATGTGCAGAAATATGCAATAATTTATCATGGGGTCACAATGCAATCTCACCCACTGTAGCTGCATAAAATAGCATGGCAAGTATCGTACAAAAATATCACCTCTACTACTGAACAGTAAATAGATGAGTGAACCAGTAATAAAAAATAAAATACATGCCCAAATATAAGCAATGGATGGATGTCATCATCAGACTCATGGCCCTCCTCAAGAGAAAGCAAATAGATGGCTATGGTGGCCATGTCTCCACTCATGTTCCCATTAGAACATGCAATGCAGAAAATATGGGAGTCTTTCCTCATCCAGGACACATTCATCCCATGTGTCTCTCCTTTGGTCATGTCCTCCATTGAGATAACATCAATATCAGCCAAGGAGACCATAATCAGTATTAAAATGAGGCAAGTACTGAAGTTTTCATGTTGTGCAAAGTTGTACCAACAGTCTCCCAAGTAGTCACAGCGCAGTTTCCCAAACTGCTGCTTTGAGAAATGATATGGCAAGTTGTTTTTCATCTCATGAATAACAATGTATGTCCTTAAATCTGATAATGCATGGTAAGTGTCTGAACATAAATTCTGAACATACATGGAAGGTAACACTTTCCCAAGGCCATATAAAATATGGTTGTCTCAATCACATAGTTTGGCCCAATTTTTCTCATGGAGCAACATGAAAAATCTGCCCCTTTGAAAAGCACTGCACTAACTCATAATGATAAGAGTATGTAAATCAGCAAAGGTGCACATAAGACTCTTACCATAGGCTGGAAGTGAGATGATAGGTGGATCTATGCATGTGATCCTCCTCCCAAATGACAGCGTTGTGAGCTCATGCAAAAAGGCTCCTGCCCATGCCAATCTTTGTTTCTTGACATGCTCCTTGTCAAGAACAACTCTGGTGATGCTGCTGCAAATATGAAGCTTCTCCCAAGAGGGAAATTCCTCCAAATAAATCCCAGATAAGGAGTGATCCCCTTGCACTATGAGAGTGCCCTCCTCTACTCCTACAACACCATCAATCATATGAGAGAAAATCTTCTTGTGCTCTCTCCCATCAATCCCAAGCAACTCTAGTGCTTGATGCCTCCTCATGCTCACATCATATGACTCATGTGATGAAGGTATCATGACTGATATATATATGTAATATCAGAAATATGTATCCCTTCTCCTTGCTTCCCAATGATGTAAACATCCTGCCATCACTTCTCCATCATTTTGGTACTCCTCCCATGAGGGCTACCATCCTCCCAAGGCAATTCTTGCTCCTTGCATTTCATGAGAGTTTGAAATGCAACTTCTTGGAGACCTTTTAGGAAAGGCCTCTCTCCCATGACTATGTTGGATCTATGAGGATCCAAATGTTATGGAGGTGATGTCTCCTCTCCACCCATGTTCAACAGTGCTGCTAATTCCTCCAATGATGTAGCAGTTGTCTCTTCCTCCGGTTTACAATTTGCTTCATGATTCTCCATGGAGTTGTCATGGTTTTCTTCATCCTCCAAAAGTTTACACTCCCACCTTGAAGGCTAAATGAAAATCATCAAAGATTTGTGAGGATGATGGCTCATCTTCTCCTTGAACCCTTTTCACAGTGTAGTGCAATCATGAGGCCCTAAAGTGGCCATGTGATTTGATCCTGGGACCTCCTCATATGAAATTCCACCATCCTTAAGATTTTATTTTATTTTTTGCTGAAATAGAAAGTGGAACTTTACTCATACCTTGGTGGATCTTGGGACCTTCTTGTGTGGCTGCAATGGATTTTCCTCCAATGGCTTCCTCATCCATAGATGTAGAAGGCTGCTCCTCCAAAGCTGTAGCAACATTGGTGCAATTCTCCTCACATGGTGGAATGGCTTTCTCTTCCTTTGTCCTTCCTCCATCAAAGGTTTGAATCAACCCTTGAGAAAAGTCTCCAAAATAACTCACCCTTCAATGGACCAAGGGTTTGAACCACCAAATAGAGGTTTTATGCTCTATGTACAGTGTTTCCATCTCCACTGCTTCTTCCTCTACCACTGGATGCAGCAATAAAAATGCCTCCAGCTTCTTCTCCCAAGCTCTAGCTAAAGTAACCCCTGAAATGTAGACAATATAAGAGTATTGCCTCTTATTTCTCCTTTTCCATAGGGCCTTCTCTCCTCCATCTACTGAATATACTGTGAGAACATTGTAGCTCTCCTGAATGCTGCAGAATGGGGTCTATAGTCACCCAGGTACTTGCTTAAGATCTGGAAATCCAAGCATCTGCCATGCTGGTCGTCAAGAGAATAAGAAGTGCATGGACCTTCCTCTTCTCTCGTTTTCTTCTCCTCCTCCTCAGGGAGGCTCTTATTTATTAAAAATTGGATGAGCTTAGGCTCATCTCCTTCATCATTCTCCTTTGAAATCGAACTCACAGGTTGTGCCAGTTTGATGCTCTGATACCACTATAATATTCCTTTTTTAGAAATATCACAAGTCTATTCCAGAGATAGACTGTGGGGGCATTTTCCGGATATGTCACCTCTAAAGAGAGGGTGAGATCCAGAGGCTACCTGGCCCTTCACAGACTCTGTCTATAGCTATGTGAGATTTCCTATTAGGAAAAGCTACTCTATTGAGAAGGTCTCAAGATAGAGCTACAACAATAAGAAAATACATCAAATGGAAATAACAGTGATTCATTAACACATAAAATTCCAGAGAATCTAATGGCCATCACATTATGACATAGAAGTAAATAATAATACAAATCCTTGAGGAAATGATCACTCAAGCAAGGCACTAGAAGCCTCAAGAAACCTGTACATTTAAATATGCGAATACATTGCTACATAAGAGAGCCCAAGGCCATGACTGCGCAGTTACATGAGATACTGCTGCATAAATAATATAAATAAAATTATATGACAATGATAGGCTCAAATAAGAAGGGGGAACATGATCTCAACCCCTGAAAATGAAATACATCAATCCTCTAAAAGGATTGGCTAAAATCTATACAAAAAATGGCATTTTGCAGAAATACCGGAGTAGCTGGGTAGTAGCTACTCAAGAACTGGAAATAAATGGAGAAGGCTTAAATGGCTGCAAAAAATGTAGAATCCTCATCCAATAGAAATCTGAAGTGAAATATTGATCCTTTCACCCAAGACTTCTCCTCCAAGTGACTGTCAATCCCTCACATCAAATCTCCTCTCTGAAAATGCTGTCTACTGAAGGGACTGCGCTGCTAATGATGGAATTTGGTTGGCCTGATGCCAAATATGGTGGGATATGCTAAAGAACCACCTTTTCTGATATCCCAATGGATAGAACCTCTCTCCACTGAAAACAAGCTCCGAATGGTGTATGGAAACCTCCCCGGCAACACCCAGCAACACTGCACAATCTCTGCTGCAGAAACTATGCTGATGTATAGATGACTGAAGCTCATGGCCTGAATGCCTGAATATGGAGGATGAGTGAAATCCTTCATGAGCTACTCAAGAAGGAGAGGAATTCCTAAACCGGACTCCCTCGTGCCCGAAGGCACTGCAGCTCTGCTGAACAGCAAGAGGCAGCAACAAGTCTTCAAGACTCAAACGTGAAATGATCAAAGATGTGCACAATGGCTGCCTTGCTCCTCTTTTAAACAATGAGCCTTCCCTTCATGGACCCTACTTCGAATTAGCATTTCATCTCTCTAGAAACTTCCCTCCTACGTTGTCCCACATAGTGCTTTCCAACTCGTGCCAACGCAGTTTGACTTGGTCAACCTTGGCCAAGCCTTCATGCAAAAAACCCCTTTTCACACATGGGGGTGTGAAATCCAGCTCCAACATGATCCTCTTTCATACTTAGAGGATTTTTATTCTCTAATCAAGCAAATAATGGGTCCCCTACCCATTTTATTCATCTCTTATCAAAAATTAATGTTCCATAAAAATTTGGAACATTACATACCAGGCCTGTGGAATTGTGTCCATTGAATGTATGAAATTGTGCATCCACAGTGATTTTGGATACCCTTATTTATTCTATTTATACTCATAATTCCATAAATGTTCTATGGGGTCAGAATCCCCTTGGTACTTTTCAATGAATTGTGGTCTTGAAGCTTCTTGGAACCCAGCTCTTAATGCTATTGCAACATCTTCCCATTGCAGAAGTGAGTTGCGATGGTTGACCCACCATCTTGCTAACGTGGATTGTAGTGCTACATCCATAAGAGGGACTCTATGTTCTATCGGTACCTTTTCTTCTACTTTTGCAATAAATGTATTTACAACATGCATTTTTGATAGAGTCGGGTATTCCCTTACCTTGGTTCCAATCTAGTTGACTCCTCGAATATTAGTACATATTCTAGTGTTGGTCTCATATCCTCCCTATTTCCAATCATCCCAAGCTATTTCTAAGCCCAAATCTGAACTATGAACACTTATCCATCTTACGGTCCCTCTCGTTGTTAGATTGATATGGCCTTCTCTCTTCCCTACCATCATCTGGTAAAGGTGATCGAGAAGTTGAGAATCCTTTCTGTTGTCAACAGTCTCTGTATATCGGGGTCCTTGATATGGGTCAAGTGGCTGAGTTACCCTAACTTCCTCGTCTTCAAATATCATCAATTCTTTTTTCAAATCAATCACTGCATAATTCTCGAAGGCCCAATCTATCCCCAATAAAGGAGGATAGGGATCCTTGTCCCCCATGATGTCTATCACCTCAAAATCTGTATATGTTTTCACTACCGCGACATCAACCTCGACCTCTTCTAGCCTTCCTATGGGTACAATACAGTATTGATTTTCCATTCGGAGCTGTATTGGTGAGTATGTTAGCTTTGGCCTCCCCAGTGTTTCCCATGTATTTCTAGGTAGAATGTTGACATATGATCCTAGATCGAGCATTGTTTCTTTGATTTGAAATCCCGCGACTTGAGTATTCACATGGAATTCCTTTCCTCTTCTTCTCTTGTTTATTTTTATCCTTCTTATATATTTTTCTATTGGATTTCTTGACTCTCCCGATCTGCATTTTCTTGCATCACCAACTCTAGATTTTTATTTAGTTGTTCTAGCATTGGTGCATTGGTTACAATTTTCAGGAACAATCGGAACCATTCCTCAATCAATGTACTTGTGTGAGTCTCCTTCTCTTTTTCGAAGGTCGGTTGTGGAAGCTCAATGTCTCTACTCCCCCCTATCTGGGAAAATGTTTCCACTTCCTCCTTAAAATACTACTTTTGTCTATCCGATCTGAAAGTGTTCTTTGGAGATGCAGGCTTGATGAGCTTTACCGGGTCCATACTCTGTGCATCCTCCCCTATTTTCTTTCCTCCCTGGGTTATTATGGATACACTTTGCATGGGATGAGCTTCTACTATTCTTGGTTCTGCATTGACCATATTCGCTCCTCTTTATCTGGCTCTTTCCTCCCATCTCTTAATCAGTTATGGACAATATTTAGTTGCGTGTGTATTGAATCTCCACTGGGAGCACCATGGTATTATGGGTAGCGGACGTTCCCTTGCTACGTGTCCTTCTTGATCACAATTATATCACCTTACTGGTCCTCTTCCTCCATTTCTTCCACCTCTCATTCCTCCTCCTCGACCCCTTGGGGTTTCATTCACTCTATAAGATGGTATGTCCAATCGTTCTGCCAATGCATCAAGGGCTCTACACTACTCTATATTATGCGTTGTAGAAGCAAAAAATTCATAATATGTATTGTTTGGAACGTTGTAATATTTCTGCAAAATTGGACATAGTCATGGAGGATGACCAATGCCTTTTCATATTTCACAGTAGTCGGTTGCGATCTGATTTTGTTGAGTGGGGAACCCTGGGAAGTGGAGTTGCGGTTGTTATAATCCTTGAGTATTTATCTGTGCAACTCCCCCAACTGGTGGAGCCCCCTGTGTCCCTGTTGCTGAAGTTCCTGCATTTTTCCCCCACAACCTCGGGCATTCTATGGCCACGTGCCTTTCCATTAGGAAATGTGTACACCACTCATTAGGCCTTGTAGGTCATATCAGTTGAATGTCTTTCAACTTCTCTGTTAAACTGGCTATCTAATATTGTAGCCCCAATATGGAAGGGTCTTGTACTGCTGCTCCTCCTCTGAACTCTTGCAGATACCCCAACATAGCTTCTATTTTCATGGCTTTCTCAAGGGCATCTTGTAGGTTATCAATCTTCTGTTATGTCAGTGGAGTTTTTGTCAATGGGAGGTGTGCTTTAATAAACCAATCTCGTTGGTGGTTTCGATCAATTAAGTAACTTAGCTTCCCAATCGCATCCTTGAACCTTCTCATTAAGTCCCAATCTATTTCTCTTTCCCATTGTTTGATTTCCCACAACTCAGACAATCCTTGCTATTCTGTCTGCGGTAATTTAAATTATTTGAAAAATTATTTCTTTACATCATCTATTGTTGGGTTTAGATGAGCTTCTGACCATTTAATGAACCAACGAAGAGCTCTTTCTCTTAGAGTAGTCTGGAACTCAATCAACTTAACTGCCTCTAGTTTCTGTCGAGCCCTCCATATTTCTTCACAGAGATACCAACATTTCTCCACATCATCGTTACCCCTTCTAGAGGATTCTGGGTATCGGGTGAATAATCCCGCCATATTTCCTTGAATGGGTGGTACTAAAATAAAACCTCTACTTCCTGGATGAGAGATTGTACTACTAGCACTATAGCTAGTATATATCTGTACTATAGACTTAACACTATTCAAGTTGCTAAATTTTGTAACTTAACAAAACTCTTATTAGGTGGATGATAAAGTACCAAGGGAAGGTTGGGACTAGAGCTACTTGAACTTTGGGGAATAGGATTACCTTATGTTACTAGTGTCGGCCTCTCTCGAAATAGTTGCTCCATCGCAACATGCAGCTCCACATTGGATGTCTCCTTGGGGTGTGCATCCTCCACATTGGACTTTTCTCCCTTTTCTCTTCGGGTTGGGCTCCTATACACTTGTCTAACTTCTTTAATGGTCCCTCCTATTCCTTGGGATCCCATTTGTCCTTATATTTCCTTTTTCATCTGCTGCGCCTTCTCCTTGTCCTATCGATTACTCTCCTGCTTCTCAAAATCTTTCATCACCCTTTCATGCCACTTCTCAACAATCTATGCCCTCCGATGTGCTCGTCACTCTCTCAATCTACTGGAGGTTCTAGCATCCATATCCCTATTCCCCCTTCTTACTTACGTGTAACATCTTTCCCTCTGATCCTTCCCCCAGTATTGGATGTTTAAGTCTCCATCTCAGAACTTTGAAATGCCATCAAACCCTCGTCCACCATTAAAGCTTTGATCCACAACGGGATTTCCTTCAACAGTTATCCCCGCAATCCAGATCTGAATATGTCTTCAGCTTTTGTAAAGGATTGGTAACACTCAGCTGTGAATTCCACAATGTATCCTTCCAAGGTAGAATATTGTACCCAAAAATCTACTGCTCGGGTCAAATCAGTATCTAACCGATGGAGTGTTTCTAGATCCGTGTGCTTCCACTTGCGACAGACCCTACACGATCCTCCTAGGAGTGACTTGATTTGCAGCCTCCACAACCAATTATAAATTTCTTCAGGAAACTTTCCCCAGAAAATTTCATATAGGTCACTTGCAGATTCAGAAAACAGGAACCGATATTTAACAGTCTTTTCCCTCTATTGTCAAAGCTATGCTTGTTGCGATATGAATTGGTCTAAATGATTATACCACTAGCTTCAGAGTTCCCTCTCAAAGATCCATGATACCATGATCTAACTCCTAAATGAATTTTCAAGTCCCGGCAATGGAACCATTTTTTGGCGAAAAAGGAGGTCTCTGGGCAAGACCCAGGTTCAGGGTAGAGGCCAAAAAGGTTTCCACAGTAGTCTATCACAACGCCATCATTTTCACCCTGCTCCAGAGAGAAGAACGTCTCACCCGAGGCGTGTTGTGACCTTAGTAAGATTAGGAGACAGATGATGTAGAAGACAAATTCAACCATGAAGAACAGTTAAGGAAACCTAGAAGAAACAAACATAGCTCGCCGCTCTGTATGAACTATCACTCATCAAAGCATGTTTAGAATGTTGAATTAAAATTTAAACTGGGCATACATTCATAGTAATCAAATGACTAAAAATCAACTCATAACATTACACACAGCAACAACTATATTTCATTATCAATATCAGAACAACATACATCTACTATGCCGAGTCTATTATAGTTTGATTCAGTACAACAAAGTTCTCACAGAGCTCTCCTAAGGCTTTTCTCTCTCTATCGGCCTACTGCCGCACTGACTAACTAACTCTCCTCCGCTAGTTAACTGCCTATTTTTTCATCCGCCAGTGTGACCGTCAGTCCTTCCTCTTTTCCTGCTCCACTGCTTTTCTCTTCTTCTTGATTACTGGGAGTTATGCTTATTGTTCTTGTCTCCCGTATCTGCCATATACACTATTCTCCGCAACTACCGCGCCACCTATCTTCCAGCTTTTCGTAACCGTGACAGCTCCCTGTCTACCTTGATTGTGTTCTGTCACCTGTCCTCCAACCTTCCGCAACTCAAAACTATTTCTTTTTCAAAATAAAGGCCCCAACACAATGCAAGAAAACTCACCAATGATGTTAATGAGTATCAAGGCATCCTAATACATTGATCCAGGTAGATCCATAATGGTCCAAAAATTGAAGTCTTCGTATCTCAATGAAACCAGCGTTAGATCGAAGTGCTCATTGCCAAGATTCCAACAGCGTAAACGGTGCCTCAATCTGATTTCGTATGTGGAAGTTATCTTCATTCAAAGTTGGATAAAGAGCTATATTTAGCAAGCATCCAAGTTAAAATTGGAGCATCACTAAGTTTGGCAGTCTGGCCAAATTGCTAGCTAACTTTGTTAGACCTCGACTAAATTTGGCGAGGATTTTAGTAGGGACTAAATTTGGTGGCACCCTACCAAAGTTAGTGACAAAAATGTGGCCTAATGACATGGGGTTATGTGGCCCAATTAATGGGCTACACATGGCACCCATTTGATGGCCAAAATAGGTCCCCAACCAAACCAAAATTGGTGGATTGTTTTTTGTGCCACATAAAATAGCAAACGATTTAGTTCAATAGTGGATTCGACGATGTTTGGTAAACATAATGTGCGGTGAAATTACAATGTTTAAATATATATTGTTTATGGTAGTAGTCCAACCAACCAGCGATGTTAAAAATGGTCATACAACAGTCAAATTTTACTATGCAAGGTTTAGCATAGCCTGGTCAACTAATTATTACAGTGAAGTCATAACAAACTTCAAATAAAATGTGTTGGAGGTTTTGAAATGGAGGTATCGGTGGCCAACCCCAGCCAAATTAGATATATATATATATATAATGGTGACAGTCACTAACAAGAAACCATACAGCGGTCATATGTTTTACATTGCAAACAATTAAGTGCTATAACAGTGTGTGACAAACATATTTGGTTGATGGTTACAGTCAAAATTTTGGTGATGATTGATAGTCAACTAACGGTTTGAAATCGTTACATATAAAACTTATCCACCAGAGGTTACGATTAATATACATCACCATTAGTGTTCAAAAATGGCACATGGTTCAATTCGACCAATAAGTAGCTCTATGAAACTATGGCAGGTCTAGTTCCAATTCATACGACGGATGATTTTATTTAAATATCAAGATTTTTTTATTATAAAATATGATGGGTCGTTGGGTCGTATGGATTGAACCCCCAACATGCCAACTAGGTCGCGGCCTAATTACGGTGGGATTGTCGTTGGGCATCCATCCTACTTTGAATAGTCTTCCCATTCAACCATATAAAAACCTATCATTTCATTTGACCAGGAGAGTGAGATCCAATGGGGAGGGAACTCAGAATTTTGGAACATTGTGTGTCGGAACTGTGACAGAGGTCAGAACTAGGCCTGATGGAACCTTGATTTCATGGTTCCAAAGGAGGAAATATTCTAAAGGAATATTCCTAGAATATTCTTATGTGGACTCTATGGAGTAATTTGAAAGATTCCCTAAGGGGCTAGAATTAACAGTGTCATAATGGGATCAAGTTTATACTCATTTTAACCAAAGTTTCACAAGGATCTCAATGGTGTAGCCTATTTTTTCATCTGAGTGGTGGATCTCAGGGTTCATGGCAGAAACGTGCATTTTTCATTAATTATTGGGCATGAAGTTTGAGACAACAATGCACCTTTCAAAATTGGATCATGTTTACATTCAAAAGTCTTAGGAGAATGAGATGGACATGTTAGTACTGTGATTATTGTGTTTTAAGCAGTCGAGTTTCAACTCACTCCTAGAAATGGATGTATAATGTTGTATTTTCCCATGTACTCATTTTCATTTTGTTGAGGCTAATGAAGGGGCCTCCCCACTATTGAAGCAGGGCCTGGAGACATAGTCCACATTGGACGAACTTCATTATCAAACTTTTTTGTGCATTATATTTATGGTCTCCTTTATGTTACTTCTTCTTTAAATGTTTGCACATATGGTTTTTACATGCTCTTTCATGTAGTACTGCTAACATCAACCAAATAAAGGATAGTGAATAATGTCGATAAATCAGGAATATCATATCAAGTTTGATATTATAGCGGCCTTCTTGCTGATGTGAATTGCGAGTGGGAATGATCACCAAAGTTTGGACGTGAAACATGAGGAAGGAAAATGGATAATGACAAAGATTTCTGTCGAGATTTCTACAAGATGGTAGACATGGTAGATAAATTATTTTTATATTATGAGAAGAGAGTGGCAAAGAAGGAAAAGAAGAAGAAATAGAGAGTAGAGGATGATGCTCCTAAATCTACATCTCTATATTCAAGTGAATGTTATTATTTTGCATCTTATTCTCATAATTCATTTGAGGAGATCAACTAGATCATTCAAGCAAATAATGTTGAGTTGAGGAGATTGTTACAAGAAGAAGAAGAGGAAAAGCAGATATTGCAACTTCAATTATAAGTCATAGAAGAGACCTTGGTAAAGTTGCATTGTAACAAAGGCTTAGTGAAGTCATCATCATCCACTCCATAATCTAAAATTGAGGTAAATTGTGTGAGTGATTCTTCAGTTTCATGTTCTTGTTATGATGATGAGTTTAGTGCATGTGAAAGACACTCTAAAGTCATAGAAGTAAGGGAGTTTAAATCGGTGCCAACTAATGCTACATCAAATTGTTCCAGTGATCATGATTGTAGGCCATCTCCAAAGGGAGGTGAGAATTTAAAATCAATAGATAAGGAAATCTCTCCTCATTATAGCTTCACTAAAGACAATCGTTCAAAGAAGATCAAGAAACTATGGAAAAAGAAGAACCATTGTAGACATTGCAACAAGGGTGGACATTAGAGATGCACATTTTGGAAGCTCCATCCAGAGCTATGACCAAAGAAGAATAGGGAGCATATGAAAGCACTTGTGAAGGAACCAACCAATGAAGTAGTTCAACAAGGAATCTAGCTACAGAAAATCCCATTAGCCTAATTAGGTAAAAGTTAGGTAGCCTTTTTAAGCAGTTGAGCATGGCCACCATTATACATCACATGTTGTGAAAATGTTTGTAAAAGTAATGAGATGTATAACATCACTTATGAATGCAACATGGTGATATTTTGGCATTTAGTTGGATTGTAAGGATTATGGATTCTATTGTAAAACTTGACCATGAGTGTGTTATAAACTCTTGGAAAGTATGATCCTATTTAGTTGAACATGTATTGGAAGATACAAATTTTCATATGGATACAGGTGTCGGTTTCATCTCTTCAGGCTCTGTTTGTCAATTTAATTGTCTTAAATTGATTACATAAATTATCGATCGGAGTTGGTAAACTTGTGAAGTGAAAGTGAACTATATGTACTATTATCCTCTTTTAATTCAATTTATTGGTGTGATGATTGGATTTGTAGAGATTACTTCTAAGGATTTTTTTATTCTTTATGATCCTATTGAAATTGATAAATTACAACTAAGTTGTAAAAATCAATTCTACAAAAATCAACTAAGTCCTAAAAATCAATTAAGTTTCTATTCTACAAAAAACTGAAACAAATCTTTCTCTATCTTATGAAGAAATCTGAACTAGTTTATTTGTTAGTCTCTAAAATAATTCTTATTCTAACAGTCTTGTGTATAAAGATAAAGTGAAATTCTAGAAAATTAAACTTTATATGTTTTTATGTTTTTGAAATGAAATGTTTTGGAAATGAAAATAAGTAAATCACTATTTATTTTGAAAGAAATCATTCATCAAATGAAACATAAGTCACTCTTAAGCTACAATAAAATAATTCACGCATTACTGAATAGAAATCACACATGCTTTGCAAACTGGAAAATAAACTTCTCAATCCTTGAAATAAATCATGCATGAACTTGAGGAAATATTCTATAACAAACTATTATGGCTTATGAATTACTCTGTAATTTTAACAATTTGAAAGGAAAATGAATCTACATCTAATGACAGAGGGAAACTATGTAAATTTCTACTTCAAATGGAAATGTAGAATTCTGAAAACAACTACAACAATTGAAAAAATGAAAGCAAGAGCGTAAGCTACATCAAATGATCAAATGAAAGCATGAAAACAATTTCATTAAAAACATAAAATGCAGAACCTTCACTATTTGCAGGGGTCCTCCACAAACAAGTGGTATCAAAGCTTCACACGAACAGTCAGTTATGGATAAAATCTTCAAGGCACTTCTTCATTAAAAAGGATGTAAAACAGAGTTTTAACAATTCACTGTATGCTTCGGAAAATTAACCTCTCTTCTTTGTTTCAATGGAGTGTTTATACAGTGGTTACAATGTAACTTCATGGAGATTCATATGGCTAAATATCATAACTAAATGGACACCTAGTTGCCACGAATTTGATGAAGCATAGTCCATCCCAACCTCTATTTTCTTGACTGGGTGTTTATTGACACATGGGTGCAATGTTTGCTCACGCAACTACAAAATAGGGCTCCTGAGAACCTGAAATATCTCCCAAATGGTAACGAATTTGAGAAAAATGCACAAAATAAACTTAATTGGGCCCGTGCTAAACAAAACCCATATTTTGGTTTTTCAAGATTCACATTCATTTGCTCAAAAAACACGTTTGAAGATGACTGGTAAAACCTGCTGCGATTTTCCCTTGATCTTTTCTTGGAGGTCCACATGTGCGAGCTGGGTGGAATTTGACCAATAAAAATCCATATTGGAGCTTCTAGAAACAATGTCCATGTGTCAAATTTCATTCTAGAGTGGTGCTACTACCTCAACCATGGAGACAATTGCAGAAACTTCACTAACTGTAGAAACTTGCACTAGCAAAACTATCATTAGTAAACCATGAATAATTCTCTTTAATTCATTAAAAATAATCGAAATAACAATAATAAGCCATGTAAACATGTATGCATAAATTTGGTGCGTTTATGAAGAAATATGGTTAAAAATGATGACAATGGGTGAATGGAATGATGTGAAAATGGATGGTTTCATCAACAAAATTATGACAAATTGAAGGCCCAACATTCCCCCACACCACAGATTTTGCATGTCCTCATGCAAACAAAGCATTACAAAGTTTCATAATCGAACCAGTTCCTTGTGATCCTTTATTCTGTCATTTCAACTAAATCCTTGACCAAAGATCCAAGAGAGAAATATTGACCCTCTATCTCAATAAGATACACTTTTCTCTCTTTGTTTTTCAAGATTACTAATCTCATAGCATAACTCTTTGTTTATACACATGATTGTTGTGTCAGTAGAGTAAGAAAGAAGAGTAACCCATCCTCCTTTGAAAGTCAAACAACTTGAAGTCTTCACATACAAGGCGGCTCATGGATGCTATAGAGGTAGAAGTGATACCAGTTGATTTGCTATTTTCTTAATAAAAACAACCCTTCATTATTTATTATATGCAAATTGTGTGAAAAGAAAGGATGCCCACATAGTAGCATATCCAAGTACTTGTCACTATTTTAATTGTGCTCAAATTATTCAAGCCTTAGTAGAATATCATACTGTGAAGAATACATCAAGACTTTTACTCCATCTATAGAATGTGCTTTCCATCCTTGTGAAGTTAATCCCATTAGTATGGCTGGAAATGATCATAGATTGCAGCCCATAATGATTTTCTTCTTATCATCCATGCATAGAAACCAATCATATTTCAACAATGTTATCAAATAGTTTCTTCAAGAACTCACAAACTAATGAATGTAGAAGACTTTTCAATGTGAGGCTTTTGACAAGATAGAGTTGCACATAACACAAAATAAGAGTTGTTGTTGAGGGTTATACAACTTATCAAAGCCTAAAAAATGCTTCCATGTGATTTCAAGAGTGTGTGAACAAAGCCTTGTTGTAATCTTCTTCTTGTGGCTTTGTACTCATCATTTATTGGCTTCTATTAAAAATCTGAAGATGAGCAATATGACAAAGTGTTCCATGTACTTTTTGATCATGTGCTACAAACATGTACTAAGAAGTCAAGTTTTTCTATTTGTAAAATAATTATTTTCTCAAGAGCATCATGTTGATGGACCATTAAGGAAAGAATGGATTAACAAGAAGAGAAAGTTTAAACAAGAGAGTGGTGAAAGCATAGAAGAACGTCATTATGACCATGGAAAACAATGAGATGATTGCATGGATGGCAAGACTTTTTGGATAAAGAATCAATCACAACTTGTGGGATTGGTTGTTAAAATTTATGACAAAACATAATGGGAGAAAAAATGGAACTACATGTTTATAATAGTTTTCCATCAAAATTTCTAGAATTTTTAACAAATTAAAAAGTTTAAGGCTAGTTTTGCCTCAATTTTACCTTTTGGAATTGGAGAAGATAACACGATCTGATAGCTGATTTGGTGTTGATTCGGCTCAGGTACTCTACTCCACGATGTATTGACCACCACTTTGACCTTGCTCCACAAAATGTATCTTTTTCATGTAGCAGATTTGTTTTCCTAATTTCTCTCAAATGGTAAATCAGATTCTCCTAAAATTTTCTGAGGTTGTTACTATTAATATTATGTGTCTTCCCACAAAACATCTCAACCAATGGGTGCACATATCTCGAGAAAAATGAGAAATAGTTGTAGGTGAAAGTGGCCAATTTCTTGAAAAATACACACTGAAATTTTCTGAAATTTTGTGTGTTCATTTACCCTACCCCAATTCATTTACCATAAAATTCCAGGCCCAATGGATGCACTGTTTGCAAGTTATGATCAAATAAATTTCTTCTATGTTTCACCCTTCATGCTGCCCAATGTTGCAACAAAAACATATGCCACAAACTCATTTTAAGGCTAAATTGAGTGATTCAAAAGGGAAACCATGTATTTTTACCTTTTCTACCGCCACATGCCTTCAAAATCCCACTTTGATGAAGAAAATGCGTTGATGTGAAAAAATACCAAAATATGGCCTAATCTATCTACAATGGTGGAAAATGAAAATCCGCATTAAAAACCCGCTGAAAATTCCTTGGAAATTGCACTTTTTTTTTTCCCTCTTCATACCCAATTTACTATATTCTGAGAAAACCCAGAAGCTCGGAATTTTTTATTTATGATCCAATCTCTTGCAATATTTGTGCCAAAACTGCCTCTCGAACAAGATGCTTCAACAAAAACAAATTTCTACATCAATAGCTACAGAAACATCAGCTTTCCGTAGTTGTAGCAAAAAATGTCAATTTTTGCAGAAAATTGTTTTCTTCGAGTTTGAACTGTTGATTTGGATAGTGTATTGTATGATGAATTAGAAACCATGAAACATAATGCATATTGACTGAAATAGGCTCAAATTTATTGTTTTTCTTGAAAATTAAATGAATGAAAAAAGTGTAATGGTGCAATCATGTTGTTGTTAAATGACAAAAACATGAACATGCTGCTACAAGAAACCAATAAAATGTACTACTGCAAGTTGTTTTTGATTCCATAAAACCATTAGTCTTCATCGAAGCAAAAATTCATGGTACAAATCATGTCATGCGAATGAATGTGTCGAAGTTGAGCATGGGAAGAAATCATTGGATTACTGATAAATGATGAAAATAATTAACCAATGCGAGACAACTCACACATAATGTAAATGAGTGTCAAAGTAACTGAGTGCATCTTGACAATGACGAATTAATGTGTTGAAGTCGAGTCACCTACAAGAAATGACAATAAAGAGACATTGTTGTATTCCCATTGTTGTCAGTGAGGAGGCTTGCCATTGATGTATGCAAGTTCCAAGGCACTCCAAATAGTCTCCGATCTTGATCCTAGATAAGGTGTTGAGGTCAATGGGACAAGATCTTTTGGAAGGTGGGCCTTAAGGAATCCCAAATCAGCCAACTCAAGCATATAACCAAAAATTATTTGAAGAACCATAAGAAAATATTGAAACCATCATAAAATGTAGAAATTATTGTGAACTTTGCTCACCAGTTGCCTGGTTTTCAAGCAAAGCTCATGTCCAATTGCTCCAAAAAGCTGGTTTTCACAATAGAAATTATTTTTCTCTGATATATATCTTATTTTACTTGAAAAATAAATATCGTTGAAGTATATGAATAATTAAAATGGAACCATGTGTGTGACAAGATGATAGATAAACTCATATGCAAGTTTGAAATATACTCTTGGATATGTACTAGTATATGAGAGGCGAACTTCCTTGATTGATACGATGTCAGAAAATACTGAAGAATTGAATATTGAGATCCAATGACTATCTTGAACCAAGATTAAATGTACTTTTTTCTTCCTTGGCTTCCTTCTATCATGTCATGCAAGTATTTAGAGTTGTTATCTTCATTCATGGAATATGGTGATAGGCATGCAAGAAAATTTTCAATCTCAGGTTGCAACAACTGCTATTTATTGACAAGTATCCATGATTCTTGGACCCTATACGAATCTTCTTCTTCTGGTTGTTGTTCTTCAATGGTAGCTGGAGAATAATTTTGTATTACCTCAACATTGTAAGTGGATTGAGGTGTTTTATTGTTGGGGATATGAAATGGTTGTGTAGGTAATGGAGTGGGAATGGATCTTTGGGGTGCTTGTGTGGTTGGTAATAAGAAAGGTTGAATTGAGGTCAACTGAGGGTGATATTGATGTTGTGGTGGAGGTGAATGGTATGGATAACATTGATGATGGTATTAAGGATAGTGAGGAAAATATTGAAGATACAATGGAATTCTTTTGTAAGGCCCTTGCCAACCTTGTTGCCAATATTGGATTTGAGGTTGGAATTGAGATGGCCAAGGTTGCCAAGGCAAGGTTGTTTGACAATTAATTTGAGATTGTTATGCATAACTCTAAAATTGAGAATTGATATCTTGCATCATACCAAGTTGATGAGGCTACCCTACTCTTCTTGGAGCTACATAACATGATTGTCCTAGTGTTTGATTTGCTTCCTGGTAAACTTCCTTTAACCCTGGTAATGATGGGGAATATTTAGTAGTATGTGATCCTACACGTATTTTACAAAATTTAATGTTATCAAGTGGGCAATCATGCAAAGCATGTTTATTTCTACATTTATGGAAAAATATAAATGAAGTAGCATTCTCAACTTTTTGTTGGTTTTTCATTCTTAGCATATAAATTTGTTCATTTACATTACCAAGAATGTCTAGCAAATTGTTAAGTTCAGTTTGACTTACCAATCCTGATGTCAAATTACTTTCTCTTTCCATAACTAGATATTGAGGGGATCTTACATACTTTGATTTTCCTCTTGATATGTTATTGAATAGTTCACAAACCTATTGAAATGACAATTGAGATACATCTCCTTTTCCCACCAGGTTAAGAATATCAATCCATTCATCCTTTATATCATTTAGTAAGAGAGTTTGTAATTTGTCGGATCCTAAATTATGTAATATAGATCTTTTAATATTATAAGTAAATCTATCCACTAAATCTTCTAGGCCTTCATCCTTTTTTTGGTTCATCTTAAAGACTTCATTTCTAAGGTCATAGTGTATGAAATAATCTTTATATTTTTCCAAAAATACTTTTTTCATATCATCCCATGTCCTTATAGAATTTGTTCCTAAAGTCATGAACCATCTTAGAGCTCTATTCTTCAATGTTGCCAGAAAAAAATTCAATTTTTGAATGTGTAATGAGCATCCATAAGATCTACAAATTATTTCAAATTCAAAAAGAAATGTTTTCGGGCCTTCTGATCTCATACATTTGAAATTAGGAATTACAGATGGTGGGATGTTCTTCATATGACCATTGACATCAGTTTCTTAAATGGGAAATCCAAATGGATCTTCCTCTTTTTCAGCATCTTTGTCCATTTCTTCAACCTCCTATCTCACATCTTCTTCTACCTGCAAAAATAAGAATTCATGTTGTGGATTTGTGGCTCTTACCGCACCACGTGATATAGTGAGTGTGGTAGGTGATTGAAGTGTTTTTTTTGTTACACTTCCCCAGCAATGGCACCAATATGTTTGTCAATTTAATTGTCTTAAATTGATTACAGAAAATATCAACCAGAGATGGTAAACTTGTGAAGTGCAAGTGCACTATATGTGCTAGAAGCCTATTTTAATTCGATTTATTGGTGTGATGATTGGATTTGTAGAGATTACTTCTAAGGATGTTTTTATTATTTATGATCCTAATGAAATTGATAAATTATGGCTAAGTTCTCAAAATCAACTAAGTTCTAAAAATCAATTAAGTTACTATTCTGTAAAAAATGAAACAAATCTTTCTCTATATTATGAAGAAATATTACCTAGTTTGTTTGTTAGTGTCTAAAAGAATTCTTATTCTAAGAGGCTTGTGTATAAAGATAAAGTAAAATTCTAGAAAAATAAACTTTATATGTTTTTATGTCTTTGAAATGAAATGTTCTAGAAATGAAAATAAGTAAATCACTATTGCTTTTAAAAGAAATCACTCATGAACTGAAAAATAAGTCACTCTTAAGCTACAAGAAAATCATTCACTCATTACTGAATATAAATCACTCATGCTTTGCAAACTGGAAAATAAACTTCTCAATTATTCTTGAAATAAATCATGCATGAACTTGAGGAACTATTCTATAAAAAACTATTATGGCTTATGAATTACTCTTTAATTTTAACAATTTGAAAGGGAAATGAATCTACATCTAATAAGAAAGGGAAACTATGTAAATTTCTAATTCAAATGGCAATGTAGAATTCTGAAAACAACTACAGAAATTGACAAAATGAAAGCAAGAGCTTAAGCTACATCAAATTATAAAATGAAAGCATGAAAAAAACTACATTAAAAACATAAAATGCAGAACCTTCACTATTTGCAAGGGCCCTCCACAAACAGGTGGTATCAAAGTTTCACACGAACAATCAGTTACACATCAAATCTTCAAGGCACTTCTTCATTAAAAAGGATGTAAAATAGAGTTTTAACAATTCACTGTATGCTTCATAAAATTAACCTATCTTCTTTGTTTCAATGGAGTGTTTATATGGGGGTTACAATGTAACTTCATGGAGATTCATATGGCTAAAGATCAGAATTGAATGGACACCTATTTGCCACGAATTTGATGAAGCACAATCCATTCCAACTTTTGTTTGCTTGATTGGGAGTTTATTGACACATGGGCGCAATGTTTGCTCACGCAACTACAAAATAGGGCTCCAAAGAACCCGAAATATCTCCCAAATGGTAAAAAATTTGGGAAAACGATGTAAACAAAACTTAATTAGGTCTGTGTTGAACAAAACCCATATTTTTTTTTTGTGAGATTCACTTTCGTTTGCTCAGAAAACGTGTTTGAAGTTTACTATTCAAAACTGTTGTGATTTTCCCTTGATCTTTTCCTAGAGGTCCACATGTGTGAGATGGGTGGAATTTGACCAATAAAAATCCATATTGGAGCTTCTAGAAACAATTTTTATGTGTCAGATTTCATTCTAGAGTGGTGCTACTACCTCATCCATGGAGATAGTTGTGGAAACTTTGCTAACTGTAGAAAATTGGACTAGCAAAACTATCATTAGTAAAACCATGCATAATTCTCTTTGATTCATTAAAAAAAATATAAATAATAATAATAAACCATGTAAACATGTATGCGAGAATTTTGTGCATTTATGAAGAAACATGGTTAAAAATTATGACAATGGGTGAATGGAATTATGCGAAAATGGATGGTTTTATCAACAAAATTATGGAAAATTGAAGGCCCAATAGGCTCGGAAGTACAAAGGTGAAAGAGAAAGTGTGGCATTTTAGGGACATTTGTTATGCATATTGATATTGTAGTACTTTTTTACTTTTGGAGGACCAAAATTCTTTTACTAGGGGGAAATGATCCAGGTGGATCCCTAATGGCCCAAAAATAGAAGTCTTCGGATCTTAGTGAAACCAACATCAAATCGAATAGCTCATCTTCAGTATTCCAATGATACAAATGATGCCTCAATTTGAATTCATATATGGAAGTTATCACCAGTGAAAGTTCTGGTCAAAGTTGGCCAAAAAGATAAATTTAGCAGGCAACCACGTTCAATTTGGAGCATCACTTAGTTTGGCAATCCATCCAAATTCCCAATTAACTTTGGTGGACCTCAATCACTAAATTTGGTGAGGATTTCAGTAGGGATTAAATTTGGCGACACTGCCAAATCTTGCAGCACCCCGCAAAAGTTAGTGGAAAAAATGTCTCTGAATAACAGGGGCCACGTGGCACCCATTTGGTGGCCAAAATAGGTCCCCGACCAAACCAATTTGGCGGATTATTTTTGGTGGCACATATAAATAGAAAACGGTTTAGTTCAATAGTGGATTCAACGACTATTGGTAAACATAACGAGCGACAAAATTACAATGTTTAAATATATATTTTTTATGGTGGCAGTCCAACCAACTGGCGATGTTAACAAAGATCAGACAATAGTAAAATGTTATCGTGCGAGGTTTGGCATAGCCTAGTGAACCGACCCTTACTGCAAATTTATAAAAAACGTCAAATAAAATGTGTTGGTGGTTTTGAAATGGTAGTATCAGCGGCCAACCCCAACCAAATGTTATATTATTACTATTATTATTATTATTATTATTATTATTACAATGGTGATGGTCACCAACAACAAACCATACGATGATCATATGTCTTACATTACAAATGGTTAAGTGTTATAACAGTTGGAGGCAAACATATTTGTTTGACGGTTATGGTCACTAGTTCGGTAGTGATCACCAATCAACAAATGGTTTGAAACTATTATATATAAATTGTATCCGCTGAAAGTTATGGTTAAAATATATATCAACATTAGCGTTCAAAAATGGCACACTATTCATTTCAACCAATGGACAACTCGATGGAACTATGACGAGTCTAGTTCTAATTTCATTAGAGAAATTTTGAGGTCTAAAATGGGCCTCCTAAGGAATACTATAAAATAATAGTGGAAATATTAAAATAATATTAGATTACATCATCAAATTTTAAAGGGAAAAAAATGGTTTTTATTTTTATTTTTATTTTTTAGTCTTTTTACTTTTTTACTCCAAAAATGGTGAATAATCCCCCATGGTTGAAATCATCATCTTGAATCCTATTTGTTCTTATAAAGTTGATTTTGGTTTTACATTTTTGTTTTGAGGCCTATTTTTCACCTCAAAATTTCTCTAATGATACAACGTGCAATTTTACTTAAACATTGTGTTTTTTTTATTATAAAATACCACGGGTTGTTGGTCTATATGGATTGAACCCTCGACGGGCTAACTAGGATGTAGCCTAATTGAGACGGAGTTGTCATTGGGCCAACATCCTATGTTGAATACTTCGCCCATTTACCAATATACAAACTTGTCATTTCATTTTACCAGGAGAGCGAGAGCCAATGGGGTCGAAACTCAAAATTTTGGAACATTGTGTGCCAGAACCGTGACAAAGATTGAAACTAGGCATGATGGAACCTTGATGGCACAGTTCCAGAGGATGGAATATTTTGAAGGCGTATTCCTAGAATATTCCTATAAGGAATCTGAAATATTCCCTTAAGGTCGTAATTAACAGTGTCAGAATGGAGTCAATTTTATACTCATTTTGACCATAATTTCGCAAGGATTCCAATGGTACATACTATTTTTTCATTTTAGTAGAGGATCTCAGGGGCCATGGCAAACACTCGCATTTTTCATTAATTGTAGGGTACGAAGTTTGGGACAACAATGAACTTTTTAGAAGTGGGTCATGTTTACAATCAAAATTCTCAGGAGGACGAGACATGCCTTTCGGTGTTTTGATTGTTGTGTTTTAAGTAGTCGAATTTCAATTCATTCCTAGAAATGGAGGTATAATGATGTATTTCGCCATGTACTCATTTTAATTTTGTTGAGATGAATGAATATTCCTCCTCGCTATTGAAGCAGGGCCTGAAGACGTAGTGCACATTGGGTGAACTTTGTTATAAAACTTTTGTATTTATGTTCTCCTTTATGTTTCTTCTTTAAATTTTTTGCACATATGGTTTTTACATGCTATTTGATGCAATTTTCCTAACATCAACTAAAGCTTGAATCCCTTGCCCTTCTCTTTCTCCTTGAGATGTAGTTATATTCCTAATGGCTATTAATAATTTCTCTTATGATATTCCTTGGCTCAAGATTCAAGAGATCTCTTGGAGTAGCATTTTCATTCAAGTCTTCTTAGCACCCTTCTTCTGCTAGCTAGTAGATCATGTAAACACATGGATTAGTGTATATGGGATGTTTCTTACATCCCCCTAAAAATGAAAACCATTTAAAGAAAAAAAACAAAATATGCAGAGAGGAAATATATTCAAGGAGATATATATCATGTACTTGGAGGCTCTCACACTGTCAAGACTTTTTTGACATGAGTTAGCTTATCCTTTCCATGAACCAAACACACTTTTCATAAAAACAAAAAGAGATGAATTTTAACCAAAAAAAACTATTAATTGTGACTCAGTTAGCATCAGAAAAACTCTATTTACCACCAAAAATCATGCGAGACTGGAAAAGGAAAAACTTACTTGCAGGAAAAGTAAAAGAATAAAACCATGCTTCTGAATCTTGACGATTCTGACTCAGTTAGCATCAATAGAATTGTGTTTTATTTAATCAAAATACTATTTCCAACCAACACAACAAGGACTTGTGGGGCACACCTGAGGTGGTAGCGCAGGTTCTTACCTCTCGTCTTACCTCCCCTCCTCCTTCGAGTCTTAAATGATAGGGCATCCAATCGAAAAATCTCAGGTCACTAAGGTTTTATCCCTCTAGCTCGTCCCCAACAACGATGCCAAAATGTTATGTGGAATAATTTACAAAAATATTACTCAAATTTTACTTTTTCAATCTGGGTTCATAGACTTAGATACACTGCACAATTTGTGCAAAGAATGGAACCACAGAGACCTGTTAAGCTAAGAACCTATCTATCTGCATAAGGAATTTTCCTGCAGGACAACATCAAGACTTGTATCACCTTGGTTTTCATTAGAGATTCATCTCCTGGACTACAAATGATTGAACTACCTTTAGTGACGGTCCCTTACTAAAAAAATAAAATAATCTAACAAAAGGACCATTGAACCCTCGGTGCTTGTTGGAAAATAAAAAAAGGTAGAAATATTTTCTTATGTTGATAATTACTTGTGATATTATTATTTTATTATTAAATTTATTATGGTCTTATTTTATCTTTGTTTCATCAAACAAATATAAAAATAAAACATGAATATCAGGAACACTAGATGTAGGCGGACAACTAGGGAAAAACCCTTATATAGGGGAAAACCCATTCAAGAACTCTTCCTTTTGTAGATACATATGATAGTGACACAACTAAGACCCTATACCAACATACCTTCCTCCTCCACCAATTCAGCCTTTTATGATGAAATAACCTTTAATATTCACTTCTTGTTCAACAACTTCAGCCCAACAACATCTCAAAAATTTCGATCTCAGTTACTGCAACTACTACAGAAATTTCAACCTCCAACTTATTGCAAAATTTTTCATCCTTCCAGCAGAGCTCCAGTTTGGTCGTGTGATATAATAGAGAGATAAATTGAATTCCTTATAAAGATAATGACCTTCTTCTCCTTTTCTAAACCTTGCCTTCTTCTTCCTTAGAATTCATGACCATTACTGCAACCGGCTATTGCAATTTTACGACAAATCGAACTTGATTAGAGTAGGTGACAAATGAGGTCGAGTTTCTCCAATATATAGGCTTCTTGTCAGGTTGAATTAATCTGTTTGAGTCTGACTTAATCTTCTTTGAGGCCGACTTGGTGGAGGAGGCCTAATACCTAATTTACATTAAAATCATTTTCTTCCTTCACAAATAATTCCCAAGAAGGGTTATTTACAATATGACATGGACAAGGACACTTAACATAAATCCTAGAGGTCTTCAATGGAGATCTTGACCTAAAAACAATTGACCCAAGCATGAAACCCATGCTTTAATAAGTCAATTTATTTAATAATAAGATTTATTTTTCTTTTTTATTTTATAAATATATTTCATTATGACTCAAATACAATTATGAATACTGAAACTAGTTATATTCTTCAACACTCCATCTTAACTATGGAGGTATTCATAATTACCTATATCTATATAGGTACATGGAAGATCTCAAAATTAACTACAAAGAGTTCTATCACACTCAGTGCCAAAGACTATATTCCTAACTAGGGTAATCTATCTGGGTGGGACTAAGATGGAATAAATCTTTTAGCCACTATAGATACCATGAGGCTTACTTACTAACCATCAAACCAAGGATCTAGGTGTGTATCCAAGGTCAGCGCTCTATGACCAACGCCACTCCCCCCCCTCTTCGGGATCTAGACATCATACACATGTAGATGTCCTCCCAAGCATCATAGACATGTAGATGCTTCAACACTCCATATCAAACTAAATATATCCATTTTTTCAAGCATGCTTCTAGAGTGGTTAAACTGTTTATGGAGAGACAAACACAAACCAAAATCAACATCAAATTTTCAAACATACATATAAGTAAACAAAAACCTTGAGGGTATTCAATCATCTTTATGCCACTTATATCAATTTATTCATATGCAACTAGTAGGAAGCTTTTCTTCCTTAATTTCTTCAACAACACTGATACATCCTCAATAATTTGTAGTGCATTCATTTTCTAATTCTACTTCAGGATGTCCACCATGACTATCATGATATGCCTTCCCTCTCAACTGGGAGATATATCATTTCTTCTATCCAGGCTCCCTCTTAAATTAGGGACATCAAATACCTTTTACAATATCAGAGAGTTATTCATGGCTTCATTCCTTCTTATCAAACTCATCTTGATCTTATGGCTTTCTTCATCATGCTTATACGTCCATATTCATTATCTTGAAGATTGTGTACCTACAAAACTTTAATAGCAAGTACAATCAAATACATATTAAGTTAACTACCACAGAATCATACAATAATGGAAGCATTAGACTTTATACATCAAATACCTAAACTTAGTTAGGTTCATAATTAGTAAGAGACACAAACTTCTATACATCAACTTCTTGATAGGGTTTTGTTACAAACCCTAGACATAAAGCAATTTAAGAAATTGGTCATATTTTATTAGGAACTCAATGACAGATTTTATTATGATAAATTGCAAACCCTAGAAGAAATTAAAACAAGTATAATTCAATGCATCTAAGGTTTCAACAATTTTAAACTCTACTAGGATTTAACGGAAACCCTCGATTCCATATTTGAGATACTAAGCCTTAGATATCAACAATCAAAACCAATCATAACACAATCTAAGATTTCAATAATATGATCGACTCCTAATAGGGTTTGTTGTAAACCCTAGATCTATCATCAAGGCTAAAAAATATTACTATATCCTAGAATATCAAACTTATACTAGGAATTTGTTACAAACCCTAGCATCAACAATTAGGTTAGAATACATACATATCTAGGATGCACAATCATAATACAAAAATATCTATTATATAAACCCAAGACACAAATATCAATACATTAAAGTTAGACATATAACAATTTTGATTAGGCTAGGGTTTCGGTCAGACAAACAAATATACACGTAGCGTTTCATTCCTATGAGCTTACTATAGATATTATAAGGGTTTTTCTTATAAACCCTAAAGGTATATTTTTTCAATATATACCACAGAAAACCCTGAAAGAATAGGGTTTCTATAATACTACCAAAACCCTAAACATCAAAATAATATTATTTTCTAGATTTCATCAATAACCCTAAGTAGACTAGGGTTTCATAATCAATATCGACACACCCTTAGGTTAGAGTTTTACAGTGAACCTTTTAGGGTACCACAATGATGATTTAATGAGGGCAGATTTAATCTAATGATTAATCACCCTAACAAGAATCTTTGTGATTCAAATTCCTAGACATAAAAATGTTAGTAATGTAAAGCATATTTTGAAAAGAAATGAATATACCTTTATTATAAAGAGAACAAAGCTTATGGTCTAAGACATACCTTTGAGTCGTTTATAAAAAAAACTTGTAGGACATGTTCTTGAGGAGATTATTTTGCAACAGAGCTTCTACTATTCTTTATCTTGTGAGGTTTTTGTCCATAACCCTTAAGTATTCAATAAGCTTTCCTAAACAAGGAAAATATAAAAAGAAAGGTTATTAGCATGTAATACAAACACATATTGATAAGAGAGGGAAACCAAACATAAAGGAAAATACAAGGAGTAAGGTACTTATCTTTGGTAAAATTGTGAGGGCTCCCTCTTAATACAATCTTGAGGGAGACCTATTACTTTATCAAAACAATTCAAAAGTATTCTACCAAAGCAAGTTAGACCTATAAGTACTAGAAAAAAAAACATAAATAAAAACAATTCAAAACTTAGAATAAAAGGATATGTAAGGGATAGAGTACCTTGAAAATAAGTATTTGACTTTGGATTCTTCCATATTATTCTTCTTTAGTGAGCCTTCATCGACAACATTTTCTTGATCCTTAACTCTGATTTTATTCCTTGGATTCTTGGGGCAATGGATTCTATAATGACCCATTTTGTGACTGTTGTAACATTCAATCTGGATAGGTCTATTTTCTTCCTTGGTCCTTTGAACTTCTTAAAGGTTCCTTTATTCTTGTGATGAACAGAATAGGCATTTGAGATGTTATGCTCTTCATTCTCCTTGTTTCTTACTAAGAATATTCTATCTTCTTCTTGACTACATGCATTCCATAATTGCTTGAATGTGGTAGTATCTTTCCAAATGTTGATTCTTGATGCAAAGGCACTCCAAGATGTTGGTAATTTTAGAAGGGAAGTAATCACGATCTCCTTTTTAGGTACGATTTCATCTATTTCCTAAAATTCATCTCTAATTCTATATATCTTTACAATGAAGGATGCCATAGTATCGTCTTTTGTCATTTTCATAGTTCTTAGTTCATTCTTGAGACTTGAAATTTGACCAATTTTCTTGATTTTGAATAATTTGGATAGGGCTTCATACATTTCTTGAGCGAAATCTATGTTTGATATATATGGAATGAGGTTGTACTTTATTCCATCCATTATTAGGCTCATGGCCAGTATTTATGTTTCTCTAAACTTTGTTTTCTCTACTTCACTTGATTCATCTATAGGCTTATTTACTTTTCCTTTGACTATATCTAAAAATTTATTCTTCTCGAGGATGAGATCTATCCTCTTTTTCCATGCCCTATAGTTGGAGGCTCCTTCTATTTTGTTTTATCCCTTTAATGACTTATACATGGTTCTTGTAGATAGTATGATTATCCCCTTATATGATCCATTTTCCAACCTTTTAAGACTCCTTATTATTCTTATTCTCCCTTTTAGTAGATCTTCAAGTTGCCTTTTCCTCCTTATTCACATTAGCTCTGATACCATGTTGGAAAATTAGAAAGGTAGAGAGATTTTCTTATGTTGATAATTACTTGTGATATTCTTATGTTGTTATTAACTTTATTATGTTATTATTTTATCTTTGTTTCATCGAGCAATATCAAAACAATCCCTAAATATTAGGAACACCATATGTAGGCAGACATCTGAGGAAAAACCCCTATATAGGGGAAAACCTAGTAAAGGACTCTTCCTTCAGTAGATTCATATAATAGTGAGACAACCAAGACCCTAGAACAATAGACTTTCCTCCTCCACCAAGTCATTATTTTATGATGAAACACCCTTCAATACTCCCTTCTTTTTCAACTGCTTCAGCCCTGCAACATCTCAGAAATTTCAATCCTAGTTACTACAACTATAGCAGAAATTTTGGCCTCCCATCTTACTGCAAGATTTTTCTGCCTTCCAGCAAAACTCTAGTAATTTTCACCTGTGAGATAATAGAGAGACAAATTTACTTCCTTAGAAATATAAAGACCTTCCTCTCCTTCGCTAGACATTTCCTTCTTCTTACTTAGAATTTGTAACCTTTACTACAACCAGTTGTTGCAATTTTACAGCAAATCAAACTTGATTAGAGTGTGTTACAAATGAGGTCAATTTGATCCAATAGATAGGCTTCTTGTGAGGTTGACTTACTCTGTTTTAGGTCAACTTGATCTTCTTTGAGGCTGATTTTGTGGATTCCTAATTGACCTAATTTACATTAAAATAATTTTGTTTCTTTACAAGTAACTCCCAATAAGGATTCTTTACAATACGACATGGACAAGGACACTTTACATAAATACTAGGGGTATTCAATAGAGACCTTGACCTAAAAACAATTGACCCAAGCATGAAATCTGTGCTTTAATAAGTCAATTTATTTAATAATAAGATTTATTTTTCTTTCTTTTGATAAATATATTTCATTATGACTCAAATAGAATTATGAAGATCAAACCTAGTTACATTCTTCAACAATGTTGACTCCTCTTGGGTTGATTGACCTATTGTCCTCTCTATTCTCTAGTGTACAAAGGAATTGGACTCAATGTGGGTTCTCGGGGTTAGATCCTCTTGGGTTGATTGGCCTACTGTCATCTATATTCTCTAGTGGACAAACAACCTGAGACTCACTATGGGTTCTAAAATCACACTACAGGAAAGGAAACCTAATTTTAACAAACAACTCCAAGCTAAGCAGCATTGGTGTCACACATGTAAGCTAAGCTTAACCCTAAGTTTCCCCAGAGGTTGCACCAATTGATGATCTAGTTTATAAAATAGATAAATCCATATGTGCATAGTCTACAACAAACCCTATATCAAATCACCAAAATTGTAATCATATCCACAAATTATCAATTATATATCAGCATACATATATTTCTTTTTACGATAAGGAAATATAGCATTAGTATCGTCTTGAGCTTAGATATATATATTAACCACACTCTGTACTTATAAATATAATTCATTCATTTTTCTTAGAGTACAAATATACAACAAGTATAATTAAATATCTCATATGCAAACTGTGAAAAATCCCTTGATATTTCCTTTTTGTTAATATATGTAAGAATTAATTATATATAAGCTTCACAAGATTATATGCTATCCCTGCATGCACAATCTAGGTGCCCATCGAAAGACATAAAGAAACGAGGAGTTCAAGCTGCGTTATGTAGAAAATATAAATGATTTAAGGTGAAAAAATATGTTAAATAAGATATTATATCAACAATAATATGTTGTATAACCCTAATGATGACCAAAAGCATTAGATTTCAAGGTTATAGATTATGTTGTTTCTTATAGGAAACAGAGAAATGACCCCTCAATCAAGAACACATCACAACGACTTGCAATTAGTTATACAAAGTAAGCATTCCTAAACAAAGAGATCATTCATTAAATTGTTGTGGATAAGAGGAAATTTAAAACATGATTTTTTTCAATATTAGATCTGAGACAAAGATCAAATACATTCTGATTTCAATATGCATACTCTCAATCGTAGCATTATTTGATCCACATCAACATAAAGAAATATATGTTAACTAACACATATTCAAACTAATCCAATTTGTGATATGTATTTCAAATAAATGATCTACTTGAAATAGAGTAATTTCTACAAGATCCAAACCACACACAAACTTAACATTAAATCAAAAAAAATGAAAGGGAAACATGATGGGTTGGTGGGCCCTTTCCATATAGCAGTGTTTCCTCCTATAGAAAAACTAAACCAAAATGAGATTAGACCAATGAATAGAACTTGAACATCAATTATTGATATTTAAAACTGCATAGTTTAGATCAGAAATAATACAACGGATCTTGATCCTAGTGGCAACCACTTGAGATCATCCCACATTCATTAAAAAATGACATAACTTCTCCATTAACAATTCCCAAATATGGTTTTTACTCATGAATTTATACGGGAAATATAAAAGGTGAATTGAAACAAATTCCCCAAAAAATGGTCTATAAAATCATGATTGATCAACAAAGGTTTGTCTTTAATACATTCTTAGTTTAGGATATGATTACATAGGGTTTCTTTGGCATGGAACCTCTTGAGAATAGCTTTATCTAGTGCATTTTGCTAATTGGTCGCTTGGTTTGGGGCATAATTAGTCAATGGCGCAACCAAAAATTACCCCTTTGAAATAACCACAAATATCTCCCAATATGTGCACTTTTTGGTGCAAGTTCTTCTCATAAAACTAATTGGGGATGTTATGAACAAAACTTGCATTTTAGTTTTTCCAAATTCTACTCCATTTTCCTAGAAATTGCACTCAAAATTGATGACTCAATTCTTCCTCGCACAAGTTGTCTGAGCCGGTAATCCTTACATGGATCCTTCTAAAATCAACCTGCGTGCAATGTGAATAACATAAACCCATGTTGTTGATGCTAGAGACAAACCTCAAAGGTTTGTTACTGGACTTGCATACGGATTGCAGGAACTAGCTAGAAAAACCTGTAATTAGTAATAGATTGATAATTATCCTTTCCAATATGTTAAAAATTAAGGAAATGACAATAGTTGACTACTTAGAACTCTTAGGCTCTTTACGACACATTCATGGGAAAAACTGGTAAGAAAGGAAATGAATGGGTGACAACATGTGAGAAAATGGGCAAGAAAATATGTTTTGAATGGAAAAAGAAATGGAAAATCGGAAACCCAACAAATAGCATGTGAATATCGAGGGAAATTATTTCTTTGTTGGGGGGAACTCTCAATGGAAAGGAAAATAGAGTCAAAGAAAATGATGATCTTGATGAAATAGAACATCTCTGGATAAGGGATGTTAACATAGTTAAAGGCAAGAACTCTCGGCCAAAGGGAAAATGGAAACTTAGATTGGCCAAGGAGGAATTTCCCAAGTGGATATCAACTCAGACAAAAAACATTTCTTTTTTGAGGGAGCATACAAAAGAAACCCAAGAGTAGCAGGAACAAGGGTAATGCTTTATCATTATGTGAGCAAAGCTGAATACATATTCGTTTAGGGCTTAGGCACAACCACAAATAATATGGCAGTCATATGCAATGGATCAAGTTCTGGTTCAATTGAGAAAATTGGGAGCTCAAGAAGTGTTAATCATTAGGGATTATGCAACTTTAATATATCATTTAACCATTGTCTCTCTTCCTCCAAAATTGAGGTTCATAAACCTCTTTCCAAGAATATAAAGACTCTACAACTAGATGTTGATTAAAAGATGTTTTCATGTTTTAAGGGACCAAAATGTGGTAGCAGATCAAATGGAAAATATGGACACTGCCTTGAATAAAGCGGACTTGCAGTAGAAAGAAGGGGATATTCCCCCTACCTTAGCTTCAATTAGGATGTTTTGAAAATTTTTGTTTGCCTTAGGAGTCTTTTGGAGGGCCTATTCATGGTCTAGTTTCGCAAGAATTTCTCACTACTGATGGAAAGATGATGTAAGTGGAAAAAATCCCACTAGAAACCAGATTGTAGCCATACTTCTGGAAAAATGGAGAAGCAAGATGCATGATGTAAGTTGCAATATGTCTTTCATATAATGTTTTTAAATCAATATATATTGAAAGTTACGTTAAAAAAAAGCTCTAATATTTATATGGAGAGAATAAGAAAGAGAACCATGGCCATTTTGAACAAGGTCTTTAGGATACAAGTCAGCTATGTTTAAACAATTGAAATTACCAACAAAGTTGGACATACATGTCTATTAGAAATATTTTGATGCAATATTTGTAGGTAATTCAAAGTGAAAAATTAAAATAAGTATAAGACATTTAAAACTTGTGATAATGTATTACTTACACATAGTTTAAAAGAACAATAAAAGTAAGAGTGGTTGGTCCATGTATTTAAAAATTGAAAGAATTAAATAAATTTAGGTATTAGTAAATATTGACAATTTTATAGTGTAGATTGAAATTTTAAAAATATTTTTAAAATAAATAAATTGGTGAATAAAAAATATGACATATTACTCATATTTATAACACTAAAATATAATAAAACCAAAAACATGTGTTTTTGATATTTTTAAATTAGAGTTATTTAATATCACATAATTAATAGCACAGCTACTTAGAACATGTTTTTTTAAGAGATTATGGAGTTAATTAGTTATTCATTAAGACATAGTAGTTTTGATTCTTTGCACAAGTTTAATTCTCTTGTCACCATAGATACTAATAAAAAAATTCAACCCAAATTCAATGACTATTTTGAAGCCCTTATTATATTTATTATTATAATATAATTATTTATATATTATTTTTTATTATAATATAATTATCTATATACTATTCTTTTAATATTTAATATAAAATAATTTAAAATTTTATTTCCACTTAAATATAATTTAAGTTATGTTTTTCACATTAGTCGTTTAATATTTGTTCAATTTTGTGTATAAATATATTTTATTTTAATATTTAGGAATATAATATATTTATTTAATAAATTTATCTTATAATAATTTTTATTGAATATTTATTATAAAATTTTAAAAATAATAATATTGATCACAAATATATAATAATAATAATAATATGGATGAAATATATTGTTAATAATTTAAATATTATAATTTTTTTTTCACTTCATTTTATTTTATAATTAAAAAAATTGTCGTTGATAATCGGAAATCTCACAATGACTTAATGACTTTAAACATGAAAATGATTTTAGAGAATATATACACTTCAATATATTCAGAAAGGAAAACAAAATAAACTACTTTTACCCACTTTTTAAGAAAATACTGACTTTCTATGTTGCCGTCAATATGTTGTGGGTAGCTCAAAGTCCCATGGCCAACGACAGCTGTCACACCCTCCCCCGGCATATTACTTCACCCTTGGAAATAAAATTATGAGAATCCAAATAACGTACAAATTAATTAATTAGGTTATTTACAGAATAAGTACAACAGTTTTATAATAATTTAAATAATAATAATAATAATAAATTTTATTTATTTTATAAATGTATTTTAAGTTGACATAAAATTAGTCTTTTTATTGTAAGGAATTTGGCTTATGTGATTCATAAATTGTGTATAAAATCTTTTTCACACCAGCTAGTGTGGAATATAATTTAGAAAAAGTTGAAAATTATTTTTGAAATTAGATAAATGTTTTTTCGGATTAATGGCATTATTATAATTTGGTTGATGTTTCAAATCAACTAATGTGGTTCATCCTATTGAATAAATGTGTGGATGGGCATTTTTAATATTATTGGAAATTGAGTAAGAGCTGGACTCCACCTTCCTCTAGGTGAAGCCAACCAACCTTGTTGAGTGGATGGGCATTTTTAATATTGTTAGAAATTGAGTAAGCACTGAACTCCAACTTTCTCTAGGTGATTTTTTCCCCCTTTGCGTTAGGTTTTCTTTTGCTTTTGGTCTTTGTCTGGTATATATTTTTTGGGTTTTAATTTCCCTTCATTTTTTCTTTTTTTACCCTTGGTCTTTGATTATTTTATCTTGTTTCTCTTTCTTTCCCTTTGATTCTTTCTTATATATTATCATATGTTTTATAATATATTATATAATTTCCTATGTAGTATATTAATAAAATAATGGAAAACTATTTAACATTATAAAATATTTCAATTATATTAAAATATACATTAATAACTTTTTTCATTTTATTAAAATATTTATTAATTTAAAATTTATTAATAAAAAATTTTAATAATTTTTTTTAATATTATCCCCTAATAACTAATTAACCAATTCATTAATGGATAGTTTTTCAACGGTGACTAATTCCAAGCAATGATGCATCCACACTATTTATTCAATAAGATTGGTTGGCTTTTTCACCTTGCCCTGGGGATGAACCACATTAGTTGGTTTGAAACGTCGACCAAATCCTAAGATGTGAATAATCCGAAAAGACATTTATCTACTTTATGGATCACAAAAGTCTCGGATCTAACATATTTTTAGTATTATCAAATATTTAATTTAATAGATGTATATTCTATATTTTTTGTAAAACTATAATAAAAGTGTTTTATTTAAAATAACTAATTAGAAGTTAAGTCTATTGACCAAAAAGTAATTACAATATACTTTGCTATAGCCCAGTATAAAAAATTTCAACTCCATTTTAGGTATCTTATCTAATGAAAGTTTGAGTGTTTTTTTTTTTTGTAAGTTAGGCTAAACTATGTTAGATCAAAAGAAAACTTTACATAGGCTTTGGGTTGAGATGGTAAGCGGTGCTTAACCAATCCCAACCTTAGAGGCTTTCAAAATAGCACAGGTTTGGGGTTGCCTCCTAGGAGGTAACCAATCCCTTAATAACATCAACAGTCAATATTTACAAAGTGTGTCGTGACACATATAAAAACAAAAGATTTGTAGTATGTACTGAAATAAAATAAAAAACATAGCAGAGTCGAGCAGCCACGCAGTCATGGTGTTCCTTCATCATCCTCTGTAGTAGGGTCCTCCTCCTCGATGCGGCATCCATATTCCTGCGCAATGGCCTCCTCCTCAGGGGAAGGCGTGTGCGGGGGATTTGTAGTGGTTGCGCAGAGGATAGGAGCGTTTGGGTACTCAGCATCAGGAACTCGCGTCCAGACTCCGTCCAAATCCATGATCCACACATCTGTATCCTCCCCCGAGGCCTCTTGAATCGAGAGAGGCTCGGTTTTTCGAGGAGTGGGCGGCTCAGAGTGCACAATGGTGGACTTCCTAGGGCCTCTTCTACCCCTCTGATTCTCTGGAGCTAAGGCAATCTCATCCTGGGTGCGCTCAGACCGTTCTGGTGCTTCCCTGTCATGGTTGCTAGAAGAGGAGCCTTCAATGGATTCCAAATAGTGATCTTGTCCGCGTTGATAGTGGCCCGAGAATGCACCTCTTTGGCTACCCCTGATGGTATTTTGGCGTTGACGCAGAGCCATGGGGGGGCTAACAGGCATAGATGGAGAGGCTAGTCCAAAAGCGGTGACGTGCTCAACAGGGGAGCGTGCAACAAAGAATCACAACGGGGGGGTGCACAACAGAGAGTTATGCAACAGGGGGGGCGCAGAAGGGGGGTGCACAGTGAGGGAGCCTACCTCAGAAAGTGTGTAGCAGGATGAATCTGAAGAAGCGGGGAATTTCAGAGGGAGGCGTGCAGCCAGGGCGGACGCCGCGCGGGGTACGCAGCCTAGAGGGAATCAGCGGGAGAGGCTCCCGACAAACTAGCACCAGTAAGGTGGCGCACGAGAGGGAGAGTGCGTAGCAGGGGGAGAGCGCGAGGAAACTGAGGCAACAACAGAATGGCAAGGGAGGAGGTGGAGAAGGCTCTGGATGCCAACTGGAGCAGAATAGGGATGAAAGAATGAAGAGAGAGCGCACATTTTGAAGACTTGTGGCACAAGCGCATATGATGTGTGATTTTGTGGCACACTCGCATATGTGAGTTGGGATAGTTCACTTGGGGTTGCATGTGATTCAGTGCATGGAAGAAGATCGGGTGCATCATAATGCCCATGTGAATGATTATTGAGAGGAGGTATCGCATCAGGTTAAATTTGGCGGTTCAGGATTTCGTCAGCCGATGCATGGGAAGAACTGGCTTCGCACGTTCACGTCATGTCACCCGCATCCGAGAAAATGAAAGATTGAGTGTTACACAAAGAGAGATGACAATAATATATGGAGGAGGAATGAGAGGAAACACTCAAACTTCCGCCATGACACATTCAAAAGTCTGGTGAGTATGGATTCTTATGCTAGGCACAAATTTCCTATCCCCTAGCCCCAAATAGAGTTATAAAGGCAATGTTAAAACTAATTTTGACAAGTGGCAACTTGAATCACCGAATGACCCATCAAACTTTAGGGAGAGTACTATAAGATGGAAATCCCTCATTTTGGTCAAATACCAAACGGGAAATGTGTAAATCCACCTACATTTGAGTCAATAGTCACTAATATTTATTATAGTGCCCCAAATTTGAGATCAAAGTATTTTTGGACTATTCTAGGTAGATGTCTAAGAGAAAGGTATAATTTCTCTATTTAAAGGTAATACATAAGTGCAATAATGTCATCATGTAATCCGCAAAACAGAGAATGGCAATGTCAACCATATATGTTAGTGATTGAAGTTTACTCTCAAATTTGCTAATCTTTTTCTTGATTATTCATTTGATTGGTGCATTGAGAATAACATTGATTCTTATTTTTTATGAAAGAAAAGTTTCAATGGATTCTACTATTACAACCTTCCCAACCACAATTCCCTTTAAATAGGCATCTTCCAAATAGAGAAGGGTTGGGACCTGGTACTAAGAATGAGAAAAAATCATGGGTTTCATTGTTTCTATGGTTATTTCTCCAATGGTAAGGTCTTGTACATATGCTAGAGTCACATTGCTTAATATCTTGAGAATCTTTTCTAATGTATTGATTATATTTCTTCTAATGAATTTAGGTAATGGAATTCACCAAATTCTCACCATCCCATAGATGAAAGAAAAATTAAACACTTGGAAAACCACCAAAGCACACAACTTCAAAGAAACTTATTATTAAGATATTGAAAAAATCCCTTGGATTCTTCAAAATGAAATGTAGTTATCATTATTATCCCATGAAAATATAGGAGGTGAGAGAAGAGAAAATATAGATGAAAGAATGTGACATGAGGTTAACAGATATGGAGGAAGGCTTCATGGAAATTCATAAAATAATTGACCAACGAACAAGATAAATATAAAGTGCTTCAATAAGATCCATGCACAAAATTCCAAAAAATAAAACACATTACAATAGTGGAGGACTTTGTTGCCCCACTACATCAACTAGTTATATACAAGATCCATGCACAAAATTCCAAGCAATAATACCAAAATACAATAATGGAGGATTTTGTTGCCTCACTGCATCAACTAGTTAGATACAAGATCCGTGCACAAATTTCCAAACAATAATACCAATTTACAATAGTGGAGGACTTTGTTACCCCATTACATCAGCTAGTTTGATACAAAATCGATGCACAAATTTCCAAAAAAAAATATCAACTTACAATAATGGAGGACTTTGTTGCCCCATTGCATCAACTAGTTAGATACTCTGTAAACTAAGTGAGAGAAATAATTGCATTTAGAGAAAACACAATTATGACTAAGGGAGTTAGTGATAGGGTGTGGAGGGGTACCCGACTAATAAAGCAAGACTTGTAGCTTAATAGTGAGGATAAATTTGACCTTTCGTTTTTTCCCTTCTTCTTCTAGTTATTTATAAGTGCTTTATGTAGTATTTTTAGATCGCAGTTTCTATACCAATATACCTATAAATATGGTAGTTTTCATGTGAGTCCCTTTAAAGGGTCATTTGAATTGTGTCATCTATAATAAGTTCCTTGATTTTAGCTTAAGCCTACAATTATAAGGAATTGCAATCTTAAAAAATCCATGTCACTACAAATGTATGTTTTATGTTGTAAAAAAATGTGTTATGCTTGTAATATATATGATGCTTATGCTCCTAGCTTTATAAATCCTATTATCCTTGTGTTAACTACCCCTCTAGTCATCATTTTGAATAACCTTTAAACCCCTATATATTATATTCACTTCATTTGAAACTTAGGGTTCATTTAGATGCCAGACTACATTAAATTTGTCATCCCTTGTAATGACTCATGAAAAATCCCAGGGAATTTGTTAAAGAAAATAACTTGCACTTTTAATGAGATACACCAATCTCCCAATTCTTCTAGACTCATACTAACAATTATGGCCTCTCTTTGTACAAACTAAATCTCATTGAGATCAAACCAATATTGAAATATCCTTTCTGGTCAATGTCGACCTCATGATTTCTCAGGGTTTTTTGGTAATGGAGCCAATTATTGGTATTAAACGTCAACCATATGGTATGTATGTTTCCCAACAATCAATTTTTTTAACTTTATGTTAAAATGGGCATTGACATTTTCGCCATTCAGAGGATGGAATATCACCGAAGTCACTCATAAAGTTTGTTTTCAACCCACCATTAAATGATAAAAGAATAAAATAGACAAGAGACCATACATTGATTCATTACCATCAACATCTTCTATATTTGTTCCATGGAAAACTTTCTTAAGGAAATCATTTAAGCACTTCCTCACATTTTTTGAATGGTGCTCCATGTAAAATTTGTCATTTTGCAACATGTATGCTTAACCTTGAGGAACTCAAGTGGATTTTACCTCATGACCTCTTTGGCCAATACAACTTTGGCATGGCAAGTCAAACCACTCGAGCTAACATTTTGAGCCACCATGAACATCAAGTATATAAAAAACACATAAACACAAACATCATTTTTCTTGGAAATAAATAACTAGGAAACTTCTCAACACATCCCCCCAATCCAAAGATGGTACCCAACCTAAAGCAGGTAGTGTAAACTAGTGCATTTAACTGTAAGGAAATTGAAACAAGGACCTACAGTGCTTTGAATTATCATAACATCCTGGCAATAGTTTAAAATTGAGCTAGCCCTCGGAGCTTAAAACATAAACATGCATTCATGTACTTAGATATCAATACTAAATGTAATAGGAAGCTACATGAACATCAATTTATATTCTCATGTCAAAGCAATTACATATCCATAATATACCTAGAAGATGGCACACAATATTGTTAATTTCCAACCAAATTTGTGGGATCCTCAATTCTCAAATATTAATTATGTTACCAAAGTAATTATGAAGATTACACAAAATCATTATAATTCACACTCAAAAGGTGTGAGTTATGACTTTGCACAAATTTGATTCCTAGTGTAGATTCTTTTGGAACAAGGACATTTAACAATAGCATTATCTTCTGCATGTCTTCAAGGTAGGTCATAATTGATGCAATACATGAACATGAGTTGGTTGGCACAAAATCCAAATATTTGTGAAAATAAGTGGTAACATAAATATAGTAAAATTATAACAAATATTGGATTGTAAAATACACAATAATATACTTAATTTTAAATAAATAAATTAACATAAAAATCAATAAAAATGAGCATGACATTACTTTAGTGGTGAAATTCATTAATTATTAGATCATCCAATAATATTCCATTAATATTCCATTCTCAATATAGTGTAGCCCACGTAAATAACATACTAGGTAGAGATGAAGTTGGAGATAAATCTCAAGTAAATATTGTGGAATATATATTCCTTAAACCATTAAACCTATAATCTAATGAAGTTGGATGTGAATCTCAAGTAAACATTATAGAATATATACTCCTTAAACGTATAATCTAATCCAAAGGAAGTTTGAAGTATGTGGTATACTCATTGGAATGTATTTATAAAATTATTTCCAAAAAAAATAAAGAAAATTATATGTATATGAGGAAGATTTTATGTTATGATAGTAATAAATAATAATAATCTGATTTTAAGGTCATGGTCAAGTCAGACATTAAATTGGTGTATAAGATTTTTTGTTTATGAGATAAGGGATCCACCTCCGTGCAACGATTTTACTATTAAGTCTACGAAGGCATACAGATTCTACCCCTTCTGGTTTTGAACTTGTAACTTCTTGGGAGGAAACACATGCTCTTAACTATTAAGCTAACATAACCATACTTTTAAAATGACACAAATGACAATATATCAAAAAAATCTATAATTAATTTTTCATAAACCAATATTAATGAAAATTTTGATGCAAATAATGTTGGTTTTAACCTTTTATTGTGAATCAAATAGATTCTTAAAAACAAAAATATGTAATTGAAAACACATAAATTTACACAAATATTTCGTAGGACATGGCGGAGCGAGGATTCTATATTACGATGGATAGGGTTCAGCCCTAGCCTGCTGACTCTCCACCTTTTCTAGTGATATGTACATGCTGGACTCCTCTTCTACTTCAATAATGTATCATGCTGGACTCGTAGATTCTCGGCTTCCATGACTCTACGCCTTCGTCTTATATTATGCTCGTGTCCTCATCAGTTGGAATTAAAATCGTGTCCTTATTTAAGGGGATGAGCTTGCACCTCTCCATGGTATCAAGCTCATATTTCCCTCTGCTACTGGAAATATTGTTGCGAAGTGTGTTGCTTAAATTTTCCCTCTGCATCAAAAAATGTTGAAAATATTGTCGCTCCTTCCTCAATCTTGGTGAGTTCACATTAGGTTGTGCATCCCCCGTCCTTTCTCATGGTCATTAGTTCATGCAACCCCTTTCTCATGGTCACTGAAGATTTCGAAGAAGAAAAGTTATTCTTGGAGTGTGGATTGATATGAAGATTTAATGGTCTATGGCCATGACTTGTAGATGTTCACTCCTGTATTTATAAGCATTGAAAACCTCTAATTTCATATGAGTTGAATATTTATCCTTTGGGTAGAGGTTGTTCTGTATCAGTGTTTGATAATGTTGAAGATGGTGAGTTTATCTCTTATTATGGTCCATAGTTATAGGGAAGTGTAGGATGTTTATGCAACCCCGGTCCCCCTTTTTCGACTCCTTTTCGACTTCAATTTATACCACTCCAGTTTGGATAAGAATTCATAATCTTCCTCTACATATGTGGAATCTTCCATCATTGAAAGTTATAAGAAATTATTTAGGTAGATTTTATTATCATGGTGATGATGCAAAGCAGTACTTGAAACCCACATATGCTTTCATATGTGTGGAAATGGACTTTAGCAAAGGATTTCCTACAAAAAATCAGTCTTATGGGTCCAAATTATCGATAGGGGCAAAGATTAATTATGAAAAAAAAAATTCTATTGTAGAGCTTGTTACGAAACAGGGCATTCCTTCAAAAATTGTCCCAAATATAGGAAGGTCAAAACTAGGAAAAGCAACTGTAAATCAAGATTGTGGGAAGGTTCCAAATCAAAAAAATATAATATCTTTAAAGAAGAACTCCCCCCAGATATCAGCAGTGGGGAAAATCAGAAAGAGACTTTAGAATCCAGGAAATCCCCTCATCAAGTTCATGGAAACTCAACAGCAATTCAAGTGGAGGTGGAATGTATAAAGGAGACCAATGGCAATCATGAGAACTAGGGTTCCCCAAATTCTTCTCTTAAAAACAATTCTAAGAAAAATTTTCCTTGGGATCACCTTCCAAAAGTGGCCATGGAAAATTCAATTTTTTTTGGTCTCTCCTCTGTCTCTTTAGAAAACAAGACTAAAAATTCAACTTCTTAGGCAGATCGGGCTAAAGAGGAAGAGCCACATAAGAATTCTGAAGGTGTGAACAAGATTCAAGATAACAAGATAACAAGTAGGAAAATTATCCTCCATATATAGAAGAAACACATGCTGGATCCAAGTGAGGAAAAAGGACAAATGTACTTCACCAAGGAAAACAAGAAGTCAGAGGAAGTTAAATAAAAATGAGAAGCTAGTCAAAGTTAACGAAAAACAGTGAAGAATGGGATGAAAATATATTTGGATATTAGGGGTCTTTTGGAAAATATTTAGCTAGAATGGGAACATTCTTTTTGTTTTTTAGAGCTCTCGATTAAGGATTTAGATTGATCCTACATGTTCATTCTCAAATCCTCGAGGAATTTGGGAAACATTTTTTATAGAAAAAAATTTATCAGTTCTGGGTCGAATCCCAAATTTTCTAATATAATTAAAATTACTTTTTTCTGTTTAAAAAAACACACAAATATTTTACCCTAGAAATTCAAACTGAGAAAACCAACAAAAATGAATGCAAAAACCACCCAATATTTTTTTTAGGGTGTTTCCCCTGATCCCTCATCGTAGGGTGATCTCTCCCACTGTGAAAACCCTTGGTAAGGGTGAGCTTCACCCCCCTTGCAATCCTCCCCTTGCACTTGGTGTAATGTACAACACGTGCAAGTATTCATGCAATGAATATAACACATACCCAACCGTTCTCCCACTTGTTTTCTTTGCACACAGGGGGTCGCAGGAATACATGAAAAACAATCAAGGGCAATAATGCCCATTGTTTCTCTACATAAAGAGAACTTCTCAGTGCTCATAGACTTTATTAACGAATCTGCAACATTCTTCAAATTGTCCACCTTCACCAACATCACCTTCTTTTATTCAATCATATCTGTCACAATGTGATATTAAACATCAATATGTTTTATCTTTGAATGATATTTTAGGTTCTTCTCTAGGAATATTGCATTCTCATTGTTGCAATACATCCTTATAGCTCATTGTACAAACCCAATACCTAAACACAGTCTCTATAACCATATTGCTTCCTTGCTTACATGAGTGGTTTCCATTTATTCAACTTCTCTATTTGAGAGTGTCACCACAAATTATCTCTTTCTTATCCAATTGATTACTCTTCCAAATAGGTTAAATACATACCCACTTGTATATCTTCTATGATACAAATCTCCAATCCAATATACATCAACAAAGCAATGTATTTCCAACACTCTTTCCAATCATCTCTTCCTTGGTAGCATAATCCATAACCAACAATGAAAAGTAAGCATCTGAAGTCCCTCTTTATTTTTGTCTAATGCTCCTTCCCTGGTTTTGTAAATAAACCTAATCAATACTCCCACTTCATACGCAATGTTTGGACTAGTACAAAGAATTTCATACAACAAAATTCCAACTACACTAGCATGTGGAACATGGGACATGTACTCTTCCTCTTCCTACATCCTTGGAAATTATTTTGCAGATAACTTTACACCTAGAGGGATAGGAGCTTTTACCAATTTACATTCTTGCATATTAATCCTCTGCAATATTTTCTTGACGTATTTCCTTTTATTTAACCATAGTTTCATGTTTTCTTGATCTCTTTTAATTTCCATGCCCAAAATGAAATTTGAAACACCAAGATACTTCACATAAAACTCAGATGATAACTGAGTTTTGACTTCTTGGATGATTTCCTTGTCATTTCCAATCAGCAGCATATCATCCACATATAAGACCAAATAAATAATTTAATCACCAATTGGTTTGAAATACACATAGTGATCCGCTTTGCTCCTTGTGAAGCCCAGTCTAAATATGTAGGTATCAATTTTTTGATACTATGTCCTAGTTGATTGCTTTAACCCATATAGTGACTTTTTCAACCTACATACTAGCTCTTTCTTCACATTCACAACAAATCCTTGTGGACGCTTCATGTAGATTTCTTTTTCTATATCTCCATGTAGAAATTTTTATTCACGTCCATTTGTTCTACTACAAAATTAAAAGCAACAATAAGAGATCAAATAAATATAATAGAAGTTAACTTGGAAATAAGAGATAAATCTCACCAGTCCATTCCCTCTACCTAATAATAATCTTTTGCTACTAACTGAGCTTTTTATTTCTCCACCTTGCCTTCAACATTAAACTTTTTCTTAAACACCTATTTTCTACCAATGGGATTTCTTCTAGCTAGAAACTCCAGTAAATCCTAAGCCTCATTTTTGTCCAAGGTTGTTATTTCTTCAACCATGTCCCTTTTCCAAAGTTTACATCCTCTAAATTCACTACCTTCCTAATAATTATAGGATCATCGTTAATAATAAACAAAAAAAAAATTGAATGGAAATTAGGTGGAGTATACCTTTCTATCTATCTTCTTTCTTGATCTGATCTCCTCAATACCAGAGTATGTGGTTCTTCTTCTTATGTTTATTCTTCTAAAGATTTTTATTCATCATCCTTCAATTCAAACTCTATCTTCTCTCATTATTTCTACATTGTTAGGACTTATTCTTTGACAACATCTTTTATTTCTCTAAATACCACATCTTAACTATGCATAACCTTCTTTGTTTCTATATTCCAAATCTTATAACCTTTTAGGCCATATTTATATCTAATAAAGATACACTTTTGGCTTACTTATCTATCTTACTCCAATTCTTCTTTGGAAAGTGAATATAAGCATAACAACCAAATACTATGAGATTTTTAAGAGAAGATTTCAAATCAATCCATACCTCATGTGGAATCTTCTCATCCAATGTTGATGAAGGTTATCTATTTACCAGGTAACATGAAATGTTCACTGCCACTACCGAAACTTATTATCCTAACACACACCACTTAGCATGTTCCTAGATTTCTCCATTAATGTCTTGTTCATTATTTCCTAAAACTCCATAATTAAATTGAGGTGTGCATGGAATAGTCTTCAGTATTTCTATATTGCACTTACAAAATTCCTCAAATTCATTTCCACATAATTCTCCACCATAATCTATCCTCGTCACCTTCATTTTCTTCTATGTTTGATTTTCCACGAGATCCTTAAAATCTTTGAATTTATTAAATACTTTATATTTATTATCAAGGAAATAAATCCATGTATTCCTTTAAAATTCATCTATAAATGAGACATAGTACACAAATTTACCCATTTATGGAGCCGAAAGAGGTCTAAACACATCATTGTGCACTAACTATAATATTGCCTTTGCCCTTGTACCACCAAAGTATAATCTTACCAAATTCTAATTCCCATATAAGAAATTTCACACAAATAAAAATACAAAGAGAAATTATAAATACCTTATACCATACCATTACCATGTACTACTTGAAGGCCCTTCTCTCCAATATGTCTCAGTATTTGATGCCACAATAGTCTTTCTCCAGAGACTGTAGGAGTTTTTCCTTCTTCAACTGCACTCTCAATAACAATGGAACTATTGCACACATCACTAACTATGCTTCCCAATAGCTTATATAGAGTTCCATATAAACTTCCTTTAGCAATAGTATTTATCCTCGAACCACCTTACAAGTATCCTTTTCAAACATTGTTTTTATACCTGCATCACTTATCTTACTTAGAGAAATCAATTTTTTGGCCAATCCTAGGATATATAGAACACTAAGGTGTGTTCTAATATTTATACGAATGAGATTCAAATTAACTTTTTCCCATCCTATGATTCTAAATACTAAGTCATCTCCCAGGAAAACATCATATCTTTCATACTCTAAAAACACTCCCTGTAAGGATTCACTATGAAACAATGCCCTTGAGTTGAGTAACCATGCCTCATGATCTACATGCATACTTTAAGAATCCAAGTACACATTCCCTCCTTCATATGAGGAGTTTTTTTTCTTTTTTAGAAGTAGCATCAACGAATCCCTTCCCTTTCTATGCAATTTTGGATCTATAATATTTCTTGTAATGCCCTTATTTTCCACATCTACGACATACCTTTATAAATTTTCTTGAAGATTTAGATCTTCCACTTGAGGACTTATTTTTATTTATATTATGGGAGTGTCCCCTTACAGATAAGGCACTTTTGTTCTAAATTTCCATATTTTTCTATCCATCTCCTCCAATAAAAAGGATGAGACTATATCATTGAAACTTTAAGTAGTTGCACTGCTACCTATGGTAACAACTAAACTATCCCACAAGTATAGTAAGAGCACAACAAATCTATACACTTATATTCCTTTGAAATATTAATATCAATAAATAATATATGGCTTACCATAGTATTGAAGGAATTTATATGCTTTATACCTATGTCTCCATCCTTCGTCCATAGGTTATACAATTTTTGTCATAGGAACAATTCGTTCACTAGAAACTAGGACTGATAGAAATTCCATCACTTGTTCTCTTAAAACATTTAGTAACACTGACTCTGAGAGACAACATATTGTGCTCTTTTCCTTTCGATCCAATTTGGTCCAATATTTTTTCGACACCCCCATTGGTGCAATTCCTAGATCCACAATGATACACTAATATTTTTCCACCAACATATCTTCCCGTTTGAACTTACAAAGCCCAAAACTCTACCCGTTGAATTTATTGATCTCTATATTTGAACTACTCACCATTTCCTTTCACTGCAAGAATCAATTCCGTATATTTCCCATTGTATTAGGGTTTACCATAGGCCCAAGAGGAACCCCTTAGGCACAAAAACATTCCCTTGAAGCCAAAATTGAATTGATACCAAATGTAGGCTTTATCCCTATATAGTTAATTGTTGCAAACATATTCTTAAAAATAGAGAAGATGCAATAACTAATGTGCACATTAATATGGAGCTTAAAATATTCTTCAAACCTTTAAGGAGTTTCAATATAACAAGGGTCAATATTTATCATTAATTTGTGGTATTGATGATTTCCATTGATTCAATAGATTTAAGAATCAAATATTTCCCTAAGATCACATTTCCTTACTGACAAGTACGCTGAGGAAGATGTCTATAGTATGACCCAACTAGCCTAGGATGTTATTACTCTATACTGATACGATGTTATTACTCTAGGGTGACATGATGTTATTACTTTAGAACCTTTTTATTTTGTTACTCTAAGATTCCATGTTGTTGTTACTTCAAGGTACCCAAATGTATTTATTTTCCATGTTGTTACTACCAAAGTCTCAAAGTTATTTTTGGTTTGTTGTTATTTACGTTGTTACCTAACTTGGTCAACGTATTTTGTTGTGACACTGGGTACCCAATTCTCTTAAACGATGTGGCTGATTTGGCCATAAAATTTATGATCCCAAAAATTTTAGTCATTTTCTAATAGAAGAATCCATTTTGGAAATAATATTATTTGTATTTAATTTGTTACTAATGAACTCTCAGTTAATTTTTTTTGGATAACTTGAGAATCAAACTATTCTAATGATTATTCTTGTTTTGATTTATTTATGAGATTGGATGTAAGGGAAAACCTATAAAAGGGGATATCCCTAACCCAAGAAGGGAAGTGGCATTATTTTCTATCTTACTATTCATTTGTAATTTTCTTTCACCACCAATGCAAGGATCAACAAGTTCATGGCCCATTTTATGAATTATGCATAATCTATAGGCTATGAGTTTTTATCCAACTCCCTACTAAGAAGGAAAGGCCCTCCTCTTTAGCATGGATTTTTGTGACTGTGTGAAGTAGCATAGATGTTTATTTCATTAGCTTATGGGTTGTGAGTTATATTTTTTATCTGAAATTGATTGTTGCAACTAATTTCCTATGTGATTAGTGTATTTGTGTTACTCATGATAGTTTCCAGGAGTTCTTGAATGCAGTTCCTTGTTACTCATCTGTATCCATCACAGACCTTTATCAGATTGTATTGTTACTGTTGTCCTTACTACTGGTATAGATTGTTGTGGCTAGTTACTGTTACAGAGTGTTGATTAACTTGCTATTACATAGTGATGATTTTTTCTTGATGTTACTCTATTCCTATTATTGATCATTTTTATAGCTCACTATTATGTGACGGTGTTACAAATAGACTATACAATTTAGTACTTATACTTTATTATTTCCAGCCCAACATTATTCATGCAGTTATAGTAGTAGCATCTCATTTTCATGATTAGTTATGTTACTTGGAATTGGTGAATAATTTTTGAATAGTTGTGGTGTTTAATGATTTCATTTATGCAAGTGAGGATCTGGTCGTGCTAAGTGTTGTTTCCTTTCTACAAGAGTGATTGAGTGTTATTTCCTTTCCTGCAAAAGTGACAAAATGCTATTCACTTTCTATAAGTGTCACTGAATGTTATTCCATTTTTGCAAGAGTGACTGAGTGTTATGTCCTTCCTGCAACAAGTGATTTACATTTCCAGAAATAATTGCAGAGTTCTTTTCTTTCCATACAAGTGTGATTTTCAATGGTGAAATTTTAATTGCATAGTTGAGTGAAATCTGCTTCTAATTCTTATAAGTGTGGAAAAATTAATAGTAAGAAATGGGCCTTGATTGAGGGTTGTGTTTTTGTTGAGGAAGCATAATAGAAGAGAATATATTAGGAAGTAGTTAATTTTAGTTAATGATTGCTACCTACACATACTTTGAATGATAGCCTTGATATAAATTTTTTTACCTTAGTTGATAACTTATGTTAAGTGGATGTATTTTTTTTAACAAGACAATAAGGTTCCCAACATTTTGGCACCATGATTGTCAAGGAGTTTACTAAAAGCACAAAAACACAACTACCATTGATTTATTATGCAAATTAATATATGTATGATGCATGAATAAAGAAAAATCGAAATGTGGTGCCCCAAAAAATACTAGTCCTACAAGAAGAAGGGGGCGTGGAGGAAGGAAAAATCAAGACTTAGGATGGGCGACATTTATCTAGGAAATAATTTTGAAAATAGAAGTCGAATCATCTACCCCAAGAGTAACTTCTCATAAATTTGGATCTCATAAATCATCCACTCTCGTAACAATTTCTAAGAGGATGAAATATCAAGGGTCATATGTCATGGGAGAAACAATTTGGGGGACAGAAACTCATGAACCCTCTATCGCAAAAGCAATTCCAAGGATCAATGAATTGTTTGCATCAACAAAAGGTGAATACTAGGACTTGTAGAAGGGTGAGGGGATACAGATAGAGAAAATTTGGAACACTGAGACCCAAGTCCAAAAAACAAGTAACCCCTTGATAACTTTATTCCAAACTTGAGGAGTGTTGTAAGGCATCCTACACAACCAACAAAATATCTTTCATAGCTAGGAAAAACTTGTTTCTAGATATCAAGTTCCTGAAGGAGCTTTGCAAAACCCTCAAATTTTATGGAAATACCAGATGGAAGATGACAAGATCCAATGAATAAAATGCCTCTATCAACCCTCCCAAATTTTCATTCCATGACCAGTGAAGATCCAAACACTTTTATCTTCGAATTTGACATTTTTTTGTCTAATTTATTACTACAAATCAAATGTCCAAAAACTGAAAATGTTCCCTGCTACTTTGAATGGATTTGTGTTGACATGGTTCATGGGACTTGGCATTGAGTCTATCTCTTCCTTGGATGGCATGAAAAAAAAATTATAGAGAAATATCAATATTATTGTAGGAAAAAATATTAAACGAAGGAAATTTTTAGAATGTCTCAGAAGGAGGATGAGATCCTGGAAGATTATATTGAACACCTCCAATACAATTTAAAGATGTCTAAGCATAGTGATTTAGATACAGATATTTTAAAGACAATTTTGATCCAGGGAATGAGGGATGATTGTGTGAATATGTTGAACCTCATGGAAAAGGGGAGACATATCAAAGGAGCCTTGTGATGACATATTCTGACTTAGCTTGAGGAGCTCAAGAGGATCATCAAGGAGAAAAACTTGAGCACGAGATTCTTTTGTTGGAGTATAGTTAGACAATGGCAGAGTGATGAGGGCGGAAATTGGTAATTTATTTGAAAATTTTAAAATTGATATTATTAGCTCTTTTTCCTCTCAATTGGGTGTTTTTCAAGCTAAAGTTGAAATGGATTGGGCAATGTCCTTCTCCAAATGTATGAAGAAAACTACCCCCCGGGAGTGCCTGCTTAATAATGTGGAAGGATGTGGTATTTGTGAGTAGGGGAATTCAAGAAAGGATTTCCCATCATTTCTAGGGATAAAATCTATATAAAAATAATCAATTGAAGTGACGGAGTCAACTTATTTTATTGGATCTAAAAAGCAATGGAAAGCACGACCAACAGGGATGACTTCAGACCCATCATCATCTTTCAATACTTGGACTAACATGTATAAATCTTGGAAAATTTCATAATAAATACAATATCCCACAATGTCGTGGAAATTTTCTAGCCCTCCTCCAATCCAGTACCCTATGCCATGGCCATAATGGCAATTTTCTAAGAGTCAAACATTCTTGTGGCCCTAAGGATGGTGTGGAACCTCTTTTCCAGGATAGTTCTCTATGCCAATGTGGCTTCCTATACAATTACAACTCCAGGCTAATACACCACCAAGTAATCCTCCCATGCGACTGCAAATACCTATGCAACCTAACCCAAACCCAAACAATAAAGTAGTGTAGCAAGTTGAATCTATTATCTTCCCCACTTACTATATGTCCCCCATTGAATGTAAAAATATACACTTAATATTGGGAAAAATAGTAAATTTATGAACTTCCCATATCACTGTAGATCATGAAAAATAGAACTTATCTCAAGAAGAAGTTCTAATTTAGGAAACACTAGACGAACAACACACTTAAGCTCTTGTAACAATTGATGTTGTTGTTACTAATCAAATCAGTGTTGAAACTACTTTAACAATAGATGTTGTTGTTACTTCTAAAACTTGCAATGAAACTATTATAATAGTTGATGTTTTTGTGACTCCTTAAACTACTTTGAATCCACATTTTCCATAGCGATTGGCCATAGCCAATATAACCTGAGTCCAATTTCTTGAAAGAGTTGAAAAATTTGTACATCAGAATCCCATTATTACAAGTGATTAGGGACGTTATGATTTATGCAAATACAGTGAGGGAAATTTGTGTTAAATGGCCTTGCAGAAGACCCTGAGACCCTCCCACCATTCATGTGTAAGGACAATTATCAAAATCAATGTAAGGTAAAACTCCACCTGCCAAATATGACGACCATGGGAATCAAATAATGACTGTCCAAATTGGAAAAACAAATATCAAAAATACATTGGTCGACTTGGGTGTTGCAATAAATGTGATGGCTATAAAAACCCTTTAGTTTTTTGGATTTACCAATATAAGTCCAATGCCCATTGTTCTTGAACTAGTTGATCAATCCAAAATATAGCTAGAGGGAATCCTAGAGGATGTTGTTATTTCCATAGACTCCTGGGAGTATCCGGCTGACTTCTTGTTTTTGCAGCCCAAACCTAATTTAGGAGAACATCCCTTAATTCTAGGTAGACCATGGTTAGCTGCTGCTAACAAATTCATCGGTTGTAAGTTGAGATTTATGAAAATTGCTAATAGAAACATTGTGAGCCTAATTTATGGTGTCTCTTATCTATTATTTTACTGTTCATTGTGATCTCTGCTGCTATATTGATCAAAGTAAATGGTTGAATTTTCTCATCTATAACTGCTTAATTATTGGAATTTTATAAGAAGATTGATTATATCATTAGAAGTGGTTATCAACTGTGAAAAACTATACTAGTCTTGATTGCACTAGAAAATCAACACAATCAAATCTAAATCAATACTAAGAACTAAAACAACGCCACTTTTTCTTACCCCTGAGGTGCGTTTACATACCAAGTCCTTCATTTTGGACTTTGCAATGCAACCACCACTTTCTAGCAAGTTGTACTGGGAATACTCTCATATTTTCTTAATGACTGTGTTGAGATTTATATGAATGATCTTACGTCATATGGTGATATCTTTGATAAAGCTCTGTCTAATCTTAAGAAAGTGATGGAACATTGTAAGAAAACTCATTTAGCCTTAACCAGATAAAATTTCACATGATGATGAATGAAGGAGTTGTACTTGGCCATTATCTTACATTTGTAGGGATACAAGTTGATTTGATGAAAATCATGGGAATATTAGAAATTATTCATCCAAAATCACAAAAATAGGTACGTAGCTTCCTAGGGCATGTAGGCTATTACCGTCATTTTATTTAATTTGTTTATAAACTTGCATATCCTCTATGTATACTACTCAAAATATAAGGAATTTATATGGTCTAATAAGTGTCGAAATACCTTTGAAATTCTAAAAAAGTGTGTGTTTGAATCTCCTATCTTGTGAGGACCCAATTGGACCTTATAATTCAATGTTCCTACAAATTCCTCAAACACTACTATTGGTATTGGGAGAGCAAGAAGAATGGAAACCATATGTCATCTATTACATGAGCAAGAATTTAACCCCCACCTCTACCATAAAATTTCTTATAAATAATCATGTTACTAATGGTAGAGTTACTGGGTGGTTTCTTTTATTACATGAATTTGATATCACCATTGTGGATAAACCTGGGAATGATAATTTCATTGTAGACTTCCTTTACATGATTGCTAACAATAATGATAATTCACTTGATTAGGATTATTTTTCGAGTGACAACCCTTTTGTAGTATCCACTCACTTACCATGGTATGTAGATATCACTAATTATCTTGTTGTAGTAAGGTCCCCGCACAACCTCTCTCCTAGGGAAAAGTGAAAGATTGTTTAGCAAAGTGTTTGATACTCTTGCTTAGAAAATTATATTTTTTTTCACTGTGCTATACCATGTGATCTAGTGTTGTGTTAGCGAAGATAAATTTTATGACATCTTGAAGGCTTGTTATGACTAGCCTTGCGATGGAGACTTTGTTGACAAAAAGAACATGATATAAAGTGCTTCAAATAGGCTATTTTATGCCAAAACTATTTTGGGATGCAAATAAGTATGTAAAAACTTGTGATAGTTGAAAAATAATTTGTCAACTGATTCAATAAGATGAAATGTTGTTACAAACTTAGCTAGTCATAAAACCATTTGAGAATTGGTTGCTTGACATTATGGGGTTTATTAATCCCCATCTCATCAAAATTCCTACATTTTGGTTTGTATAAATTATGTCACCAAGTGGGATGAGTCAAAATAACTCACCAAATCCACTAAGCAAGTTGTTTCAGCTTTTTTGTTTGAAGACATATTTGTTTGTTAGGGAGTGTTGAGAGAGATAGTTACAAATGGAGGGTCATATTTCACTTCCCAAATGATTGAAAATCTCATTAACAAGTACAAAATTTTCCACAAGATCACTTCACCCTACCATGTGAATGGACATGTGGAGAGAACCAACAAATTCATTGAAGCTATCCTTACCAAGGTCGTGGCTACTCACCGTTGGGTTTGGGTTTAGAGACTTCCAAAGGCACTTTCGGTCTAATGAACTACATGAAGAACACCATAGGTTTTTCACCATATGAGCTGTGTATGGTAATAATTTGTTGTCGTTGCAAAAAACGCCCTCCAAAATTTTTCCTATACTCTAATTTTGGAGCCTACTGTGGATCTTGCGATCAGTCGTTCTGTAGTCACTTCTTGGTCAGCTGATGCTTTTGAGATCCCTTCTTGGATTAGAAATTTCGAATCACTTGCTCACATATGCTTAGTCTGCAAAAATTCCATGAGTGAATTATTTTATGCAAGCTTGAACAAACATATTACGATACATCAATACTATGACTATGTGATGTCCAATCCATGTCGACAGTCAGTGTTCATTAACATCAACAGTCCCTCACTTTTTTGTGACCATACTTCTATTTGGTTGAGTTTATCCAACTATCTCTTATGAGCACTTTCACCAAAAAAAGTGTTATTTTTATGTTTATGACTGTCGCTTCCACTTTCATTCCCTTTAATTAGTGTCATTTTCATGTTACCTTCGCCCTAGCATGTGTTTTTTTCACTGTCATTCACATATCGTAAGTGCCATTCACACTTTTACCTTCATATAGAAAGTGGCGTATTTTGGCGTTGGAACTGTCGCCTATCATATAAAGTGGATTTTTGGTTTGTTTCAAGGGTAAATATTTATGATAAGGAGTTGTTCTTATCATGTAGGCATGTTTTGCACTTATTTTCAAAGTTTCACACACTTTCGCACAAGTGTTGTCATTGTTGTCGCAAAGTGTATCTTTAGTATCACACTTGTCGTAAGTTGTCGCAAAGGTTTTCGCACTAAGGGAAGTATGTGTTCATGTGTTTTGAATGATCTATGTTGTGTCGTCAAGTGTTTAAGTGTGTGATCATAGTCAAGTCCTATCACTGTTCACATTAGTTTCACTGGTCCCACATTTAGCCAAATTTCTGAAAATTCCCACCAACTTAACATCATTCGGCCTTCCTAAACTGTGCATTGCATAGTCCTAGCCCTCAAGTTGAAACCTTACATCTTAACATTGTGCAATACGCAATTATTTCCTTCCAAGATTGTGCACTGTGCAGTTTCAGTGCTCAATATTGAGCCTTGGCCTCCAAAATTATGCAATCCAGCCCTCTAGCATGGCCCCAACTATGAAATCTCTTAACTAAAGCTCAAACCCTAACCTACGCAATTATTAAATCACTAGGTCTGATCTACCTCCCAAAATTGCATAGTTGGTTGAAAGAGTGAAAAACTCCTCAGCCTGGCTCACTGGCGCCTAAAATTGTGCAATTTCTCTCTCCTACCCAGAAAGTATTGTGCATTGCATAGTCTCAAGGCTCAAGCCTCAACCCTGAGCTCTTGAATTGTGTAATCACCTGGGATTCTATTGTAATGATCCTTTTTCAGGAAATTCAACAAGGTGCTCAAGAGAAATGTTGTATAAGTAAAATTATGCAAAAATAATGCAGATTAGGACTTGGTTCCTCTTATTTATGCTATATGGGACTTATATATGGAATTTCATCTAAAACAAATCAATTTAGATACATTAAACAAATCTCCCAAAAACTAGACTAGCTAAAAAACACCCAAAGAGAGAGGATGCAACCAAATGCAAACATTGCTTCAGAAATTGCGCAATTTTATCAAATGTTTAGTGGATATCAGAAAGGAGGTTTAAATTTCAGTAATACAGCAGAAAATCAGCAATAGGATTAAGCTCTTTCACTCTACATTAGAAAGCATGAGACAATACAGGAAGAATCTTCAGAAAAGAGAGCTAAAACACGTGTATATTTGCAGAAATGGCTCAACAATGTTATTCTTGAGGAGCTTCAACAGTTGGAAGTTACAACTCAGATCTAGGACAGATCTGTAGACAAAACATTAGATCTATTTCAGATCTAGAAGCTAGATAGTCTCCTCTTCAAGATCTACTTGGAATTTTGACAAAAGCATGCATAAATAAGAGTAGATCTAAGAAACAAGTTGCAGTTCTGGAAATTGCTGCAGTAAATTTCTGAATATAACATTTCATTGCAATGGATCAGATCTGAACAGAACATGGATCAGCAATCTAATCCATGGATCACCAAGTGGAAGGCAAGCCCAGCACTAGAGATCTTTGATCTAAACTATGAGCAAAACTCCATAAAGAGATCTACACCAAAATAACGCAGTCTTTCAACATAAACAGTGTTGTAGCTTAGATGACATTGATAATCACTGTAAAATTGTAGATCTGAAGTACAAGAAGAAGAGACACTCTTTCAAGAGGTTAAAGAACACACTCCATGAGAAGAGGCTCCCAAAAATACACTAGATCTCTGCAGATCTAGACTCCCACTTGCTGCAGCTTACAAGACAACTCAACCCTCAACATGAGCAGCGCTGTAGTGTAAGGTGGAGCTTGGCCTCAAGCCTGATAGTGGTTCAATTCAGCAAACACTCCTCCAAGAATCCTCAAAGGAAGAGGTGAAATCCCTGCATTGGAATTCCAAATACAATCCTCCACTAAACAACAGAGAATGGTTTTTGTCTAAGCAGACAAATACTCAGAAATATGATCAATCAACAACCTTCTCTTGCTGCCCTCCTTTTCCTTTTATAAGATGAGAAAGCTTTTGCAAACCCTAAACCATCTTGATGAGATATCCCTTTTCACATGAGAGGCTTCCTTCTAGAACTGTGTTGTCCCTTTTGGAGATGCAATGAACATAGACAGCACTGTTGATTAGGTCAAGGTTGACCCAGTCTTTAGCTCAAACCTCTTTCACACTTGCAAGTGATTATTTACATGGCCCTGATTTGTCTTTGTTCACATGGGCATTGATTTATTCAGACTTTTTAGGAGTTTTACATGTCCTCCTTTATTCATTTATTCATGAAACAAAATTTAATGTACATTACATCTATGTCCTATAAAACTCCACAATGGTAAAAATTAATGCACAAGCCCTCAGCATAGATCCCTGAGCTCCTAAACTACGCAATCTTATTGCTCAGTCCCATTAGGGGAATTTTGAGGTCTAAAATGGGTGTCATAAGAAAAATGTACAACTAAAATAAACTTTATAAGAACCAATAGGATTCAAGATGATTATGTCAACCATGGGGGATGATTCACCATTTTTGGAGTAAAAAAGTAAAAATATCAAAAAATAATAAACTAATAAAACTACTTTTTCAACTCGTATTTTCAACTTATCTCTCAAAGGGTTCACTCAAATTTTGAGCGGGAATACTCGTTGGATGCAAAATTTAATTCCTCATCCAAGGAGTACCCATGTTGCATACTTTTGATGGACCCTGCTACATGAAAAATGAGAAATACATAAAAAGTGTGATTGCAATCATGTTTTTTATGTATTTCTCATTTTTCGTGTAGAAAAGTCCATCAAAAGTATGCAACATGGGTACTCCTTGGATAAGGAATTAATTTTTTCATCCAACGAGTATTCTAGCTTGAAATTTGAGTAAAACCTTAGGGAGATAAGTTCAAAATACGAGTTGAAAAATTAGTTTTTTCTTTTTTCCCTCTAAAATTTGATGATGTAATCAAATCTTATTTTATTATTTCCACTATTATTTTATAATTTCCTTAGGAGGCCCATTTTAGACCTCAAAATTCCCCAAATGAATCCTGAACTGCGTAGTGCACAGTCTCAAGCCTCAAGCCTGACCCTTGGCTACCTGAGTTGCACAATTGCGCACTCACTGAGCCTTTCCCTCGGCCTCCCATCCGATTCTAGATCATTTAGTGGATCATCATGCAACATCATAGACTGGGGGTTTATCTGATTGATGTCATCTTGTCATGAGTGGATTGCATATGCTTGAAATCTATCATGCTATGGCAAGGAGATGAAGAAGGAGATGGAGAAGGAGGACATGTTAGAAGACACCTAAGGAAATGAGGAGATAATATGATCATCAGATAAGAAGATGAAGGAACACTAGATTACAACAGAAGACCAAAGATCATGACTGCATGAAGACTCCATCGGATTCACAACCCTTTGGAGGGTGGATATGAAGAATAAATCATATATCTCATGAAGATGAAGCATTGGATGCATCTCTTATTGAAGACAAAAAGAAAGACAACTTGGCACAACATCATCATCGTGTATTCCATTTCATTAGTGTCATGTCATGTCTTGTCACGAGTCATCATATGCCACATCATCATTTTGGATTATGTAATTATCTATTCAAAATGTATTGTAAAGTGAAAGTCCAAAGGACACATTCATAATATGAAGATTCATGTAAAGTTGAAAAGTCATAGGAAGTCAAACAATCATGGGGGTAGTCAAAAAGTCACAAGGAATGTGAAGCATCACCTCTTGGTTATATATACACCCTCATTATATGAGAAAGGGACTTTTTCACCTTGGCTCCTCTCGCAAGGCATTAGAGAGACAAGCTAGTTCTTTTGGGGAGCAAGGAGTGGCTCCAACACTCCACTATTAGAGCCAGTGGTGTTCATTGTATACATGTGTCTTGGAACTTTTACTTAATAACATAAGCCTCATGGCCAACATGTTCTTCATGCATGGATTATGAATATTTGTAAGACTATTATGTGGATGTTTGTAATTCATGTTTTCTTTCATCTGTGCTAAAGTAGTTGAACTATTTCAGTTATTTTATTACTTATGTTATTGAGAATGTGTTGTAACAGTTGTTATCGTTGTCACATCCTCGTGGACTATTTCGCTAGATACTATACAAATATTTATTGTTGATTGGTTGTAATGACTGTCACATCTTTGTGGACCACTCCACTGGATGTTAGACGTATCCTTCTTGGTTGTGTGGTACTATTACCTCTCTCTTAGAGGATCACCTTACTCTCTCTCCCTCCGCAATAGAAGAACATTGACACACCTACAACAGAACACTCACCAGGCACACTTACTTGCTTTTCGAAGGCACAATTGCACTCCTCTCTCTTGCTGACAATTATAGCCAACGAAAATCTTTACGAATTTGAAAACTTGACCAATACTCCGGATGGGGCTCCCATTCCAAATGGTGTGAGGTCTAATTGGGACTTCATATCAAGGAGAACCCCTTGGTTGACGGATTTCCATCACCTGTCAACATAATCTTATTTTTTATGTTGAATTCAAAGTCAAGACACTCAAGACTACTCTAGAAATGAATATGGATTTAATTGTAGCAGAGAAACATTGGTTGGTCTATATCAATGAGCTAAATGAAATGTGCTTGGATGTCATTCAATGCACTGATATTTTTCAGCAACAAAATACCAAGTGGCATGATAGGTTTATAAAAAAAAAATGTTGTTCAAAAAGGATATTGGACACTATTGATGACTCTAGATTCAAGGATTTCAAGGGGAAGCTTTGCACCAAGTGGATAGATCCTTATGAAGTGGACATTATTTTTTACAATAGGACAATAACTCCTTTTTTTCCAAAGGACACCATCTTCAGTTGTATCAAAAACCACTCTCTAACGATTCATTTTCTCACATTGTCTCAAGTTCAGGTCTCAATATTGTTGGGGTTGTTGATTTTTCAAGTGCAATAAATACAAGCACTAATTTCTAAATTACTAATAATTACTTCTAATGATGTAGATCTTATTCTAGTAATTTTATTTTATCATTAAGTAATTACACTTCATAAATTCAACCATAAATGCACAAGGACAATATATATCACAATGCACAAAGATAACACAAGATTCACCTTGGGAAAACTGACTTCGGGGAAAGACGCAACAACCATTTCCTTATAGAAATTTTTCAGTTCAACAAGAGATACACTAATACCTCTATTGAACTATGATGGTCAAACTCATCAATAATATTATAGTCAAACCTATTCAAAAAACCCTCTTGTCAACTCACTCTTCTACCCAGTAACTTTGGCCCTCTTTGATCTTCCTAGGAAGAATTTTGGCCTCCCAGAATATGCCCAGAAACTACTACCTAAAAGTTTGACCTGCTGCCCAGAATATGCCCAGAAAGTCACACGTGTGAAGCCAAAGAAATAGAAAGAAATGTTAGAAATGAATTCATCCTTATTCATCCTACTCATCCTTCTTCTTCTTCGCTAAGATTCCCATAATATCTCTTTTCTTGTGAGAGGTCAAATGGTGCCTGTGGAGGAGGTTGAGTGCTTTGTATATATTTTTTTTTCTTTCTGAAAGGGTGTCTCTTCACTAGGGTCGACTTGACAATTTTTGAGCCAACAATTCAGAATTCAAAATTTGAAATTTTCTCTTTTGATTCTGATACGAAGAACATGTCTTATATTGATTTTTTCAAGGGATAATCAATAAAAATGACATGAATAACATGTATTACACTTTCATTATATATTTCAATGGATAAAGCAATAATTATGAATATTGGCCATAGTTACAAAATTCAACACTCACTCTTAATAGCTAGTGAGGTATTCGTAATGACTAAATATATGTTCTCATGTTGACAAAATTCTCTAAGAAAGGGTTATAACAAATCCAATTAGCATAATCTGGTCAATATCTCTTACATATGGTAAATCAATAGCATCAACAAGTTACCATAATATGGTCAACAAATATGATAGATGGTAATCCAACAACATCAATAAGTTACCATAATCTGGTCAACAACTATGATGCATGGTACATCTTTAGAATCAACTAGTCACCATGATTCTAGTCGGCGCCTCTAACCCATGGTATACCAACTAGTCCCAATTCATCATCATCCTAATCAATCTCTCTAACTCGTGGTGAAACTCTAAGGACGCACACAATTCATTTAAGTAATCTGGTCCCAAATCTAAAGGTATCACTCTATGCCATGATGCTAAATGAGATCACTCTACCTATCTAGAGAGTAATTTGAGCCTAATGTTTAAAGGCACTCACTCAACTTAGTTATATTCAGTCTCTAGGACCATTCTTCCTAATCTGGTCAATATACTTGACACAGGAAGAACAATTGTCCCATGCTGGACCATTCTCCATAATATGGTCAACATAGTTGACACAGAAATAATTTATGCCCCTGGTGTTATCTCATTAGCACTCCCTCTCACTAAGGGAAGCATTCTCAAACAATCCAAGCTTGTCCCTAAAGTATACAAAATTTTCTCTAAACAGAGGCTCTGTAATAATATCATCAATATGCTCATCAATGGAGACATACTAAAGCTTCATTGCTTCCTTCGACACCATTTCATGAATGAAGTGGTACTTGATCTCGATGTGCTTTGAGCTTTCATGGAATACTAGAATTTTTGCAAGCTTCACACATCTTTGATTATCACAATATATCACGGTCGGTTCTAACACCTGATCAAATAGTCTTGCGAGTAACTTCCAAAGCTACACTGCTTCACAACTCGCTAAATTTGTTGCAATATACTCTACCTCAACGATGCTGAGTGCAATAGATGTTTTCTTCCTGCTCATCCATAAAATAATATTAGAGCCCAAACTAAAGCAACCTCTAGATGTACTCTCTATGTTTTCCGCACTCCATGCCCAATCTGCATCTATATAACCCTACAATTGTATATCGCTATTTAAGACATATCTCATACCATAATCAACTATAACATAGTTACTGATCAAATGAGAAAATTATCGATTGCATGTTTTTCGAGGTAGCAAAAAAAGCACCCGATTTTGAAAAGTGTCTATTCAAAATAACTTTTTTTTTTTAGCGTATTTTCGGCACTTTAAATTTTCTTATGTAACATTTTTTTTAAATGTTGCTAATTTTCATGCTGATTTTGAAAAGCGTTCATGCAACATCAACCCATTTTTTTAGAGGGCTTATTATTGACACTTCAAATTTATTTTATGTATCAAGTATGAACATTTGTTTTAAAATGTTAATGATTTTCATGTTAATTTTGAAAATTTTTGCAGCAACATCAACCCTTTTTGGTAAGAGGACATATTTTTTACATTTTAAATTTTCTAATATATTAAATGTGGATTTTTTTTTAAATGTTAGTGATTTTCATGTTGGTAATAAAACATTAAAAAAAAAAAAAGATGACAAAAAAAAAAAATCAAACATATATATATATAAACCATAAAAATGTAAAACAAAATAAAATTTACTTATAAAAATAAAAACTTTGAACAAAAATAAAATTAAAGAATAAAAATAATAAAACTAAATAAATAAAAATGGATATTGTGGAGATTCTGAATTCCCCAACTCAAAACACACCACAGAAACCTTCAAACTATTAAATAAATAATAATCAAAAAACAAATAAATAAATAAATGATGAAAGAATTTTAAAAAATAAATAATTTGAGGAAAAAAAAATATAAATTAGCCCAAAAAAATTCAAAAATCAATTTTTTTAAAGTAAATAAATAATAAAACCGCATAATTTAATAATAATAATAATAATAATTAAAAAAAAAATTAAGATAATTAAAATTGAAAAAAAAATTAAAATATACATATTTAAAATAATTACAATTAAAATAAAATTAACATCAAAAAATTAAAATAATTTAAATTAAAAATAAAAATAAAATAAAAAATCCAATTTAAATAATTATAAAAAAAAAATTAAAATAAATAAATAAATAAAAATAGAAAATTAAATAAATCAAAACAAAAAATCAAAAAATCAAACTTTATTTTTGCCAAGATGGGCTTAGTACAATTCAATTTTTTTTTTAATTTAATTTTTTAATATATATATATATATATATATATATATATATATATATATATGAATTTTTTTTATTTTTATTTTTCGTTTATATATATATATATATATATATATGATGATGATGATGGTTAACGTTCACTGAGACCAATCTTTGGTCTATCGGACTTAAGGAAAAGAGTTATTTAATTTGATTTGAGATTTTATTCCTATGCTCAAAAAGCTTGGAGACAAGCCTCCCGAGCTCACTATAATTTTGACATCTTAAAAGGCTAGGAAGGTCAATATTGCAACAAAGATTATGAAATTGAGCTCTAATGTGGTTGTATGCGGGGCACTATAATTGAGCACTATGTGGTTGTTGATGTATTTATACAATTAGTCAAATTTATAATTATTCTATATATACTCTCTATATGAAATTGACGATTTTGAACATAAAATAATTTTATATTGTCAAATTTGGGAAAATATTTTTTATAAAAAATGGAAATTGGCGAATTTTTTTTTTGGAAAAAACATGGAAAATTAGCCCACCTGCAAATATTAGCCCCTAAAATTTTCCATGTGGAGCTCATGGGAATTCGTTCTAATCTTGGCTATATTAATTTTCTTCTTTGAGCTAGTTAAAACAGAGAAATACTTTTTATCTTCTAAGGTGGGGTTCATGATCTCCTTATAATACCTTAATTTTCTTTTAGCTGTTAGATCTTTCTCACACCACATTTTTTCTTTGAACTTAAAAGTAACAATTTTTTTAATGTTATTTATGTTTTGCAATGCAACATTCTCGTCGATCTCCCAATGGTTTAACCAAGCCCTAGTGTCTTTATACCAACCTCGTTTAAGCCTTAGGTGGTTTTGGTTGGAATTTAAAGCTAGCTAAGGAATTCTATGGTCTCCTATGCTATTGAGCTTGTGCTTGTACAACAGAAGCCTAGTCATAGCTAGGCTCTCGATAGGGGAAAGACCCACTTCTATGAGAAGAATAGGATAGGTTGTATTGCTTTTAATTTTAAGGTTATATGTTATAAAACTCTTCTGGATTTGCTCAATATTTCTCCAGAATTCTCTAGAGATGCTGCAACCCCAAACCTCACATCCATATAAGATAACAGGAGTGAATAAAGTTTCAAAGAGGAACTTCTTTCTATACCACATTACGAGGTTTGTCGTTTTACAATTATTTTCAAGACCAAAATAAGCTTTCCACCCCCCATTAATCATTTTATGAATGCTATATTTCCAGTTGAGCTTGTGATGAATATCAATTCCTAGGTACTTGTAAGAAGACACTTCCTCCAAGTTACTATTGTCATACATAAAATTAGCGTAAGTGTCCTTCTTGGATTTGATAATCATAACTTTTGTTTTGTCAGTGTTAATAGACATACCCATGGTAGAGCAGAAATCCTAAAGAAGTCTAAGTTGCTTATCAAGATCAGATGGGCACCTTGCGTCAAAAAATTGAATAGTATATATATATAATTTTTTTTTTTTTTAAGTTAATAATAAATATATAAAAAATTGAATAGTATATATATTATATATATATATATATATATATATATATATATATATATATATATATATATATATATATATATATATATATATATATATATATATATATATATACTATTATTCAATTTTTTTATATATTTATTATTAACTTAGTACTTTTGATGTTTTTTCTAAGTTCATTTTTATTTTCTTTCCTAAAATTATGTGGTTTTTTGAAGTTCTTTCCCCATATATATATATATATATATATATAATTTTTTTTAATGGGTTTTCTCTTTTTTCTATATTTTTTATATTTTATTTTTATTTTCTCATGTTTTTTATTTTACTTTTATGTTTTATTACCAGCATGAAAATAAAAAAATTATCCCCACTTAACAGGTTAGAAAATTAAATCATTAAAATCACTAACATTTTAAAACAAAATGTTTTTGATGTTTTTTTTTGTTAATTTTTAATTTTCTTTCTTAAATTATTTGTTTTTTTTTTTTTAAATATATATTTTCCCTTTTTCGATCTATATATATATATATAGTTAATTCTATTTTTTTAATATTTTTATGGTTTTTTTTGTTTTTTTTGTCATGTTTTAAAATATATATATATATATATATATATATATATATATATATATATATATATATATATATATATATATGTTTCATTACTTATTATTTTTAAATAATTTTTGTGCTTTTTTTTTCAATGTTTGAATTTTTGTTTTCTTTTGTATTTTTCAGTTTTATTTATTTATATATTTATTTATTGTTTTTGTTTTTTGTTTATTTTGCAAGGCCCGTATCGATGTTTAACTAGAAACCTTATTCGATTATGTGCAATTTGATAATTGATTTTAAAATTTTCATTATAATGAATCAATTTTTTCTCCACAATGTGTCAATTCCATAGTTGGTCTTTAAGTTTTCATTACAATGGGTCGAGTTCACCTACGTTGTGTGTCAATTTGATGGTTGATTTTTAAATTTTTGTTTCAATGTATCAAGTTGTCTTAGGCTAAGATTTTAAAATCGCTATACATTTAGCATTTAAAAATTAAATTACTCTTGGTATAAAAACTCTTTCATTTAGGTGTTCATTTTTAAAGTTTTTTTAGTCATAAAATTTTTCCATAATGCCATGCTTGAAATATTTTGAAAACTTCAGTTTTTTTTAGTCATAATCTTTGGTGTCAATTCCATGGTTGACAAATTGTCAAGATTTTAATGTTTTTCTAAGAAATTATATTTTATCTTTAATGTTATTGTTGAAAACAGTTATAAGTATTTTTTCTTTAGTGCCATGACTAAAAATTGTTAGAATTTTAAGATTTTTCAAAGACATGATATTTTATATTTAATATCATGCCTAAAAATCGTTGGAATTTTAAGGCATTTCAAAGACATGATATTTTATCTTTAATGTCATGCTTGAAAATAATTTGAACTTAAGTTTGATATTTAATGTTATGCCTAAAAATCATTAGAATTTTAAGGCTTTTCAAAGACATGATACTTTATTTTTAATGTCATGCTTGAAAATAATTTGAACTTAATTTTTTCGAAGCCATAATATTTTATCTTTAACGTCAATATTAAAAAATGTTGAAAATTATCCTAAAAATGTGTGTGTGTGTGTGTGTGTGTGTGTGTGTGTTATTCTAGCATCAACATTTTTCGTTTTCAGGGTGTGTTTTGCACACACAAAAATGGTTTTTACTGTCATTTTTAAAAAATGTTGAATTCTACCTTGGAAAAAAAAGGGTCTTATTCCAGTATCAACACTTTTAGTTTTTACGATGTCTTTTGCACACAAAAAATGGTTTTACTACCATTTTTTAAAAATGTTGAAAATTTACCTTGAAAATAAAAAAAAAAAATTATTCTAGCATCAACACTTTTCGTTTTCGAGACGTCTTTTGCACAAAAAAATTGGTTTTTACTGCCATTTTTAAAAAAAAGTTGAAAATTTACCCAAAAAAATGTTATTCCAGAATCAACACTTTTCGTTTTCACCCTATTTATTCATGTTTTTTTGGGTGTTTTTTGGCTTGAGTTCTCGTTTTGAGTTAATAGTTCTCATTTGATCGATAAATTTATTTTAAACCACACAAATATCTCAATAATCCAATGGTCATATCTTGGTTCCACCTAGAATTGGCTCAAAGTGTTCATTGCAAAGAAAATATCTAGTCTCGTATTAACCAAATATATCAAGGAGCTAATCAACTTCTGGTACATGGATGGATCTACCAAATATGACTTAGTGTCTCTCAACTTTCTTAGATTTTTCACCATGGGATTTTTCATAGATTTATAGTCCATCATTCCAAACTTCTGTAGGATCTTGATAATGTACTTTCCCTAACCAAGGAATATTTCACCATGATTTTTCCATATTTCTAGCCCCAAATAGTAGTGCATCAACCCAAGATCCCTCATGTTGAATTCTAAGGCCAACTCCATCTTACATCGAATAATGAGATACTCTACACCTGTCAAAAATAAGTCATCAACGTACAATAATAGAATCATAGGTTCATTCTTCCCAACCTTGATATACATATTTGGATTAGCATCACTTTTGGAGAAACTGAGTCATCTCAGGTAATTGTCAATTCTATAATACCAGGCTCTAGGTGCTTGCCTAAGTCCATATGAGGCTTTCTTCAATATAAAAACATGAGACTCTTTCCCATGAACCTGAAAACCTTGAGATTTTCCTATGTACACTTCTTCCTCAATAACGCCATTGAGGAAAGTTTTCTTTACATAAATATGATGTAAATTCCAACCCATAGAAGAAGTAATAGAAATAATGGATCTAATGGTAGTGTACTTAAAAATCGGAGGAAAAGTCTCATCGTAATCTTCTCCCCCTTTCTAGGAGAACCTTCTAGCCACAAATATCACCTTGTATATGTCCATACTACCATCCAAAACATTCTTGATATTGTATACCCATTTGGAGGTTACCACTGACTTCCCTTCAAATCTAGGCACAATCTCCCATACATCATTCTTCACAATCGATTAGAATCCTTCCAACATCGCATCCTTCCAAACTTGTTGGCTAGCTACTTCTTCATAGGTGGAAGGTTCAGAATCAATGAGATTAGTCATCATTGTTGCATATCTAGCATAAATTTTTAGTCTCTTGCTTTCTCTAAAGGTGTCACATGGTCCTACATGTCCTTCTGATTCTTGCAAATTATATCTAATACAAGTTGGCCTTTTCCTGACTTCAAGAACAACAACTAGGTCCACTGGATCGCTAGGCCCTTCTGGATCTTCTTTATGATCTATAGGATGTTCTGAAGGATTGGATGGACCTAAACCTTCTTCCTTGAGAGCTCCATATTCTTCATCATCATCAGATTCCATGGGAGCTTCTTTAGACTTAGAATATGAAACATCATCATCAAAGGTCACATCCCTGCTGACTTCAACCTATCGCTATCAAGGAACATATATTTTATAGGCCTTTCATGACTCATTGTATCCAACGAATATTCATTTCTTTCATGAACTCTCAAGTTTATTCCTTTTATCTTTGGGTACATGTATGTAAATTGGACACCCAAATATTCTCAAATGTCCAACCTGTGGTTTTTGTTCGGTGAACGCTTCTTCAAGAGTCTTGTCCTCCAAAATTTGATGAGGACTTCTAGTTTGAATATATATTGTTATCATTGACGCTCCACTCCATAAAAACATAGGCAAGTCTTGAGCATACATCATTATCTTAAAATATTATTTAATTATTATATTCTTTCTTTCAGCAACTCCATTTTTTTTTGGATTATAAAGGACTATCAACTCCCTCTTAATCCCACATTCTTTACAAAGGCAATGAGTTCCTTGGAATTATAATCTCCTCCATTATCTGATTTCAGAATCTTGATTTTCTTTCCCTTCAATTTTTTCATTTCAGCCTTAAATTCCTTAAACTTGTTGAAGACTTAATCCTTTGTCTTCATGAAGTAAATCCATGTCTTGTGAGAGAAGTCATAAATAAAGGTTACATGCTACAAAGAGCCTCCAAGATATTTCATTAGCATTGGACCACATACACCAAAATGAACTAGATCCAAAATTTCCTTGGACCTACTTTCGCTACTTGGAAAATGCTTCTTGACATTCTTCCCAAGTGCACAATCTTTAAAAACTTATTCATGCTCTATATGAAATTCTAGAACACCTGAAACCATCTGATTTAAAGTTGGAAAATATCTATAGTGAATATGAGCATATATTTTATTCTAATGCTCACATGGATTAATTTCATTATGCATTAACACTTGAGTAGGTTTTTTCAAGAGTCTATACAACATTCCTTCAATAACTCCAATTACTCTAGCGGAATCTATACTTGAGCCCTTTGGCCATTCAAAGACCTTTCCATAAAAAAAAACTACTCTATATTCTTTATATTCCAAACATGAAATAGAAACCAAATTATTTTTCAAGTCTGGTACATATAATATGTTTCTAAGATGAATGTTTTCACCTAATTCAATCTCAATGTATTTTTTCCCTTTGACTGCATAATTGTTGTTATCTTTGAGATCTACCTTTTGAGATAATCTCCTTTCCATTAAAATATTAATATTGTACTATCTCATGTCATGTATCAAGAGGCATCACTATCTACTAGCCATAAATCATCAATATCTGCAATAGAACATGTAAGAGCATAAAAGTAGAAGAAATATTTGTCACATGTGTTATCAGTCTACCAGATTTCTAAGGCTGAAGAAGAAATCCCAACAGAGGTAACCACAGTCTAATCTTTTGGCTTGGTATCTAGCCCTACCAAACTAGAGAGGGATCTCTCCACACTGTCATAGCTAAGAGGGTTGGATGAATTAGGGTTTTAGGCTAGGTATGAAATGCAGAAGGGTTTGTTTTGTTTTGATTGGGTTGCTATATGAGGATATTAGGTCAAAGAGGTTAGGTCAGGGAAAATAGGATTAGGGTTGCAGAGATTCAATGGGGCAAGGTAGGTAAAAGGCTAGCATATTAGGGTTCTTAGGATGGAATGATTTAGACAGGTGAGGAGCTAGGAAGAGAATGAGGATGAATTCTTCCTAAACTAAAAGAAAAATGAACAGAATATGAAAAATTTCCCAAAACAAAGCATGTGAGATGAATTATGTTTCTCTAACTTGAAAGTGATCATACAATAGACATGAAATGGAATATGACCAAAAATACATTCATACAAATGAAAAAATAGAAAAAACAATGCTAGACAACCATACCATAGGTATCCCAAAGAAATAGCTGCAGCACTTTTATTAAGCTCCTACCAAAATGATTACAATAGAGCCTCTGATCAATATGCCAACATCCAACTGATTCCAACCTGTGAAATGAGTCAAAAAGTACAAGATATAGACCTCAAACAACCTCTCCCAACCTCAGGGGTCGAATCCCTAAGTTTAGGAGTTGTTCCACCAAAAACTGAACTGCATACCTAGAGTGTAGGGAGGTCCAAGTGACTCATCCCTAACTTAAGTGAACTGATTCATTACACCTCATGAATACTTTTTACCTAATTTATTTACCCTAGGTAACTAATAAACATGATAATTACATTTACCTCCATAAATTACATAAGTAAAATCATCATTTCCCAAAGTGAAAATAAAAATTGCAATGAAAACTAAGAAAAATTAGAAATTTGTCAAGGGCACCATTTTTGTGTCAGGCGCACCCTCATAGTCCCAAGGGCGCCCTCCATATTGCAGGCCACTTTTCGAGGCCTTCCCGGTTTCCAAATTGAGCTCAAGATAGCTCATTGGAAAGATTATTTTGTCTAATTTCCATATATTTATTTATTTTAAAAAATGGAGTTGATTTTCCTTGTCAAAAAGTGATTCTCCCATAGCTGGTCAGGCGCACCATTTTTGTGCTAGGTGCGCAGCGCCAGTGCACCCTCCAACTTGCAGGCCACTTTTGGAGGCCTTCCCGGTGTCCAAATTGAGCTCATGATAGCTTGTTGGAAATATCTCTCTTGCGTCTACACAATGGACCTATCAAACACTAAAAATTACTAATTCACCCAATAGTGGTCAAAAAGTGCAAAATGAGGGTGCAAAAAATGAAGTGTTCCCTTTCAAGCAACATTTGGAGGCCTTACTCAACTCCAAAATGAGCTCATGATAGCTCATTGAAATTATATTTCTGTATATTTATCATTTGACTCATCAAGAAAGTCATTTGGACACTCCATATAGGAGAAATATTAATTTTCCCAAGGTCACTCTAGAAGTGCAGAAAACCTCTTGTAGCAACTGTATTTTTGAAATTTCTACATAACCATGACATCTATGTAAAAAATGAAGGATTTTATTCTTCCTTGGCCTATGATAGACAAAAAAACTCTCACTTTTTTCAAATTCATCTCTGTTTGGTCAGAAACACAATTTGAAGAAAAATTGGCCCTATATGTGGCAAATGATTTGTCCCTTCGAGTGACTTCTTAAAAAATGACGAAGACATGATGTTTATGAATTGGAATGGCCTCATACTTGATAAAATGACCTCCCTTATGCCTCCTCTACTCATATGTCTCTAATTCCATAGAAAACCCTAGCTCAGTGGGAGAGGAAATTAGGGTTTGGTGTAGGCAAAACAAGGGATTTGGGAAATTTATAGGAATGAAAGGAAATAAAGGGGATAGGGGACTTCTAAATTCTTGGGAAAATTTTTGGAGATAGGGAGGGATGTTAGGAAGTATGGGAAAGTGTAATTTGAAGGATTGAGTAAGGGGAAGGGGTCCAAAAGGGAAAAACACATCCCTAACCTAGGAAGGTGTCAAAAGTGTAGCAATAGGCTAGGGTTTGTAGGAAAGTGAGGGAAATGAGAGGAATGGGTTTGGGAAAAGGTCAAGGGATGTAGATGGAGTGTAGGTGAGTGATATATCAATGATTGAGAGTGTAAATAAGCCTTCCCTTGGTCTTTGATGACCTTTATACCTTGTTTAGATTTTCAAAATTGGTCTTAGGACCCACTTTTTCTTTCTCAAACTTGACTTGTATTTTACAATTTACCTTTGAAATTGATCTTTTGATTTGATATTCTTGGTGGATTTGGAAACATAATGACTTTTAAACTCTTCCTTTTGGCTGATGGAACTTTGAACTTGCAACACTTGGAACCATGAGAATTATTACATATTTAAACCATAAACTTAGAGTTTTTCTTGAAAATTCAAATTACAAACTATTTTGTTGATGAAATCTTGTTTATTCTTAATCCTTCACTTGTTGGTCTTTTATGTAGGATATGGTTTTTTAGTGGACCTTGGAAACCCTAAAATACCTAATGAGACCTTGAAAGACTAAATTTTCAAGATGACATGATGACCTCGTGACCGATGCAAATGGCATAATAAAATTGAATTTATGGATGATGTACAGTCAAAAAGGTATGAAAGTATGTCAAAAAGTAACCAAATTTTGAGGATGAATGATGTTTTTTTACTAGGGCTACCATCAGTGAATAAATTTTTAAACGAAGACCTAGGTGAAATGACAAAAATTTCTGAGCGAGATGTGAAAAGAGTGTTTTTTGATCACTAATGGCAGGATGAAAATACTGACACTAACATCGGCCTTATTTGGGATGACAACTCCTTGGAGGTTTCAAGAACACCGTAGACCAAGTGCCTAACCATGTGGGCTAATATGGTCAAAAACTCAAATAGAAAAACATGACTAAATGCTAATAACTCAAATGACAAAAAATAACTTTGAACTATCTTGAAATTGACTGAAAAAATGACTCAAGAATTGACTTAATTGACTTAAAACTGAACTTGAAAATGGAAAAAATTCAATGAAGCTCCATGGCCTTCACTTCGGGCTCCGAACTCCAATGCTTTTCTACTTCACACTTGCAGAAAACTAAATATTGAAATAAACTTGTTGCTCAAAACAAAATCAAATCAAACTAAAATGATACCAACCTAGTCTAATCTACTGCACAATTGTTGATTAGGTGAAATGATCCTTCCAATGTAACCAGTCCAGGAGATGGCTACTTACTAAATTTTTTCTCTCACTTTCCTCGAGCAGGCATAAAAAACAAAAACTAGGTCACTCCAAGTGTCCATTGAACATGTGCTTCTGGGCCATAAAAACAAGAAAATACAACTTCCTTACTAACTGTAGCAAGTCAGTAAAAGGATCTTCAAAAATATGAAATGTTACCTTGTCTTGAGATTCAGAAAAAACACAAGCACACTCTTCATTCTGACCTGAAATAACACTTGGTTATTGATCCATATGAAAGAATAGGGAAGTATGACTTTCTGTTGTCTGATTATTGGCTATAAATTCCTCAAGCATGGGAAACCCTGATTCTATCTCTGGCATATTGTCTCTTTCAGACTCATTATCCTTCCATTCATATTCTAAATCATCCTTGAACAGAAAACATTCTTCAATATTGTTAAACATGACAGCCTTATCCTCTTCATGAAATACAATGGTCTCTGTTATCTGATCTTGTATGAAATCATCATCACAAATTGGCTCATTCAAAACTACTTCCTGTATAGTTTCATCAATCTTGTGATTTTCATCATTTAAAATCAGATTTTCATTTTCAATAATGAAAGAAGTTTCACTAACACACTCTTGACTATGTGAACACTGTAAACCTGCATTAGTTTGGGTTGTAATATGATTATTCAGGAGCTAATCTATCTCATCTTCAGACAAAGGAGAAAGTAATTTTTGTTTTCTTTTGATAAAAAAGTAATTGTCTTCTTTCCCTCCTAAAGATTCACAAGGGTGTTGAATATCTTCTTTAACCTTTGGCTGATCAACTTGTTGTACTGCTACAATAATTTTCTCATGTGGGTAGTCTTTATGAACATCAAGACAATATACATCATATTTTTCTTCCATGAGAGAAAACACAGGCTCTTTTTGGGGATGAAAGGATTTTCATGCAAAGCCTCCAAGATCTCTTCATCCATGAAATTATTATAATCATAAAAATTCTCTAGATTTTGAATGAAAACCTCAAAATGATCACAACAATTATTAACCAAAGACAAAGAAGGGTAGGACTCCTTGTATTCTTCATAAAATGTTGAATGGAAAACTCTAAGAGAAAAAATATTGACATGTGGCAAACCTTCATACCAATATCATGCTTTTCCTTCAAGAGAAGCCATGAACATCTTAAAGAGAAAATATTCATGAAATTCAACCTTCAACTTGCGTGTATGCATGTGAAATTTAACCAGATGTAAAGTAGCATCATTCCTATCCTCATCTATAAACATAGGAAAATTCCTTTGCCAATATATTTTAGGAATTTTATTTGGGAAACTTGTAAGGTGATCTCTTTTCATTGGAGCATACCTTCTTGCAACAGATTCCATCTTGAAAATTTCTTCAAGCTACTGATTTTCATGCAGTGGAATGGCCATGAAGTGTTGATTTTCTGGATCTTTCAGTCAATGGAGTCACCAGGTGAATGGTACAAAGCCTTATTGTTCCTTATCGTTGTTCACCATCAACAATCAAATCTGATCTTTTTCGTTCTTTCCCAGGGAATATTTTTCTTTTCACCTCCCTGGCAACGACGCCAGTATGTTATCACTCCGCTAGATTTCTAAGGCTGAAGAAGAAATCCCAACAGAGGTAACCACAGACCAATATTTTGGCTTGGTATCTAGCCCTACCAAACTGGAGAGGGCTCTCTTCACAATTTCACAGCCAAGAGGGTTGGATGAATTAGGGTTTTAGGCTAGGTATGAAATGCAGAAGGGTTTGTTTTATTTTGATTGGGTTGTCGGATGAGAATATTAGGTCAAAGAGGCTAGGTCAGGGCAAATAGGATTAGGGTTGCAGAGATTCAATGGGGCAACGTAGGTGTAAAGGCTAGCATATCAAGGTTCTTTGGATGGAATTATTTAGACAGGTGAGGAGCCAGGAAGAGCATGAAATATGAATTCTTCCTAAACTAAAAGAAAGATGAACAAACTATGAAAACTTTCCCAAAAGAGAGCATGTGAGATTAATTTTGTTTCTCTAACTTGAAAGTGATCATACAATAGACATTAAATGGAATATGGACCAACAATACATTCATAAAAATGAGACAAGAGAAAAAACAATGCTAGAAAACCATACCACAGGTATCCCAAATAAATAGCTACAACACTTTTATTAAGCTCCTGCCAAAATGATTACAATAGAGTCTCTGATCAATATGCGAACATCCAACTAATTCCAACCTGTAAAATGAGTCAAAAGGTACAATATATAGACCTCAAACAACCTCTCCCAACCCGAGGGGTCGAATCCCTAAGTTGAGGAGTTGTTCCACCAAAAAATGAACTGCATACCTAGAGTGTAGGGAGGTCCAAGTGACTCATCCATAACTTATGTGAACTAATTCATTACACCTCATGAAGACTTTTTACCTAATTTATTTACCCTAGGTAACTAATAAAAATGATCATTACATTTACCTCCATAAATTACATAAGTAAAATCATCATTTCCCAAAGTGAAAATCAAAATTGCAGTGAAAACTGAGAAAAAACAAAAATTTGTCAAGTGCACCATTTTTGTGTCAGGCGCGCCCTCACAGTGCCAGGGGCACCCTCCATGTTTCAGGCCACTTTTGGAGGCCTTCCCAGTGTCCAATTTGAGCTCAGGATAGCTCATTGGAAATATTATCTTGTATAATTTCCATATATGGCTTTATTTTTCAGAATGGATTTGATTTTCCCTGTCAACAAGTGATTCTCCCACAGTTGGTTAGGCGTGCAGTGCCAGTGCACCATCCAACATTCATGACACTTTTGGAGACCTTTCCTATGTCCAAATTGAGCTTAGGATAGCGCGTTCGAAAGAGCTCTCTCTTGGCTACACAATGGACCTATAAAGCACTGACAATAATCAAGTATATCCCCTCAAAAATCAATTCTCCCAAGACTGGTAAAAAAGTGCGGAATGAGGGTGAAAAAAAAAAAGTGTGCTCTTGCAGGCCACTTTTGGAGGCCTTACTCAACTCCAAATTGAGTTTATGATAGCTTATTGGAAATATATTTCTGTATATTTATCATTTGATGCATCAATAAAGTCAGTTGGACACTCCATCTAGGAGAAATATTGATTTTCCTAAGGTCACTCCAGAAGTGCATAAAAACTATTGTAGCAACTATATTTTTGACATTTATCCAAAACCATGACACCTGTGTAAACATTGAAGGAGGTGTTTCTTCCTTGGCCTATTATGGACAAAAACGTCTCTCACTATTGTCAAATTCATCTTTTTTTGGTCAAAAACAGAGTTTGAAGAAAAATTGGCTATATGCGTGGAAAATGATTTGTCCCTTGGAATGACTTCTTGAAAAATTATGGAGACATGGTATTTATGAGTTGGAATGGCCTAATACTTGCTGAAATTACCTCCATTATTCCTCCTCTTCTCATATGTCTCTAATTCCATAGCAAACCCTAGCTTAGTTGGAGAGGAAATTAGGGTTTGGTGTAGGCAAAATAGGGGATTTGGGAAATTTATAGGAATGAAGAGAAATAAAGGGGATATGGGACTTCTAAATTCTTAGGAAAATTTTTAGAGGTGGGGAAGGATGTTTGGACATAGGGAAAAGTGGAATTTCAAGGATTGAGTGAGGGGAAGGGGCCCAAAAGGGAAAAACACAGCCCTAACCTAGGAAGATGTCAAAAGTGTAGCAATAAACCAGGGTTTGTAGGAAAGTGAAGGAAATGAGAGGAATGGGCTTGGAAAAAGGTCAAGGGAGGTATATGGAGTGTAGGTGAGTGAGATATCGGTGGATGAGAGTGAAAATGAGCCTTCCCTTGGTCTTTGATGGCCTTTATACCTTGTTTAAATTTTCAAAATTGGTCCTAGGACCCACTTTTTCTTTCTCAAACTTGACTTGTCTTTTACAATTTACCTTTGAAATTGATATTCTGATTTGATCTTCTTAGTGGATTTGGAAACATAATGACTTTGAAACTCTTACTTTTTGTTGATGGAACTTTGAACTTGCAACACTTGGAACCATGAGAATTATTACATGTTAAAACCATAAAATTACATTTTTGTTTGAAAATTCAAATTACAAACTATTTTGCCGATGAAATCTTGTTTATTCTTAATCCTTCACTTTCTGGTATTTTATTTAGGAGATGGTGTTTTAGTGGACCTTGGAAACTCTAAAAGACCTAATGAGACCTTGAAAGACTGAATTTTCAAGATGACATGATGATCTCATGACTGATACAAATGGCATAATAAAATTTACTTTATGGATGATGTATAGTCAGCAAGGTATGAAAGTATGTCATTAAGTAACCAAATTTTGAGGAAGAATGATGTTTTTTGACTAGGGCTACCATCAGTGAGTAAATGTTTGAACGAAGACCTAGGTGAAATGACAACAATTCTGAGCAAGACCCTAAAATGATATGAAAAGATTTTTTTTGATCATTGATGGCAGGATGCAAATACTGACACTAACAACTTGAATCTTCACTCTTGGGTTGCTTTGGAATTTTGTAAATGTTTGTTGTGGTAGCATGTTGCTTTCCTTTTCTCTTTCTAGCATTCAATCCTTCAGAACATTGGTTTTTAAAGTGACCATATTTGTGACAACAATAAAATTAAACTTTCTATATATATTTCTTTCCTTGAGGAGAAAGTCTTCTACCTTCATGTCGTCTACCTTCATTTCTTCTTTGGAAACCAAACTTATTCCTTCCTCCAGCCTTATTGGAACGATATGAAAATTCTTGAGAGTTGAATTCTTCAATTTTATGGATCCTTACTTTTGATATAAGTCTAGATTATTCTTGAGTGCATGAGATCCGTAGTTATTCAAAACTTGGAATCTCCTTCTTGTCACATATACTATATGCAAACGAATCTCATGAGTCAGGAAAACTATTGATTATTGTAGTCACAAGTTCTTTGTCTAAAATGATTTCATCAATTGCTTGGAGTTGATCTCTTATTTGATACATCCTCATGAAATATGAGGTTGTAGTATCATTTCTTGTCATTCTAACATCACGAAGCTCATTCTTCAAACTCATTACTTGACCAATATTGTTGATAGTGTATAATCCAACTAGGGTATCATACATCTTATTTGAAGAGTCAATATTTGTGACATATGGAATCAAATGATCTATGATGGAATCTACCGTATGATACTTCTAGTGGTGATATCATTTTTATTGTATTCTATATTTCCTCCATTATATTAGGGTTTAGTGACCTTGACTTCCACAATACCTAAGAGTTATTTCTTTGCAAGGATGAGATCAATCCTTGTTTTATAATTCTTGAAATATGTAGCTCATTCCAATTTGTTCTTTGACTTTATAGAGGAACCCATAATCATAGATAAGAAATTAAATTTTATATTTAGGTATTCTTCAATGCTTTTCCATTTTACTAGTGATCTTCAAGAGTGATATCAATATCCTTTACTTCACCAAAGATTTGATACCATGCTGATTTTTACTTCTAATTACTTTTAATGATTTAGATATTATTTTAACAATTCCAACTTATCATTATGCAATTACACTTTGAAAATCCAACCATAAATGCATAAGGATAGTAGAGATAACAATGTACAAAGAGAACAAAAGAGTTACCATGGGAAAACCCACTTGGTGGAAAAAATCCATAAACCTTTTCCTTAGAGAAATTATTTAGTTCAACAAGGGATACACCTAATACTGCTAGTCAAATAAGATGGTAAAACTGACCAACAATGCTATGGTCAAACCTGGTCAAACATCCCTCTTTTCAATTCACTCTAATGCCCAACAATGTCGTCCCTCTCTGATCTTCCTAGGAAGAATTTCAGCCTCCCAGAATATGCCCAAAAACTCAGCCCTGCTACCCATAATTTTGACATGTTGCCTAGAATATGCTCAAAAAGTCACACATGTGAAGTCAAACAAAGAGAGAGAAATGCTAGAAATGAATACATCCTCCTTCGCCCTTCTTATTCTTTGCTAATATGCCCAGAATATCTCTTGTCTTCTAAGAGGAAAAATGGTGCCTTGTGGAGGAGTTCGAGTGCTCTATATATAGTGTTTTGTCTTTCCAAAGGGTGTCTCTTCACTAGGGCCGACTTGACTAGTTTAGAGCCAAAAATTTGAAATTTTATCTTTCCATTTCGACACGAAGAATGTGTCTTATATTAATATTTTGAAGGGCTAATCAATAAAAATAACATGAAGAACATGTCTTACATTTTCATTATATATTTCAAGGGCTAAAAAATTAATTGTGAAGATTGAACGTAGCTACAAAATTCAATAGGGGCAAGGGAACATCTTCCCACACTACCAACCACATGATTTATTTTTTATTTTTAATATTAAATAAATAAAAATATAACAGTGAAAACCCATTTGGGGCACGGTTAAAAAAAGTGTCAATTGAAAACCAGCGTGTTGGAAGTCGATAAGCTTTTCTTTGCTACATTATGTATTGTTTTTCTTAATAGTTGTAGTGAATTTTTTACAGTAACAATCTTCAATTTCGAATATTCAGATATTGCATAGTTGTTGTTACTATAGTTGTGATTACAACTGTTTTTTTTATTGTGATTGTTGTTACACATGTTATTTCTACATTGGATTCTTATTACTAAGAATATAGCTACTCCAACCTGCTAATATTGTGCCTACCAGTATTTCTACTATTGTTATTATTGTAACTGTGCATTGAATTTTGTAATTTTTCACTAAGGGACCCATCGATGTCACGAACCTTGTCAGCGTTGTATTTTCCTATCATGTCAGCACTGTTGTGGTCATATCTTTCTTCTCATACTTGCCATATTATCAGGCCACATAATAAGCACCTAATAGGTACACTCCGTTTTCATTTTCTTGCATGATTTTGGTTCAAGCAACAATTACACAAATCTATTTGACTGTTTTTCCACATCATTTGAGGACAACATTAACTTCAGTTGTGGGGGATGGGGGCATGCTCTGTATCATAATATCATCACCACATCATTATCGTGACTTGGCATGCCACATCATTACTCCAAAAAAGCGCTTTATGGTTTTATTTTCACATCATTCCACAATTTACTGGCTTTCTTTGTTATGCCAACACATCACATTGTCATTGTCTTGAAAAAATATTCCATAAATCTCCCATCCATTTCGTTATTATTTCCATATATGGAATACATATTGAAACCACTAACTTGACAAATTCCTTCGAACTCAATGATATTCCCCCACTCGATTGCATGTTGTTCTTGCTACTACTATAACTACACTTGAACATTCAGCCATGGGGGGGATCATTGTTCAACATGAAATAAACTTGATTTATCGTGCAACCATCTAGAAGTTTACCAATTTTCCAAGATGTAGGATGGCTAGTGTATTTTGATAAATTTCAAGGGTTTGATGACATTGTTTCCCTCGAGTTTTCTCATTATTTGAGTTAACGAAGCTCGATAGTGAAGGGTATATGGATTGCTGTCACAGAGGAGGTAATTTTCAAGGTGACCGATCTACCACAAATGAAGATGAAATGGTTAGTTGAAAAGCATTGATCTTGATAGCGAAAGCCAATTTTTTGGAAGGGGATGAACAGGTAAGGTGTAAGGGAAGAGGAGTAGGAAGGACGTCCTTACCACTCCCTAATCAAACATTGTTTATTACATGAAAAATTACATTACCTGCGAAGGCAGGTTTGGGGTGGCTTTCAACTATCATTTTATGATGTTGGCTCACTTTTTCCATGGACAACTGGTTAACCTTTTTCATTTCCTATTGGAGTCCCTGAAACATATGGCTAATGTTATTCGAAAATCTAAGCATATTGAGGGTTATGCAACAAATCATGTGATGAATGTGCTCATGGTTATTGATGCACTAAAACAAAGGGAGGAAATGTGGTTAGAATTTGTGACGCCTGATGTGATTTTCGTACAGGAGAGTGGTAGGGAGGAATCAAAGAATCAAGAAGAAATAAGGACAGACAGAATTTGATGGAGAATCCTTGTCCTCGTGCAATCCTCATCAAGCTATATCAAGTTTATGTTTGAGTTCATAATGTAGGAAAATAAATGTTGTTGTGCCCATTTTTAGTTATTGACACTCCTATTATTTTAGTTGGTGATACACCCAACTGATGGTTGTTGATACTCCTGTAGTTACATTTTATCAAAGCGAAAAATACTTTTGAGATGTTGACACCCTCTTGATCACGTGCTAATACTCTTATTAAATGGATTTATTGACACTCCTAGGATTTTGTGTTGATACTCCTAATGTGGGGCATTGTTGACACACTTGAACCGATAGTTACTGCTACAGGACAACCATTACTAGACGTGTTGTGAAAATAGAATGTAGGTTACAAATTTTGGTTTTTCTGTGTATTTTGAGGAATCAAATTGAACCAGCTCTAGAAGGAAAATAGTTCACAAATTGGGAAACAAATTTCTTTAGTTGGAATGCGAAGAGGTCAACAATGTGAGAATAAATTGCGGGAACGGGGAATAAAAAGGGCTTTTTGACTTCTAGCTCTTTGGATTTTGTCTTTGGCTTTTGTTGCTGCACAATTCAAAGAGATTTCAACCGGTTGTTGTATGAGTAAGCGATGGTGTGTTGAGTATTGCATGGTATTTTTGTGTGATAGCACATGAATAGAAGTACCTAGACAAATCCACTCTCAAATCTAAATTTCTTGTATGTAACATCACGTTTTGGATGGATAAAAATATTTGAAGTCTATTCTAAGTTCTCGTGCATAGGCTTAAATTAATCTTTATTTATGCTTTATGATTTAGACATTTTCTAGTATAGTCCCTTATTTTTGTTGGTGTAACCCCCTTATTGTTATTGTTGTACCCCTGTAACCCCAATATTGTTATTATTGTGCCCTTACATTATTATTGTTAGGTTGGCTATGATTATATTGTGACCCCATGGACTCCTATATATAGAAGGAGGTTTTGTCATTTGTATCATCCAAGAATTTTCCATTTTATGTAATGTAAAGTAGGTTTCCCCCTCGAATTGGCTTATTTCTAAGGCATTGATCTCTCTTTTCTTCTATTTTTGGACCTGGTTTCTTAACTTTTCATATCAGAGCTTTGGATTCTAGGGTTTCGCTTCTCCAAACAAGTCATTGTGGAATTTTTGCTATAAATTTTTTTCTACGAAGTTTCAGGATCTAAAATTTTTATAGAGGGAATCCATAATCCTGAGGAACGTCTTGTAAAAGTTTCTGATGTTGGTTCGCAACATTTTTGGAGATACAATCTTTGGAAGTTAGGGTTTTTTCAAGCTCCTGAATTTCACCTAAACCGGTCATCGTGGAATTTTTTCTATAACTATTTTTATACGAAGGTTCAGAAGCTGAAATTTTTACAGTGAAAAGATGAAATCTTGAGGAACTTCCTGTAAAAATTTTAGATCTTGGTTCGTAATATTTTCGGAGATATGATCTATGTAACTTAGGATTTTTTCAGGATCCCGAATTTCATCTCAAAGATGTGACCGTGGGAAATTCGTCATAACACTCTCTCTGATCATCGGATTGGAATTTTGTAGAAAGTGGCCATGAGTACATGGAATCTAGTTTCCTGTGTATAAATTTCAGAGCCTAAGGAGGAAACAGTGACATCTGGGACATCGTACAGGTTCTCTCTACTGAACCAATCCATAATTAGGCCATTGTGGGGGATTGGGCATAACTTTTCCTTGAAGAATCCAAATTAGGTCAGAACTGTGGAATTCGAAATAAGATTGAGAGGGCTACTACATGGTTTTAATTTAGATATTGAAGATATGAAATCACAGAGATAATTTAGTTTCAATATCGAGTTCCTCAAAGCAAGACAAAGTTGTGTATTTGATTTTCAAATTGCATAAGTCTTGTGTAAAAAATCAGTTTGAAGTGATTCCAAGGGAATATTGAAGCATAGATATCAGTATTGGGTTATAAAATTCCACCAAAAAATAATTCAAAACCCATTAATCCTTCAGAAGGCTCTACTATGACACGTGAAGTGGAAAAGCGCAACATGACATATCAAAATTACGAGAGCAAGTGCACCAAATTTTTCTCTCGCAAAGAGCAACAAAAAATGAAATGGAAGTTTTGAAGAAAGGTGTCGAAGCTAATATGGAATGTTTGAAGAAAGTCCTGGAAGCTAATATGGATGGAATTGAAGCTACAATGGAAGCTAATATGGATGACATGGAAACTAAGATCGATGAAAAAATGAAAGACAACATGGAAGACATGAAGAATGATCTAAAATCAAACATGGAAAGTTTGATGACAAGGTTAATACAAGAAATGATTCCTAATGGCGGAAAGATAGTAGAGGAAAATCACGATGAGAAAAAAATAAATGTTAATCTTGATTTCATAAACTCCAATGTTGGATTGAAGAACCACCATGTTCCAAAGATGGATATGAGGAATTTTGATGGCAAGGATCCCGTAACATGGATACTACAGATGGAGCAATATTTTGATCTCAATAATGTGCAAAAAACACAAAAGATACACATTGCAACTTTACATTTAGGTCAAAATACATTTGTATGGTATCGATGGCTTTGCTCTCGTAAAAAAATTGTCAATTGGTCAATTTTTATGGATGAAATGATAACACATTATGAGGATACAAAGAGCAACACCTTTTTTAGCTAATTGATAAATCTCAAACAAAAGGGTTCAGTGGTAGAGCACATTGAGGACTTCCAAAAATTGAATATAAGGGTAACTGATATTCTAGAGGAACATAGGATTGATGTGTTCATAGGGACTTTAAAGGATAACATCCAACATGAAGTTTGCGTTTGGGAACCTGATTCATTGGAGAAGTCATTCAGGTTGGCAAGAAAAATTGAATGTAAAATTATGGCAACAAGGAAGCCTACCACTCACATCTATAAGTATGGAAGTGTTGCTAATCCTAGACTTCCACAACCTACAAGGTTGACACCACAACAATTGGAAGAAAAAAGATCAACAGAGCTTTGCTACAGTTGTGATATCAAATACACTAAAGGTCATAAGTGTGATGAGAATAAATTATTTTACATAGATTGTGAAGAGGAGGAAAAAAATCAGCAAGAAACTTCAAAAGAAGAGGATATACACCAACAACCAACCCTAGAAAAAGAATAAATGATTCCAACCATATCGTGTAATGCATTGGCAAGAATTACCACTCCTCAAACTCTCAAGATAGAAGGACATATCAAGAAGAAAAAGGTAATAGTGTTGATTGATTTGGGTAGTACCCATAATTTTATTCATTGTAAGGTAGCCAAGGAATTGAATTGTTTCCTATACCCAACACGAGAATGTCAAGTGATGGTTGCAAATGGAGGAACTATAAATTGCTCTGGTAAATGCCATAATATCAAGCTAACCATGGGGGAATATGTATTGACTAGTCCAATGCTTTCCATTCCTATGGGAGGTGCTGATGTCGTACTAGGAGTACAATGGTTACAATCTTTGGGGACGATAGCTTTTAATTTTCAAGAAATTTTCTTGAAATTTTTTTCAGAAGGAAAGGAAGTCGAATTACGGGGTATTGCGGGGAAGCCAGGAAGGATAATAAGCTCTAATGTCATGACAAAGCTTCTAAAGAAAGAACAACGAGGCGTAAGTGCACAATTATGCTCACTAGAAGTTCCGACATCAAAATCATCTATTTCTGCAGATCTCCAACAAGTCTTGGACAATCATTCCAAGGTGTTTGAAACTCCCAAAGGACTCCCACCTATTCATGATCATGATCATGCTATTCATTTGAATCCAGGAAGTGTTCCTCCAAACATCAGGCCTTATAGATATCCTTACTTCCAAAAGAGCGAAATTGAACGTATGATTGCAGAAATGTTAGAGGCGGGTATAATTCAACCTAGTTAAAGTTCTTTCTCTGCTCCTGTAGTATTGGTACACAAGAAGGATGGATCATGGCGCATGTGTCCAGATTATAGGGAGCTCAATAAGCTCACCATTAAAGATAAATTTCCCATTACTGTGATTGATGAATTATTGGATGAATTACATGGAGCAATTTATTTTACCAAGTTGGATCTTCGTTGAGGATATCATCAAATTAGAATGAAGACTGAAGATATTCCAAAAACAGCATTTCGAACTCATGAGGGTCATTATGAATTTTTGGTCATACCTTTTGGCCTTACCAATGCACCTTCTACATTTCAAGGGTTGATGAATTCCATTTTCAAACCCTTCCTTAGAAAATTTGTGCTCGTATTTTTTGATGATATACTAATCTATAGCAGGTCTTGGAAGGATCATGTTGAACATGTTGACAGGGTGCTCAAACTATTGCAGGAGAAACAATTATATGCAAAAAAATCCAAATGTTTCTTTGGAGTACAAGAGGTAGAATATCTGGGTCATATTGTATCTCACGAGGGTGTTAAAGTAGACCCTAACAAAATTAAAGCCATTAAGGAATGGAAAGTCCCCACAACCATAAAGCAGTTGCGAGGATTTCTCGGGTTAACGGGGTATTATCACAAGTTTGTTAAGAATTATGGGAGAATAGCAGCACCTCTAACAACATTATTGAAGAAAGATGCATTTTCATGGACTCCTGAAGCAACTAAGCCCTTTGAACATCTTAAAGAGGCAATGTGCCTAGCACCGGTCTTAGCTACGCCAGACTTCACAAAAACCTTTATTGTGGAATGTGATGCCTCAGGAAATGGAATTGGTGCAGTTTTAATGCAGGAAGGAAGACCCATTGCTTTTGAAATTCGTCCAATCAAGGGAAAGTATTTACAGAAACCTATTTATGAGAAGGAAATGTTAGCAATACTGCATGCACTAAAGAAATGGCAAACTTACCTAATGGGAAGACACTTCAAGGTAAAAACTGATCATGATAGTCATAAACACTTTTTGGAACAAAGACTATCGTCAGAAGAGCAGCAAAAATGGGTCACAAAGATGTTGGGTTATGACTTTGAAATAATCTACAAAAAAGGAAAGCTTAATGTTGTTGCAGATGCACTCTCAAGAAAGAATGAAGAGGTGCAAGCATTGCTTTGTGCCATTTCTATTATCCAACCAGATTGGATAACTGAAGCAAGAGATGAATGGAAGAAGGACAAAGATGTATGGACACTCATTCAAAAGTTGCAGCAAGATCCTAGTACATCTGATACATTTAGTTGGAAAAATGATTCCTTATGGTACAAAGATCACTTATATATTTGCAAGAATTCCCAACTAAAAAAAAAGATTCTTTTGGAATTGCACACTTCTCCTTTAGGAGGACACTCGGGATTTTTAAAAACTTACCATAGGGTGAAGAAATAATTGTTTTGGGATGGCCTTAAATCTAATTTCAAAATTTTTTGGCGGAATGTTTGGTTTTCTAGAAAAATAAAGTTTAGACAATTAAGACCCTGGGTCTTCTACAACATTTATCCATTCCAAGTCAACGTTGGGAGGAGATTTCAATGGATTTTATCACAGGTTTACCTAAGTTCAAAGGAAAGAGTGTTATCATGGTGGTAGTTGATAGACTTACCAAGTATGCACATTTTTGTGTATTATCTCATCCATTTAAAGCAAGTATATTTGCTACTGCATTTGTGGAAAAAATTCAAAAGCTACATGGAAACTCGAAGATTATTGTAAGTGATAGAGATCCCATTTTTACTGGAAATTTTGGACAGAATTATTTTCTTGTTTGGGTACTCAACTAGCTCATAGTTCATCTTATCATCCTCAATCTGATGGTCAAACTGAGATAATGAATAAATTTTTGGAAGGATATCTTCGTTGTTTTGTATCAAATAATCAAACACAATGGGTCAAGTGGTTACCTCTCGCTAAATGGTAGTATAACACTTCCTTCCATACTATAGCAAAAATTACCCCATTTATGGTACTTTATGGATATCATTCACCTTCCATCACATCTTATTCAATAGAAAATTCTAAGGTTAAACCAGTGGAAGATCATATCGAGCATCAACAAGAACTTCTCCAAATCTTAAAGGATAACCTAAATTTGGCACAAAATCAAATGAAACAACAGGTAGATCAACATCGCAGTGAGAGAATTTTTGATGTAGGAGACTGGGTATTTTTACGGCTACAACCATACAAACAAATGTCCCTCAAGAAAGATAAAAAGGATAATAAATTATCGCCAAAGTACTAAGGTCCTTACAAGGTGTTGCAAAAAATTGGTACTATGGCATACAAATTAGATTTTTCTGCTTCTTCGCAAGTGCATCCAGTTTTCCATGTTTCATGCTTAAAGAAGGTTATAGGGGACAAAATCCCAGTTCAAACAATATTGTTAGAACTTGATAGGGAAGGAAACATCATATTTGAACCTGAGAAGTCACAGAAACAAGAACTCAACAGCTACGAAATCGATCAATTTCAGAGTATCTCATCAAATGGAAGAACTTACCCACTGAAGATTCTACATGGGAGGATGAGAATTTTATACAGAAGCACCTGGAGCTACTCAAGTGTTGAGGACAACACTTTTTTGAAGGAGAGGACATTTTAGGTCCCTATATTACTAGTATAGTCCCTTATTGTTGTTAGTGTAACCCCCTTATTGTTATTGTTGTACCCCTGTAACCCCAATATTGTTATTATTGTGCCCTTACATTATTATTGTTAGGTTGGCTATGATTATATTGTGACCCCATGGACTCTTATATATAGAAGGAGGTTTTGACATTTATATCGTCCAATAATTTTTCATTTTATGTAATGTAAAGGAGGTTTCCCCCTCGAATTGGCTTATTTCTAAGGTGTTGATCTCTCTTTCTTCTATTTTTGGAGTTGGTTTCTTAGCATTTCATATCAAAGCTTTAGCTTCTAGGGTTTCGCTTCTCCAAAGAGGTCATTGTGGAATTTTCTCTATAATGTTTTTTCTATGAAGTTTTAGAATCTGAATTTTTTACAGAGCGAAGCCGAAATCCTAAGGAACATATTGTAAAAATTTCATCTCTTGGTTCGCAATATTTTCAGAGATACGATCTTTGAAAGTTAGGGTTTTTTCAGGCTCCCGAATTTCACCTAAATAGGTCATCATGGAATTTTCTCTATAACTATTTTTATACGAAGGTTCAGAAGCTAAAATTTTTACAGAACGAAGGCAAAATCCCAAGGAAATTCCTGTAAAAAATTTATATCTCGGTTCGCAATATGTTTGGAGATATGATCTATGTAAGTTAGGGTTTTTTTCAGGATCCCGAATTTCATCTCAAATATGCGACCGGGGGGAATTTGTCATAACTCTCTCTCTGAGCATCATATTGGAATTCTATAAAAAGTGGTCGCGAGTACACGGGTATTAGTTTCCTGTGTATAAATTTCAGAGCCTAAGGAGGAAACAGTGACATGTGGTACATCGTACAATTTCACTCTACTGAACCAATCCATAATTAGGCCATTGTGGATGATTGGGCTTAACTTTGCCTTGAAGAATCCAAATCAGGTCAAACCTATGGCATTCGAAATAAGATTGAGAAGTCTACTACAGGGCTAAATTTCAGATATTGAACATGCAAAATTGGAGAGATAATTCATTTTCAATATTGAGCTCCTCAAAAGCAAGAAAAAACTATGTATTTTTTTCGAATTGCATCAGTCATGTGTGAAAAATCAGTTTGAAGTGATTCCAAGGGCATATTGAAGCATAGATATCATTATTGGGTTCTAAAATTCCACCTTAAAATAATTCAACACCCATTGAGCCTTCAGAAGGCTCTATTATGACTCATGAAGAGGAAGAAGCGCAACATGAAATATCAAAATTACAAGAGCAAGTGCACCAAATTTCGCTCTCGCAAAGAGCAACAAAAAATGAAATGGAACTTTTGAATAAAGGCATAGAAGCTAAGATGTATGGTTTGAAGAAATTCGTGGAAGCTAAGATGGATGGCATGGAAGCTAGCATGGAAGCTAAGATGGATGACATGGAAGTTAAGATCAATGAAAAAATGAAAGATAGCATGGAAGACATGAAGAATGATCTAAAATTAGACATGGAAGGTTTGATGACAAGGTTAATACAAGAAATGATTCCTAATGGTGGAAAGATAGTATAGGAAACTTATGATGAGAACAAAATAAATGTTAATCGTGATTTCATAAACTCTAATGTTGGATTGAAGAACCACCATGTTCCAAAGATGGATATGAGGAATTTTGATGGCAAGGATCCTGTAACGTGGATACTACAGATGGAGCAATATTTTGATCTCAATAATGTGAAAAACACACAAAAGGTACGCATTGCAACTTAACATTTTGAACAAAATACATTTGTATGGTATCGATGGCTTTGCTCCCGTAAAAAAATTGTCACTCGGTAAATTTTTACGGAGGAAATGATATCACATTATGATGATACAAAGAGCAACACCTTCTTTAGCTAATTGATAAATCTCAAACAAAAGGGTTCAATGGTGGAGCACATTGAGAACTTCCAAAAATTGAATATAAGGGTAACTAATATTCCAGAGGAACACAACATTGATGTCTTCATAGGGAATTTAAAGGATAACATCCAACATGAAGTTCGCGTTTGGGAACCTGATACATTAAAGAAGGCATTCAGGTTGGAAAGAAAAAATGAATGTAAAATTATGGCGACAAGGAAACCTACCACTCACATCTATAAAGATGGAAGTGTTGCTACTCCTACACTTCCACAACCTACAAGGTTGACACCACAACAATTGAAAGAAAAAAGAGCAAAAGGTCTTTGCTACATTTATGATATCAAATACACTAAAGGTCATAAGTGTGTTGAGAATAAATTATTTTACATAGATTGTGAAGAGGAGGAAAAAAATAAAGAAACTTCAAAAGAAGAGGATATACACCAGGAACCAACCCTAGAAGAAGAAGAAATGGGTCTGACCATATTGTATAATGAATTGGCAAGAATTACCACTTCTCAAACTCTCAAGATAGAAGGACATATCAAGAAGAAAAAGGTAATAGTGTTGATTGATTTGGGTAGTACCCATAATTTTATTCATTGTAAGGTAGCCAAGGAATTGAATTGTTTCCTATACCCAGCACCACAATGTCAAGTGATGGTTTCAAATGGAGGAACTATAAATTTCTATGGAAAATGCCATAATATCAACCTAACCATGGGGGCATATGTATTTAATAGTCCAATTCTTTCTGTACCAATGGGAGGTGATGATGTTATACTAGGAGTACAATGGTTATAATCTTTGGGGACTGTAGCTTTTAATTTTCAAGAAATTTTCTTGATTTTTTTTTTGGAAGGAAAGGAAATCGAATTATGAGGTATCACATGGAAGCCATGAAATATAATAAGCTCTAATGTCATGACAAAGCTTCTGAAGAAATAACAATGAGGCATAATTTCACAATTATGCTCACTAGAAGTTCCAACATCAAAATCATCTATTTTTACAGATCTCCAAAAATTCTTGGACAATCATTCCAAGGTGTTTGAAACTCCCAAAGGACTCCCACCTATTCACGATCATGATTATGCTATTCATTTGATTCCAGGAAGTGTTCGTCTAAACATCAGGCCTTACAGATATCCTTATGTCCAAAAGAGAGAAATTGAACGTATGATTGCAGAAATGTTAGAGGCTAGTATAATTCAACCTTGTCAAAGATATTTCTCTGCTCCAGTAGTATTGGTACACAAGAAGGATGGATCATGGTGCATGTGTCTGGAAAATAGGGAGCTCAATAAGCTCACTATTAAAGATAAATTTCCCATTGCTGTGATTGATGAATTACATGGAGCAATTTATTTTACCAAGTTGGTTCTTCAGTCAGTAAATCATCAAATTAGAATGAAGACTAAAGATATTCCAAAAGCATCATTTCGAACTCATGTGGTTCATTATGAATTTTTTTTCATGCCTTTTGGCCTTACAAATGCACCTTCTAAATTTAAAGGGTTGATGAATTCCATTTTCAAACCCTTCCTTAGAGAATTTTTGCTAGTATTTTTTGATGAAATACTAATCTACATCAGGTCTTGGAAGGATCATGCTCAACATGTTGACATGGTGCTCAAACTATTGGAGGAGAAACAATTATATGAAAAAAAATCCAAATGTTTATTTAGAGTACAAGAGGTAGAATATCTGGGTCATATTGTATCTCACGAGGGTGTTAAGGTAGACCCTAACAAAATTAAAGCCATTAAGGAATGGAAAGTCCCCACAACCATAAAGCAGTTGCGTGGATTTCTTGGGTTAATAGGGTATTATCGCAAGTTTGTTAAGAATTATGGGAGAATAGCAGCACCTCTAACAACATTATTGAAGAAAGATGCATTTTCATGGACTCCTGAAGCAACTAAGGCCTTTGAACATCTTAAGGAGGAAATGTGCCTAGCACCGGTCTTAGCTACGCCAGACTTCACAAAAACCTTTATTGTGGAATGTGATGCCTCAGGAAATGGAATTGGTGCTGTTTTAATGTAGGAAGGAAGACCCATTGCTTTTTAAAGTCGTCCAATCAAAGGAAAGTATTTACAGAAACCTATTTATAAGAAGGAAATGTTAGCAATATTGCATGCATTAAAGAAATGGCGAACTTACCTAATGGGAAGACACTTCAAGGTAAAAACTGATCATGATAGTCTTAAACACTTTTTGGAACAAAGACTATCTTCAGAAGAGCAACAAAAATGGGTCACAAAGATGTTGGGTTATGACTTTGAAATAATCTACAAAAAAAGGAAAGCTTAATGTTGTTGCAGATGCACTCTCAAGAAAGAATGAAGAGGTGGAAGCATTGCTTTGTGCCATTTCTATTATCTAACCAGATTGGATAACCGAAGCAAGAGATGAATGGAAGAAGGACAAAGATGTATGGACACTCATTCAAAAGTTGCAGCAAGATCCTAGTACATCTTATACATTTAGTTGGAAAAATGATTCCTTATGGTACAAAGATCGCTTATATCTTTGTAAGAATTCCCAACTAAAACAAAAGATTCTTCTGGAATTGCACACTTCTCCTTTAGGAGGACACTCGGGATTTTTAAAAACTTACCACGGGGTGAAGAAATAATTGTTTTTGGATGGCCTTGAATCTGATATTCAAAATTTTGTGGCGGAATGTTTGGTTTTCCAGCAAAATAAAGTTGAGACAATTAAGACCCCGAGTCTTCTACAACCTTTATCCATTCCAAGTCAACATTGGGAGGATATTTCAATATATTTTATCACAGGTTTACCTAAGTCCGAAGGAAAGAGTGTCATCATGGTGGTAGTTGATAGACTTACCAAGTATGCACAATTTTGTGTATTATCTCATCCATTTAAATCAAGTACAGTTGCTACTGCATTTATGGAAACAATTCAAAAGCTACATGGAAACCTGAAGATTATTACAAGTGACAGAGTTCCCATTTTTACTGGAAATTTTTGGATGGAATTATTTTCTTGTTTGGGTACTCAACTATCTCATAGTTCATCTTATCATCCTCAATCTGACGGTCAAACTGAGATAATGAATAAATGTTTGGAAGGATATCTTCATTGTTTTGTATCTGATAAGCAAGCACAATGGGTCAAGCGGTTACCTCTCGTTGAATGGTAGTATAACACTTCCTTCCATCCTGCAGCAAAAATGACCCCATTTATGGTACTTTATGGATATCATCCACCGTCCATTACATCTTCTTTAATAGAAAATTATAAGGTTCAAGTAGTGGAATATCACATCGAGCATCAACAAGAAGTTCTCCAACTCTTAAAGGATAACCTAAATTTGGCACAAGATCAAATGAAACAAGAGGAAAATCCACATCACAACGAGAGAAGTTTTGATGTAGGAGACTGGGTACTTTTACGGCTACAACCATACAAGAAAATGTCCCTCAAGCAAGCTAAGAAGAACAATAAATTATATCCAAAGTACTATGGTCCTTACAAGGTGCTGCAAAAAATTGGTACTATGGCATACAAATTGGAGCTTCCTACTTCTTCGTGAGTGCATCCAGTTTTCCATGTTTCATGCTTAAAGAAGGTTATAAGGAACAAAATTCCAATTCAAACAATATTGCCAGAACTTTATGAGGAAGGAAAAATCATATTGGAACCTAAGCAGTCACGGAAACAAGAACTCGACAGCTACGAAATCGATCAATTTCAGAGTATCTCATCAAATGGAAGAACTTACTCACTGAAGGTTCTACATGGGAGGATGATAATTTTATACAAAATAACCTGGAGCTACTCAAGTGTTGAGGAAAACATTTTTTTAAAGGAGAGGGGCATTTTAGGTCCATATATTACTAGTATAGTCCCTTCTTGTTGTTAGTGTAACCCCCTTCTTGTTATTGTTATACCTCTGTAACCCCAATATTGTTATTATTGTGACCTTACATTATTATTGTTAGGTTGGATATGATTATATTGTGACCCCATGGACTCCTATATATAGAAGGAGGTTTTTTCATTTGTATCATCCAAGAATTAATCATTTTATGTAATGTAAAGGAGGTTGTGACCTCTTGAATTGGCTTATTTCTAAGCCATTGACCTCTCTTTTCTTCTATTTTTGGAGTTTTTTCTTAACATTTGGTATAAGAGCTTTGGATTCTAGGGTTTCGCTTCTCCAAATAGGTCATCGTGGAATTTTCGCTATAATGTTTTTTCTACGAAGTTTCAGAATCTGAAATTTTTACAAAGCGAAGTCTAAATCCTAAGGAATGTCTTATAAAATGTTTAGATCTTGGTTCGCAACATTTTCAGAGATACGATCTTTGGAAGTTACGGTTTTTTCAGGCTCCCTAATTTCACCTAAACAGGTCATCGTGGAATTTTTGCTATAACTATTTTGATAAGAAAGTTCAGAAGCTAAAAATTTTATAGAGAGAAGCCGAAATCCCAAGTAACTTCCTGTAAAAATTTTAGATCTTGGTTCGCAATATCTTTGGAGATATGATCTATGTAAGTCAGGGTTTTTTCAGGATCCCCAATTTCATCTCAAAGATGTGACCTTGGGAATTTTTTCATAACTCTTTCTCTGAGCATCAGATTGGAATTATGTAAAAATTGTCCATGAGTACATGTAATGTAGTTTCCTGTGTATAAATTTCATAGCCTAAGGAGGAAACAGTGACATGTGACACATCATACAAGTTCGCTCTACTGAACTAGTCCATAATTAGGCCATTGTGGGAGATTGGGCATAACTTTGTCTTGAAGAATCCAAATTAGGTAAAACCTGTGGCATTCGAAATAATATTGAGAGGGATACTACTGGGCTGAATTTTAGATATTGAAGTTCCGAAATCACATAGATAATTCAGTTTCAATATCGAGCTCCTCAAAAGCAAGAAATAGGTGTGTATTTTTTTTCAAATTTCATAAGTCCTGTGTGAAAAATCAGTTTGAAGTGATTCCAAGGGCATATTGAAGCATAGATATCAGTATTGGGTTCTAAACTTCCACCTAAAAATAATTCAACACCCATTAACCCTTCAAAAGTCTCTACTATGACTCATGAACAGGAAGAAGCGCAACATGACATATCAAAACTACAAGAGAAAGTGCACCAAATTTCGCTCTCGGAAATAGCAACAAAAAATAAAATGGATGTTTTGAAGAAAGGCATGGAAGCTAATATGGACAGTTTGAAGAAAGTCATGGAAGCTAATATGGATGGCATGGAATCTAGTATGGAAGCTAAGATCGATAAAGAAATGAAAGACAACATCGAAGACATGAAGAATGATCTAAAATCAGACATGGAAGGTTTGATGACAAGGTCAATACAAGAAATGATTCCTAATGGTGGAAAGATAGTAGAGGTAAATCATGATGAGAACAAAATAAATATCCATCATGATTTCATAAACTCTAATGTTGGATTGAGGAACCACCATGTTCAAAATATGGATATGAAGAAGTTCGATGGCAAGGATCTCGTAACACAGATACTATAGATGGAGCAATATTTTGATCTTAATAATGTGAAAAACACACAAAAGGTACACATTGAAACTTTACATTTTGAACAAAATACATTTGTATGGTATCGATGGCTTTGCTCCTGTAAAAAAATTGTCACTTGGTCAATTTTTATGGAGGAAATGATAGCACATTATGAGGATAAAAAGAGCAACACCTTATTTAACTAATAGATAAATCTCAAACAAAAGGGTTCAGTGGTGGAGCACATTGAGGACTTACAAAAATTGAATATAAGGGTAATTGATATTCCACAGGAACACAGGATTGATGCCTTCATAGGGACTTTAAAGGATAACATCCAACATGAAGTTCATGTTTGGGAACCTGATTCATTAGAGAAGGCATTCAGGTTGGCAAGAAAAATTGAATGTAAAATTATGGTAACAAGGAAGCCTACCACTCACATCTATAAATATGGAAGTGTTGTTACTCCTAGACTTCCACAACCTACAAGGTTGACACCACAACAATTGGAAGAAAAAAGCACAAAAGGGCTTTGCTACAATTGTGATATCAAATACATTGAAGGTCATAAGTGTGCTGAGAATAAATTATTTTACATAGATTGTGAAGAGGAGGAAAAAATGAACAAGAAACTTCAAAAGAAGAGGATATACACTAGGAACCAACCCTAGAAGAAGAAGAAATAATTCCAACCAAATAGTGTAATGCATTGGCAAGAATTACCACTCCTCAAACTCTCAAGATAGAAGGACATATTAAGAAGAAAAAGGTAATAGTTTTGATTGATTTGGGTAGTACACATAATTTTATTCATTGTAAGGTAGCCAAGGAATTTAATTGTTTCCTATACCCATCACCAGAATTTCAAGTGATGGTTTCAAATGGAGGAACTATATATTGCTCTGGAAAATGCTATAATATTAACCTAACCATGGGGGAATATGTATTGAATAGTCCAATTCTTTCCATCCAATGGGATGTGCTAATGTTGTACTAGGAGTACAATGGTTACAATCTTTGGGGATGGTAGCTTTTAATTTTCAAGAAATTTCCTTGAAATTTTTTTCAGAAGGAAAGGAAATCGAATTACGAGGTATCGTAGGGAAACTGGGAAATATAATAAGCTCTAATGTCATGAAAAAGCTTCGGAAGAAAGAACAATGAGGCGTAATTTCACCATCATGCTCACTAGAAGTTCCAACATCAAAATCATCTATTTCTCCAGCTCTCCAAAAAGTCTTGAACAATCATTCCAAGGTGTTTGAAACTCCCAAAGGACTCCCACTTGTTCGCGATCATGATCATACTATTCATTTGATTCTAGGAAGTGTTCCTCTAAACATAAGGCCTTATAGATATCTGTCCAAAAGAGCGAAATTGAATGTATGATTGCAGAAATGTTAGAGGCTAGTATAATTCAACCTAGTTAAATTTATTTCTCTGCTCCAGTAGTATTGGTGCAAAAGAAGGATGGATCATGGCGCATGTGTCCGGAAAATATGGAGCTCAATAAGCTCACTATTAAAGATAAATTTCCCATTCCTATGATTGATGAATTACATGGAGAAAATTATTTTACCAAGTTGGATCTTCGTTCAGGATATCATCAAGTTAGAATGAAGACTAAAGATATTACAAAAACAACATTTCGAACTCATGAGGTTCATTATGAATTTTTGGTCATGCATTTTGGCCTTACCAATGCACCTTCTACATTTCAAGGGTTTATGAATTCAATTTTCAAACCCTTCCTTAGAAAATTTGTGCTAGTATTTTTTGATGACATACTAATCTACAGCAGGTCTTGGAAGGATCATGTTCAACATGTTGACATGGTGCTCAAACTATTGGAGGAGAAACAATTATATGCAAAAACATCCAAATGTTTCTTTGGAGTACAAGAGGTATAATATCTAGGTCATATTGTATCTCACGAGGGTGTTAAGGTAGACCCTAACAGAATTAAAACCATCAAGGAATGGAAATTCCCCACAACCATAAAGCAGTTGCGCGTATTTCTCAGGTTAACGGTGTATTATCGCAAGTTTGTTAAGAATTATGAGAGAATAGCAACACCTCTAACAACATTATTGAAGAAAGATGCATTTTCATGGAATCCTGAAGCAACTAAGGCCTTTGAACATCTTAAAGAGGCAATGTGCCTAGCACTAGTATAAGCTACGCCAAACTTCATAAAAAAAATTATTGTGGAATGTGATGCCACAGAAAATGGTATTGGTGTTGTTTTAATGCAATAAGGAAGACCCATTACTTTTGAAAGTCGTCCATTCAAAGGAAAGTATTTACAAAAATCTATTTATGAGAAGGAAATGTTGGCAATACTACATGCACTAAATAAATTGCGACCTTACTTAATGGGAAGACACTTCAAGGTAAAAACTAAACATGATAGTCTTAAACACTTTTTGGAACAAAGACTATCTTCAGAAGAGCAGAAAAAATGGGTCACAAAGATGTTGGGTTATGACTTTGAAATCACCTACAAAAAAGGGAAGCTTAATGTTGTTGCAGATGCACTCTCAAGAAATGATGAAGAGATGCAAGCATTGCTTTGTGTCATTTCTATTATCCAACCAATTGGATAACCGAAGCAAGGGATGAATGGAAGAAGGGCGAATAAGTGTGGACACTCATTCAAAAGTTGCAGCAAGATCCTAGCACATCTGATACATTTAGTTGGAAAAATTATTCCTTGTGGTACAAAGATCTCTTATATATTTGCAATAATTCCCAACTAAAAAAAAATATTCTTTTGGAATTGCACACTTCTCCTTTAGAAGGACACTCGAGATTTTTAAAAACTTACCACAAGGTGAAGAAAGAATTCTTTTGGGATGGCCTTAAATCTGATATTCAAAACTTTGTGGCGGAATGTTTGGTTTTCCAGCAAAATAAAGTTGAGACACTTAAGATCACGGGTCTTCTACAACCTTTATCCATTCCAAGTCAACGTTGGGAGGAGATTTCAATGGATTTTATCACAGGTTTACCTAAGTCCGAAGGAAAGAGTGTCATCATGGTGGTAGTTGATATACTTACCAAGTATGCACACTTTTGTGTATTATCTCATACATTTAAAGCAAGTATAGTTGCTACTGCATTTATGGAAACAATTCAAAAGCTACATGGAAACCCGGAGATTATTGTAAGTGACAAAGATCCCATTTCTACTGGAAATTTTTGGACAGAATTATTTTCTTGTTTGGGTACTCAACTAGCTCATACTTCATCTTATCATCCTCAATCCGATGGTCAAACTGAGATAATGAATAAATTTTTTCAAGGATATCTTCGTTGTTTTGTATCTGATAAGCAAGCATAATGGGTCAAGTGGTTACCTCTCGCTGAATGGTAGTATAACACTTCCTTCCATACTGCAGCAAAAATGACCCCATTTATGGTACTTTATGGATATCGTCCACCTTCCATCACATGTTTAATAGAAAATTATAAGGTTCAAGCAGTGGAAGATGACATCGAGCATCAACAAGAAGTTCTCCAACTCTTAAAGGATAACCTAAATTTGGCACTAAATCAAATGAAACAATAGGCAGATCAACATCGCAACGAGAGAAGTTTTGATGTAGGAGACTGGGTATTTTTACGGCTACAACCATACAAACAAATGTCCCTCAAGCAAGCTAATAAGGATACTAAATTATCGCCAAAGTACTATGGTCCTTACAAGGTGTTGCAAAAAATTGGTACTATGGCATACAAATTGGAGCTTCCTGCTTCTTTGCAAGTGCATCCAGTTTTCCATGTTTCGTGCTTAAATAAGTTTATAGGGGACAAAATTCTAGTTCAAACAATATTGCTAGAAATTTATGAGGAAGGAAAAATCATATTGGAACTCGAGCAGTCACGGAAATAAGAACTCAACAGCTATGAAATCAATCAATTTCAAAGTATCTCATCAAATGGAAGAACTTACCCACTGAAGATTCTACATGGGAGGATGATAATTTTATATAGAAGCACCCGGAGCTACTCAAGTGTTGAGGACAACACTTTTTTGAAGGAGAGGGAAATTTTAGGTCCCTATATTACTAGTATAGTCCCTTATTATTGTTAGTATAACCTCATTATTGTTATTGTTTTACCCCTGTAGCCCCAATATTGTTATTATTATGCCCTTACATTATTATTGTTAGGTTGGCTATGATTATATTGTGACCCCATGGACTCCTATATATAGAAGGAGGTTTTTTCATTTGTATCATCCAAGAATTGTTCATTTTATGTAATGTAAAGGATTTTTACCCCTCGAATTGGCTTATTTATAAGGTGTTGATCTCTCTTTCTTCTATTTTTGGAGTTGTTTGTTAACATTTCATATCAGAGCTTGGGATTCTAGGGTGTCGCTTCTCCAAATAGGTCATCGTGGAATTTTTGTTATAATGTTTTTTATACGAACTTTCAAACTCTGAAATTTTTCTAGAGCGAAGCAGAAATACTGATGAACGTTTTGTAAAATTTTCAGATCTTGGTTCGCAATATTTTTGGAGATACGATCTTTGGAAGTTAGGGTTTTTTCAGGCTCCCGAATTTCACCTAAACAGGTCATCGTGTATTTTTTCCTATAACTATTTTTATAAGAAGGTTCAGAAGTTGAAATGTTTACAGAGTGAAGCTAAAATCCTTAGGAACTTCCTGTAAAAATTTTAAATCCTGGTTTGCAATATGTTTGGAGATATGATCTATGTAAGTTAGGGTTTTTTCAGGATCCCGAATTTCATCTCAAAGATGTGACCTTGGGAAATTCGTCATAGCTCTCTCTCTGAGCATTAGATTGGAATTATGTAAAAAGTGGCCGTGAGTACAGGGAATGTAGTTTCTTGTGTATAACTTTTAGAGCCTAAGGAGGAAACAATGACATGTGGCACATCGTACAAGTTCGCTCTACTGAACCAGTCCATAATTAGGCCATTGTGGGATATTGGGCATAACTTTGCGTTGAAGAATCCAAATCAGGTCAGACCTATGCCCTTCAAAATAAGATTGAGAGGGATACTACTGGGTTGAATTTCAGATATTGAAGATCCAAAATCACAGAGATAATTCAGTTTCAATATCGAGCTCCTCAAAAGCAAGAAAAAGGTGTGTATTTTCTTTTTCGAATTGCATAAGTCTTGTGTGAAAAATCAGTTTGAAGTGATTCCAATGGCATATTTAAGCATAGATATCAGTATTGGGTTCTAAAATTCCACCTAAAAATAACTCAACACCTATTAAGCCTTTAGAAGGCTCTACTATGACTCATGAATAGGGAGAAGTGCAACATGACATATCGAAACTACAAGAGCAAGTGCACCAAATTTTTCTCTCGGAAAGAGCAACAAAAAATAAAATGGAATTTTTGAAGAAAGGTGTGTAAGCTAAGAATAACGATTTGAAGGAAGTCGTGGAAGCTAATATGGATGGCATGGAATTTAGCATGGAAGTTAAGATGGATGACATGGAAGCTAAGATCGATGAAGAAATGAAAGACAACATGGAAGACAAGAAGAATGATATAAAATCAGACATGGAAGGTTTGATGACAAGATTAATACAAGAAATGATTCCTAATGGCAGAAATATAGTAGAGGAAACTCATGATGAGAACAAAATAAATGTTAATCGTGATTTCATAAACTCTAATGTTGGATTGAAGAACCACCATGTTGCAAAGATGGATATGAAGAATTTTGTTGGCAAGGATCCCGTAACATGGATACTATAGATGGAGCAATATTGTTGGGAAACCAGCTCCAAAAAGAGAAGAAAAGAGATATCAACGCCTTAGAAATAAGCCACCTCGAGGGGGCAACCTCCAATACATTACATGAATGAACAATTATTGGATGAGATAATTTACAAAACCTCCTTTCTATATATAAGAGTCCATGGGGCCATAATGTAATCCTAGTGGGCCACAATGTAATCCTAGCCGACCTAACAATAATAATTTAAGGGCACAATAATAACAAAATGGGGGTTACAAGGGTACAATAAGGGGTTTACAGTAACAATAATAAGGGGCTATACTAGTGATATAGGTACCTAACATGCCCCTCTCCTTCAAAAAAGTGTTGTCCTCAACACTTGAGTAGCTCCGGGTGCTTCTGTATAAAATTCTCATCCTCCCATGTAGAATCTTCAGTGGGTAAGTTCTTCCACTTGATGAGATACTCTCAAATTGATCGATTCCGTAGTTGTCGAGTTCTTTTTTCCATGACTGCTTCAGGTTCCAATATGATTTTCCCTTCCCCATCAAGTTCTGGCAATACTGTTTGAACTGGAAGATTTTCACCTATAACCTTCTTTAAGCATGAAACATGGAAAACTGGATGTACTCGCGAAGAAGCAGGAAGTTCCAATTTGTATGCCATAGTACCAATATTTTGCAACACCTTGTAAGGACCATAGTACTTTGGTGATAATTTATTATCCTTCTTAGCTTGCTTGAGGGACATTTGTTTGTATGGTTGTAGCCGTAAAAATACCCAATCTCCTACATCAAAACTTCTCTCACTGCGATGTTGATCTGCCTGTTGTTTCATTCGATTTTGTGCCAAAGTCAAGTTATCCTTTAAGAGTTGGAGAACTTCTTGCTGATGCTCGATGTGATCTTCCACCGCTTGAACCTTCGAATTTTCTCTTAAATATGATGTGATGGATGGTGGATGATATCCATAAAGTGCCATAAATGGGGTCATTTTTGCTGCAGTATGGAAGGAAGTGTTATACCACCATTCAGCAAGAGGTAACCACTTCACCCATTGTGTTTGTTTATCAGATACAAAACAACGAAGATATCCTTCCAAACATTTATTTACTATCTCAGTTTGACCATCAGATTGAGGATGATAAGATGAGCTATGAGCTAATTGAGTACCCAAGCAAGAAAATAACTCCGTCCAAAAATTTCCAGTAAAAATGGGATCTCTGTCGCTCATAATAACCCTTGGGCTTCCATGTAGCTTTTGAATTTTGTCCATAAATGTAGTAGCAACTGTACTTGCTTTAAATGGATGAGATAACGCACAAAAGTGTGCATACTTGGTAAGTCTATCAACTACCACCATGATGACATTCTTTCCTTCGGACTTAGGTAAACCTGTGATAAAATCCATTGAATCTCCTCCCAACGTTGACTTGGAATGGATAAAGGTTGTAGAAGTCCTGGGGTCTTAATTGTCTCAGCTTTATTCTGCTGGCAAAACAAACATTCTGTCACAAAGTTTTGAATATCAAATTTAAGGCCATCCCAAAAAAATTCTTTCTTCACCCTGTGGTAAGTTTTTAAAAATCTCGAGTGTCCCCCTAAAGGAGAAGTGTGCAATTCCAGAAGAATCTTTTGTTTTAGTTGGGAATTCTTACAAAGATATAAGTGATCTTTGTACCATAAGGAATCATTTTTCCAACTAAATGTATCAGATGTACTAGGATCTTCCTGCAACTTTTGAATGAGTGTCCATACATCTTTGTCCTTCTTCCATTCATCTCTTGCTTCGGTTATCCAATCTGGTTGGATAATAGAAATGGCACAAAGCAATGCTTCCACCTCTTCATTCTTTCTTGGGAGTGCATCTGCAACAACATTAAGCTTTCCTTTTTTGTAGATTATTTCAAAGTCATAACCCAAAATCTTTGTGACCCATTTTTGCTGCTCTTCTGAAGATAGTCTTTGTTCCAAAAAGTGTTTAAGACTATCATGATCAGTTTTTACCTTGAAGTGTCTTCCCATTAGGTAAATTCGCCATTTCTTTAGTGCATGCAGTATTGCTAACATTTCCTTCTCTTAAATAGGTTTCTGTAAATACTTTCCTTTGATTGGACGACTTTCAAAAGCAATGGGTCTTCCTTCCTGCATTAAAACAACACCAATTCCATTTCCTGAGGCATCACATTCCACAATAAAGGTTTTTGTGAAGTCTGGCGTAGCTAAGACAAGCACTAGGCACATTGCCTCTTTAAGATGTTCAAAGGCCTTAGTTGCTTCAGGAGTCCATGAAAATGCATCTTTCTTCAATAATGTTGTTAGAGGTGCTGCTATTCTCCCATAATTCTTAACAAACTTGCAATAATACCCTGTTAACCCGAGAAATCCTCACAACTGCTTTATGGTTGTGGGGACTTTCCATTCCTTAATGGCTTTAATTTTGTTAGGGTCTACTTTAACACCCTGGTGAGATACAATATGACCCAGATATTCCACCTCTTGTACTCCAAAGAAACATTTGGATGTTTTTGCATATAATTGTTTCTCCTGCAATAGTTTGAGCACCCTGTCAACATGTTCAACATGATCCTTCCAAGACCTCTTGTAGATTAGTATATCATCAAAAAATACTAGCACAAATTTTCTAAGGAAGGGTTTGAAAATGGAATTCATCAACCCTTGAAATGTAGAAGGTGCATTGGTAAGGCCAAAAGGCATGACCAAAAATTCATAATGACACTCATGAGTTCGAAATGCTGTTTTTGGAATATCTTCAGTCTTCATTCTAATTTGATGATATCCTGAACGAAGATCCAACTTGGTAAAATAAATTGCTCCATGTAATTCATCCAATAATTCCTCAATCACAGGAATGGGAAATTTATCTTTAATGGTGAGCTTATTGAGCTCCCTATAATCCGGACACATTCGCCATGATCCATCCTTCTTGTGTACCAATACTACGGGAGCAGAGAAAGAACTTTGACTAGGTTGAATTATACCCGCCTCTAACATTTCTGCAATCATACGTTCAATTTCACTCTTTTGGACGTAAGGATATATATAAGGCCTGATGTTTGGAGGAACACTTCCTGGAATCAAATGAATAGCATGATCATGATCACGAATAGGTGGGAGTCCTTTGGGAGTTTCAAACACCTTGGAATGATTGTCCAAGACTTGTTGGAGATCTGCAGAAATAGATGATTTGATGTTGGAACTTCTAGTGAGCATAATTGTGCAATTACGCCTCGTTGTTCTTTCTTTAGAAGCTTTGTCATGACATTAGAGCTTATTATCCTTCACGGCTTCCCTTCAATACCCCGTAATTCGACTTCCTTTCCTTCTGAAAAAAATTTCAAGAAAAGTTCTTGAAAATTAAAAGCTACCGTCCCCAAAGATTGTAACCATTGTACTCCTAGTACAACATCAGCACCTCCCATAGGAATGGAAAGCATTGGACTAGTCAATACATATTCCCCCATGGTTAGCTTGATATTATGGCATTTCCCAAAGCAATTTATAGTTCCTCCATTTGCAACCATCACTTGACATTCTGGTGCTGGGTATAGGAAACAATTTAATTCCTTGGCTAGCTTACAATGAATAAAATTATGGGTGCTACCTGAATCAATCAACACTATTACCTTTTTCTTCTTGATCTGTCCTGCTATCTTGAGAGTTTGAGTGGTAATTCCTGCCAGTGCATTACATGATATGGTCGGATTCATTTCTTCCTCTTCTATGGCTGGTTCCTGGTGTGTATCCTCTTCTTGTTCATTTTATTCTTCTTCTTCATAATCTATGTAAAATAATTTCTTCTTAGCACACTTATGACCTTTAGTGTATTTTCTATCACAACTGTAGCAAAGCCCTTTTTCTCTTTTTTCTTCCAATTGTTGTGGTGTCAACCTTGTAGGTTGTGGAAATCTAAACATGACAACACTTCCTTCTTTATAGAATTGAGTAGCTTCCTTGTGTATAATTTTACATTCAACTTTTCTTGTAACTGAATACACCTTCTCAATGAATAAATCCAAAGCTTACTTGAATTTCATGTTGGATGTTATCCTTTAGAGTGCCTATGAAGAGATCAATCATATGTTCCTCTAGAATATCGGTTACCCTTATATTCCATTTTTTGATGCTCAATGTGTTTGCCCCACTAAGACAGAGTGTTTGAGATTTATTAATTGGCTAAAGAAGGTGTTGTTATTTGTATTCTCATAATGTGCTATCATTTCCTCCATAAAAATTTATCAAGTGACAATTTTTTTTACGGGAGCAAAGCCATCGATACCATACAAATGTATTTTGTTCTAAATGTGAAGTTGCAATGCATACCTTTTGTGTGTTTTGCACATTATTGAGATAAAAATATTGCTCCATCTGTAGTATCCATGTTACGGGATCCTTTCCATCAAACTTCCTCATATCCATCTTTGGAATATGGTGGTTCTTTCATCCAACATTAGAGTTTATGAAATCACTATTAACATTTATTTTTTTCTCATCATTAGTTTCCTCTACTATCTTTTTTCCATTAGGAAACATTTCTTGTATCAACTTTGTCAAACCTTCCATGTCTGCTTTTAGATCATTCTTCATGTTTTCCATTTTCTCATCGATCTTAGCTTCATATTTATCCGTATATACAGATTCCATACCATATATCTTATATTCCACGCCTTAATAAGAACCACATCCATCTTCACTTCCATGCCTTTCTTCAAAACTTCCATTTCATTTTTTTTTTGCTCTTTGTGAGAGTGAAATTTGTTGCACTTGCTCTTGTAATTTTGATAGATCATGTTGCAATTCTTCATCTTCATGAGTCATAGTAGAGCCTTCTGAAGGCTTAATGGGTGTTGAATTATTTTTGAAATACATTTTATAATCCAATGCGATATCTGTTCTACAATGTACCCTTGCAATAAATTCCTTTGATTCTTCAACAAGACTTATGCAATTCGGAAAAAAATACACACCTTTTACTTGTTTTTGAGGAGCTCGATATTGAAATTGTATTATCTCTGTGATTGCAGCTCTTCAATATTTGAAATTCAGTACTAAAGTAGCCCTTTGAATTCTCTTTTGAATGCCATAGGTCTGAATTGATTTGGATTCTCCAAGACAAAATTATGTCCAATCTCCCACAATGACCTAATTATGGACTGGTTCAGTAAGCGAACTTGTATGAATTTCCACATATCACTCTTTCGTCCTTCACCTCTGAAATTGATATTGAAGAAACTAAAGTCCATGTACTTGCGACCACTTTTTATGGTACTCCAATCCGATGCTCAGAGAGATATTTATTGAAATTTTCCCACGATCACCTTTTTGAGATTAAATTCGGGGCACAACTTTACCTTCCACGGATCCTTATCTCCAAAAAAAAAAGTGCCGAACCAAGCTACCGAAATTTTTTGACAAGTTTCATGGGGTTTCAACTGCACCATAAAAATTTCAGATTCTGAACCTTAGTAGAAAAAAAATTATAGCACAAATTCCATGATGACCTATTTAGGATCCTTAAAAAATACCTAACTTCCACAGATCATATCTCCGAAAATATTGCGAACCAAGCTCTAAAATTTTTAGAAAATCTTCCTCAGAATTTTGGCTTCGCACCCTAAAAATTTCAGCCCGAAACCGTGAAAAAAAAAATTATAAGACAAATTCCCGATGACTTTGTTTGAACTGACGAAAACCTTTAAAATCCAAGGCTACGATGCCAAATGTTTGGAAACTGGCTCAAAATAGAAGAAATGAGATGTCAACGCCTTAGAAATAAGCCACTTTGAGGGGGAAACCTCCAATACATTACATGAATGAACAATTCTTGGATGATACAAATTACAAAACCTCCTTTCTATATATAGGAGTCCATGGGGCCACAATGTAATCCTAGTGGAGCCATAATGTAATCCTAGATGACCTACCAATAATAATTTAAGGGCATAATAATAACAAAATGGGGGTTACAAAAGGGTACAATAATAACAATAAAGGGGTTTATAACAATAATAAGGGGACTATATGATATAGGGGACCCTGTAAATATTTTGATCTTAATATGTCTGAAACACCTGGTACACATGGCATTTCAACTTTGCATTTTGAACAAAATGCATTGTGTCAAATACGATAAACTTTGCTCTAGTAAAAAAATTGTCACTTGGTCATTTTTTACGGAGGAAATGATAGCACACTATGAGGATGCAAAGAGAAACACCTTCTTTAACCAATTGATAAATATCAAAAAAAAGGGTTCAATGGCGGAGCACATTTAGGACTTCGAAAAATTGAATATAAGGATAACTGATTGTCTAGAGGAACACGGGATTGATGTCTTCATAGGGAATTTAAAGGATAACATCCAACATGAGGTTAGTCTTTGGGAACATAATTCATTAGAGAAGGCATCCAGGTTGGCAAGAAAAATTGAAAGTAAAATTATGGCGACAAGGAAGCCTACCACTCACATCTATAACGATGGAAGTGTTGCTACTCCTAGACTTCCACAACCTACAAGGTTGACACCACAACAATTGGAAGAAAAAAGAGAAAAATGGCTTTGCTATAGTTGTGATATCAAATACACTGAAGGTCATAAGTGTGCTGAGAATAAATTATTCTGCATAGATTGTGAAGAGGAGGAAAAAAATGAAAAAGAAACTGTAAAAGAAGAGGATATACACTAGGAACCAACCCTAGAAGAAGAAGAAATGAGTTCGACCATATCGTGTAATGCACTGGAAGGAATTACCACTCCTCAAACTCTCAAGATAGAAGGACATATAAAGAAGAAAAAGGTAATAGCGTAGATTGATTTGGGTAGTACCCATAATTTTATTCATTGTAAGGTAGTCGAGGAATTAAATTGTTTCCTATACCCAGCACCAGAACATCAAGTGATGGTTTCAAATGGTGGAACTATAAATTTCTCTAGAAAAATGCCATAATATCAACCTAACCATGGGGGAATATGTATTGAATAGTCCAATGCTTTCCATTCCAATGGGAGGTGTGATGTTGTACTAGGTGTACAATGGTTACAATCTTTGGGCACGGTAGCTTTTAATTTTCAAGAATTTTTCTTGAAATTTTTTCTGAAAGGAAGGGAAATAAAATTACGAGGTATCACAGGGAAGCTAGGAAATATAATAAGCTCTAATGTCATGAAAAAGATTCGGAAGAAAGAACAATGAGGCGTAATTTCACAATTATGCTCACTAGAAGTTCCAACATCAAAATCATCTATTTCTCTAGATCTCCAAAAAGTATTGGACAATCATTCCAAGGTGTTTGAAACTCCCAAAGGACTCCCACCTATTTGCGATCATGATCATGCTATTCATTTGATTCCAGGAAGTGTTCCTCTAAACATCAGGCCTTACAGATATCCTTATGTCCAAAAGACAGAAATTGAACGTATGAATATAGAAATGTTAGAGGCTAGTATAATTCAACCTAGTCAAAGTTCGTTCTCTGCTCCAGTAGTATTGGTGCACAAGAAGGATGGTTTATGGCACATGTCTCCGGAAAATAGAGAGCTCAATAAGCTCACTATTAAAGATAAATTTCCCATTCCTGTGATTGATGAATTACATGGAGCAATTTATTTTACAATATTGGATCTTCATTTAGAATATCATCAAATTAGAATGAAGACTGAAGATATTCCAAAAATAGCATTTTGAACTCATGAGGATCGTTATGAATTTTTGGTCATGCCTTTTAGCCTTACCAATGCACCTTATACATTTCAAGGGTTGATGAATTCCATTGTCAAACCCTTCCTTAGAAAATTTGTGCTAGTATTTTTTGATGACCTACTAATCTACAGCATGTCTTGGAAGGATCATGTTCAACATGTTGACATGGTGCTCAAAATATTGGAGGAGAAACAATTATATGCAAAAAAATCCAAATGTTTATTTGGAGTACAAGAGGTATAATATCTGGTTCATATTGTATCTTAGGAGGGTGTTAAGGTAGACCCTAACAAAATTAAATCCATTAGTGAATGGAAAGTCCCCAAAACCATAAAACTGTTGCGCAGATATCTCGGGTTAACAAGGTATTATCGCAAGTTTGTTAAGAATTATGAGAGAATAGCAGCACCTATAACAACATTATTGAAGAAAGATGCATTTTCATGGACTCCTGAAGCAACTAAGGCATGTGAACATCTTAAAGAGGCAATGTGCCTACCACTAGTCTTAGTTACACCAAACTTCACAAAAACCTTTATTGTGGAATGTGATGCCTCAGGAAACGGTATTGGTGGTGTTTTAATGCAAGAAGGAAGACCCATTGTTTTTGAAAGTCGTCCAATCAAAGGAAAGTATTTACAAAAATCTATTTATGAGAAGGAAATGTTGGCAATACTACATGCACTAAAGAAATAGCGACCTTACCTAATGGGAAGACACTTCAAGGTAAAAACTGATCATGATAGTCTTAAACACTTTTTGGAACAAAGACTATCTTCCGAAGACCAACAAAAATGGGTCACAAATATGTTGGGTTATGACTTTGAAATCACCTACAAAAAATGGAAGCTTAATGTTGTTGCAGATGCACTCTCAAGAAAGGATGAAGAGGTGCAAGCATTGATTTGTGTCATTTATATTATCCAACCAGATTGGATAACCAAGGCAAGGGATGAATGGAAGAAGGAAGACGAAGTGTGGACACTCATTCAAAAGTTGCAACAAGATCCTATTACATCTGATACATTTATTTGGAAAAATGATTCCTTATGGTACAAAGAACGCTTATATATTTGCAAGAATTCCCAACTAAAACAAAATATTCTTTTAGAATTGCACACTTCTCCTTTAGGAGGACACTCGGGAATTTTAAAAACTTACCATAGGGTGAAGAAAGAATTGTTTTGGGGTGGGATTAAATATGATATTCAAAATTTTGTGGCAGAATGTTTGGTTTTCCAGCAAAATAAATTTGAGACAATTAAGACCTCGGGTCTTCTACAGCCTTTATCCATTCCAAGTCAACGTTGGGAGGAGATTTCAATGGATTTTATCACAGGTTTACCTAAGTCCAAAGGAAAGAGTTCCATCATGGCGGTAGTTGATATACTTACCATGTATGCACACTTCTGTGTATTATCTCATCCATTTAAAGCAAGTACAGATGCTACTGCATTTATGGAAACAATTCAAAAGATACATGGAAACCCGGAGATTATTGTAAGTGACAGAGATCCCATTTTTACTGGAAATTTTTGGACGGAATTATTTTCTTGTTTGGGTATTCAACTAGCTCATAGTTCATCTTATCATCCTCAATCTGATGGTCAAACTAAGATAATGAATAAATGTTTGGAAGGATATCTTCGTTGTTTTGTGTCTGATAAGCAAGCAGAATGGGTCAAGTGGTTACGTCTCGCTGAATGGTAGTGTTGGGGTTCCCATGTTTTGACAAGGTTGGAAATACCAAAAGATGAGACAACATCAAAACCACTTTCAGACCTCAGGATCTAGCCCTCCCGAGTCCAGAGAGGGATCTCTCTATGATTGCTAAAGGTAATGTATTTGAAGCTCTAAGGTTAAGATATTAGGCTAGTTATAGGCACAAGGTTTGTTTGTTTGATTGTTTGTTTGGTTGTTGGTTATCAGGAAAGAAGGGTTCAATGTAATACAAGGATGAGCAAAGAGGATTTGGGCAGAGGTGAAGTATTCCAGGGGGCATTCAAAACCATTGGGCAATGGATTCAGGAAAGGATTTGCTTGCTAATCAATACGCAGGCTTTCAATTGGGCTAGTCACCTAAAACATTAGATCTTAAAGATGATAATGTGATATGGAATGGTAGGAGAGGAGGAGACAACACAGATTCAGGACACAAATTTAAGACCAGCTGGTCGCACAAGGATCCTAGTGGACAGGGCTAACTCTAATCCCCAGTGTTCCCAAATCTTCCAGCTAAATCCCAACCAGAACATCTAAGAACTGATTCATTCAATTCATACATCAGAGAGCAAGCAATAACATCCACCACACTGGTTAAATTAACTAAAATAAATTCTTAGATAACACATTTAGTAGAAAACATCAAAGGCAAGGAGAGCTGAAACATAGGGTACCTAACAAGGGTAAATCCTATGCCAATATTCTGATGCAAGCCAGTAGAAATGAAATGAAATGAATTACAACACAGAGATAGGAAAACATCACTGATGCTTTAGATCAGGATCCAAAGAAATGTGCTTTTCATATTAAATAGAAATACCAATCAAGTAAAACATTGCCAATAGCTGAATAATCAATATGAAAACATTTTCCTCAGCCTATCTTACAACTTTACACAGAGACTATGTCTCAAAAGAAACAACTTGTAATTCTCTGATAACTGATCAACAACCTTTACAATAAGTTTCCTCTTGCATTTTATAGCTGAAGAGAGAAGAGGAGGTAGGTGAAACACTAAATGAAGCATTAATCTTAGAAAAGAAAGAGGGTCGAAGCCCATTCTATTTTAACTTCTGTGCGTTTATCTTTGGCATTCTTTGGGCGAACGAATGATCTTCTTCAGTCTTCCATTTACTCCAGTATGGCTCTGATGCACTCTGGCTGCAGTACTCTATGGTACTTTTGGTGAATAAACAAAAAGGAAAATGAATGACAGTGAAGTGCGCCATGCTACATAAAAAATGCTCTGATAGCTTAGGACTGTGGTCAAGGCTGAATGTTCTTCGGGAACACAGTAAATAGAGGAAACAATATGGGCGCTTGGTCCTTTAGAACAATCTGCTGATGTGAAAACCTGATAGCATTTTTTTCTATGCGCTGGACCTTCTAAGAGATCCATGATGTCTTTGATCTAGTTCCTGCCTTCAAATCATTGGGTTAAAGCTCAAAATCTTCAATAACAAGCCTTAAACACTCTATTTTCCTGCTGATACTCTTTTCCGCTTCCACGCTTGTCTCTGACTGTGAAATCAATTCTTTAATGACTCTGGGGAAGACTTCATAGAGTTTAAACTTTGTCTCTTTAATGTGATCCCTGTCATACATCTTCTCAGACCTTTCTTCATGAGTTCGGCTCTTTGAAATGGTCCTTTCCTGCTTCTCTGTGACTGTACAGAGATTTTGAATCATGGCGGCTTTCACCACCTGATAACCCTGCAGAACACGAAACTCAGTTATGAAATCCATGCATTGGGAGGTGGCTATGGAGGGCAGGTTGAGTGATAGCGCGGTGGTGGTGGTTTTAGATGAAACAATGGTGGATAATGCAATAATATGGCGTAAACAGAGAAAAATAGGGTTTTGGTGGAGAAATGAGCGTGGACCGTCAGATCATAGTCTGGTGATGAAGATCGGCGGCGGAGATTAATCCTTGGAATGGTTTATGAAAATAGGCGGAATGCATTAAAATGAATGAAAATGTAACGAAAATGATCGCATGCGGCAGGACCCAACCATGGCAGAGGGCAATTAGTTTTGGACCGTCGGATCTCAGGAGGAGATCGACAGCGGAGATTGAAAGTTGCAGCTAATAAGGGCATCCGATGGAGAAACTGATGGGGGGCGCGATTAGATCATAGCCGTCTGATCTGAAGAAATGGACGGCCAGGATCAAATCAGCGGATCACAATCGCAAAGGGTGAAGAGTGGTAGCGATTGAAAATTGCGATTGCGATTGGAGCAACGATGCGATGGTCGTTGGATCAACAAGGAGATCAACGGTGGAGATATGATCGGAGGGGCGAAAGGGAAAGAGCGGCGGAACGCGATGCGATAAGATCTGGGCCATTTATTTCTGAATGGATGGATGGCTGTGATTTAGTCTGGAAATCGCAATCGGGGGGAACAAGTGTGACACATTACAAAATTTCTGATTGCGATGGGGCGGGAAGTGCGATGGCCCTCGGATCGTGGATTAAACGGATGGTTGAGATTGGATCGGCGAATCGCAATCAAAGTGGAACAAAGGGTGACACAGTGAATGTTGCGATTGCGATCGGGGCGGGAGGTGCGATCGGCGCAGGGCCGTTCGATCAAAACAATAGATCAACGGTGGAGATTGCGTCGAAGGTCTTATAGACCAAAACCAATTGCATCGGAGTTTTTCAATGTTACAAAGGGAAATGCCCGCCCGACAGCTCCGATTGCGATAAGCGCCCGAGGCTTAAACACTTGGTCCTGGGTGCGAGTCACGTGGGGAAGTGGTTAGGGGCTGGCGGAAAAGGGGCTAGGCCCTGTTATAAGTTGGAAAGTGGCTTTTCAGGCCCTTTTTAATGAATTTTAAGATTGGGAAAGGGTAACGGTAAAGGGAAAAAGGGGAATTTTGCCAAACAAAGAGTAAGGGTAGAATTTAAAGGGGATTTTGGGGAGATTTAGGAGGACTAAGGGAGAAATTTTGGGATGGAAAGGGGACTTTGGAAAGAGGAAAAAAGGGGTAAAATGGGACCTTCTGCAGGGATACAAGGGGAAAAGAAAGGCCTTTTGGAGCACAATTTTCTGCAATCGGTTAGGCTTATTGACTCAAGAACAACAGAGGGAAAGGATTAAAGAGTAGGGAACATGGAAAGGCTTCAAGGATGATGTGTTTTCAAGGGAAATTCATTCCTTGAAGGCTCATAAAACTAATTATCCCCCTGCTTGCTTGTCAAGGAAATTAAAGGGGGCTAATAGTGGCTCCAGATGGGGATGGCTTCTTCTTGAAGGAGTCAAGAATTCAGAAGATAGATCTTTGGTGTAGGCCAGATGCCTGCTGCTTGAGCCACCTTTATTCTTTGATTTTCAGCTGCCACAATTGTGAAGACATCAATTAGCAGAAGCATCCTCAAACAATCTACCTACCCAAACTAAAATCCTAGCATTTTTTCTTCTTCTAGGGTGCATTTGGACTAGCAGACCCTTTACATCATCTATTTAACAAAAAGAAAAATAAACCTATTCTAAATCTACCCTTATTACTCCATGAGACCAGATTAGACTGTTGGTCTCATATGTCTCTCTACCTAATCTAACATCTGCTGGGATTAATTTGTCCAGCAGATTTCTTCTCTACATTCTAGAACAGAAATTTAGAAACAGTCAAACTAGGATTAGACAGTCTAGTTTGCTGTGGATCCAGGGCATAAAGACAGTTACACATGGACAGAAACTTGCAGAAAGCTGAAAACAAAACTTTTGAAGGCTTGAAATCTGAAGTTTTGAAGTATCCTTCTTCTTTTGTGACTCAAGTTTTGGGCTTGTTAGAGTCACTTTCCTCTTTTTTTTACTTCAGCTCTGGTTTTGGGCTTGTTAGAGCTGACTCTTTTCTTCTTTGTTGGTCCAGGTTTTGGGCATGTTTGAACCAGCTATCTTCACTTTATTTGGCTCAAGTTTGATCATATTAGAGCCAATCTTTGCACTTCAGAGGTTCATGTTTTGAGAATGTCTGAACCTCTCCCTTTCTCTGTTTTCTCCCTTTTTTTGTTCTCTTTTTTTTTTGAACATTTTCTCTTTTTCTTGCAAAAAAACACTGCAATGGTATGTATAGTGGAAATGGAAACTGGAAATTGGAAATCAGCAGAAGTAGTGTTTGAGCATCCTGCCATTGACAGGACCCCCAAACAGCTATGTACCATCTAACTCTTGTAGAAAGAAGGCATTTGGACCCACAGTGGCCTGGATGATGTAGGGACCTTGCCACAAACTATCAAACTTGCCCTGCTTTCCTTTGTCCTATCTCCTTGAGTCCCACTTTAGAACTTTATCTCCAATTTTGAAATCAGAGGCCTTAGTTCTTTTGTCAAATAACTTCTTTATATTTTCCTGAATCTTCACAGCTCTGTTGTAGACCTCCTCCCTTGTTTGTTGGAGATGAATTGTTTGGTTTATTCTCCTCACCATGCTATATTCTTCTGTTTGTATCTCTTGAACAAGTTTAATCACTGGTATTCCAAGGCTGGTGGGAAACACTGCTTCTGTTCCATAGATAAGCTGATAAGGTGACATGCCAATGGATTTCTTTGTTGTAAGCCTGTCATCCCACAAGGCATGCACTAACTTGTTATGCCATGACTTTTTGTTCTCTTCCAGCAACTTTTTGATGATGGTCACCAGGCTCTTGTTTGATGATTCAGCTAATCCATTACCTTGAGGGTAATAGGAAGTTGAATGACCGAGTGCTATTTGATACTTGTGACAAAAATCAACCATTTTCTTGGATCTGAAAGCGGCAACATTATCAGTGATTATTTTCCTTGGGCAGCCAAACCGAGAGAGGATATGACCTTCTAGGAACCTAATGATGACTGAATCTGTGGCATTTCTAGTAGATATGGCCTCTATCCACTTTGTGAAGTAGTCTGTGGCTGTTAAGATCCATTTGTGTTGTGCAGAAGAAGCAGGGTTAATTTCTCCTATGAAATCTAGGCCCCATTGCATAAAGGGACCTTCAACAGTGATGGGTTGCAGAGGTAAGGGGAGGAGTTTTCTTTTGCCTTCAAAAATCTGGCATTTGTGGCAGGCAATTATCATCTTATGGATATCATTGAAGAGTGTAGGCCAATAGTAGCCAGCTCTGAGTATTTTGTTTGTAGTGGCTTTCCAGTTCAAGTGGCCTCCACACTCTCCTGCATGGAATTCTTGTTTAATCCTTTCTGCTTCAGACTCAGGCAAACATTTAAGCAATAGGCCATTTGGATTTTTCCAGTATAAACCTTCATTCATTATGCAATAGCTCCTGGCTTTTAGCTGTAAGAATCTGGCCTTTGTCTTTGATAGTTCAAGAGGGGCATTAAGGTGTGTAAGCACATACAAAATGTCAGAATACCAAGGAGAGCTCTGAAAATTTTCCTCAACAGTGGGATCAGGAAATCCCTGCTGCTCCTCCAAGGCATATACCATGTTAATGTCTAGGGCTTGTAGATTTGATTCAGCCATTAGTTGAGCTAAGCCCTGACCTTTGATCAGTTTGGTGGGTTTTATCTCAAGGTCGTACTTTAAAATCACAACAATCCATTTTCCCCTTTTCCCATCTGGGTCTTGGGACAATATGTCCTTAACCACTATATTTGGCACATAGGATATGGTGTGGGAATGCAGTATGTACACCCTAAAGTCTTTCAAGGCCTTAATCAAAGCATAGGCCTGTTTTTCCATTATGTTGTATTTCAAGGGTGCATCCCTGAGCGCTTTTCTGAAGAAAGAAATGGGATATTCCATTCCCTCTGGATTTTTCTGTAGTAGAACTACAGCTATTGTATGCTTGGAGGCAAATGAAAAAATCAGGAAATCTTTTGAGAAATCTGGGATGATTAGGACAGGAGCCTGGGTCAGTGCAAGTTTAACTGATTCAAAATAATTCTTAGCTTCAACAATCCACTTAACTCGTACACCTTTCTTCAGCATGTTAGTCATATTTCTAAGGTGTTCAGCTAAGTTGGGAATGAACCTCCTGAGGAAGTTGATTTTCCCAATAAAGGACTGTAACTCCTTGATGTTTCTCGGGTGTGTGATTTGTAGTATTCCCTCAACTCTTTGTGGATCTATCATAATCCCTTTCTCATATATGATGTGGCCAAGAAGTTTTCCTTCTTGCAGCCCAAATACAGTCTTTTTAGGATTCAGTGACAGACCAAACCTTCTGCATTTTTCAAACATTCTTCTCAGGTGCTCTAGGTGTTCTTCCTCAGTCTTGGAGTAGACTGTTATGTCATCCAGGTAGATGACAATGAAGTTTCCTATTTCATCTGAAAAAGCTATGTCCATTGCTCTTTGGAAGGTTGCACCAGCGTTCATCAGCCCAAACGGCATCTTTACATACATAAAAGTGCCCCATGGGGTGGTAAAGGTTGTTTTGAGTTGGTCTTCTGGGATTACTAGGACTTGGTTGTAACCTCAAAAACCATCTAGCAGGGAGATCCTTTTATAACCTACTACCCTCTGTAGAATATGTTCCATTTTTGGCAAAGGGTAATTGTCTTTGAGTGAGGCTCTATTAAGATTCCTGAAATCAATGCACAATTTGATCTCCCCTGTTTTCTTTCTCACAACCACTAGGTTTGATACCCAGTCAGTGAACCTCACAGGAACAATTATACCTGCTTCATACATCTTCTTAATCTCTTTTTCCACTGCAGGTAATTGTTTTGGGTTTATTCTGCAAATTTTTTGTCTGAAGGGCTTCTGATTTTCTTTCAAGGGCATTTTATGTTGTATAATATTTGTGTCATAGGCCCTTAAGTCCTCGTAACTCCAAGAAAACACATCAATGAATTCCTTGAATAGGTCAATGTATTTCTTTTTCGTGTTTGCAGGCAGGGACTTAGCCAATTTTATCATCTTGGGTTTATCTTCAGTGCCTATGTTGCATTCCTGGACATCAGAGTCTGCATGTTCTATAGTGGGCTTTTTTGCTACATCATCAAAGTCAAAAAGGTCTTCTAAAGGGGCCAGACCTCGAGGTATGTTCTTATCTATGGTCTGCAGCACCTCTACCTCTTCACTATATGCGTTTTCACATTTTTTGTTTGGATTTCCAGTCTGTTCATTTAAAGTGTTTATTTCTATGTTATAGGGTGGTTCTTCCTCATCTGAGGACTCTTCACTTAGGCAGCTACTGTCAGATTTGGGGTCTGAATCATAAAATTCAAACTCATTCCTGCCTACCAGGAAATCCTCAATCTGTTTATCTCCTTCAAAAACCTGCCAATATTTTTCATTATCTGGCACTGCAGGTCTGAATTTGGTCTGAATGATGATCTGTTGGTCGCTTGGAGTCTTAGGGTATGAACTAGATAGGCAAGCTAATCCGTTTGCAATGACATTTTGACTCCTAGGAACAAACACTAATTCGTATTCAACAAATGTTTTCAATAAATCTATAGTGTCATTCCTGTAAGCTCTCAATCTAGGATGTTTCATTGTGTATTCACCATTCACCTGTTTGATAATTAGCTCAGAGTCCCCACGCACAGTTATCCTACGGGCTCCTAGTTTCTTCAACAGAGTTAAGCCTAGGATAAGAGCCTCATATTCTACAATATTGTTTGTACATTTGAAGTGCAGGTTGCAGGCATGGCTCTCTACGTAACAACTCTTTGGGTTATGTATCCACACTCCTGCTCCAGCAGTTCTCTTGGTGCATGACCCATCGAAATTCATCTCCCACAAGGGTTCATTTTTCGTTTTATCATCACTTCCTTCCCTACAGCTAGGTTCGCCATTATGTTGCATTATAGGAGCGGCACTAGGCTGAGGGTTTTTTTGTTTTTCATCATGGGTGTGGAGATCAGGTAGGTGACTAGTTGGCTGATTGCATTCTGTTTATGGTTCACTTTGAGTTTTTATTTCAGCGCATTGTTTAGAGTTTTCTACATCATTCTCCTTCGAGTCTAGAGTAGCCATTATGTTGAAGTCCATGGGCTCTATTTCCTTATTTGTATCTCTGTTTTGGAACTCTGACCCCTCCGAGGATTCATCATTACAAAGGATAAGGGAGTCAAGGTCTGTATGTACAGAGTATAAAGGTGAATTTTCAGGCTTTTCGGGGCTACTAACCAGGAATTTCATTAGTGCCTCTCTGTACAGTCTTCTAAGTTGGCCAAATATTGGGATTGTGGCATAAGCCCCATCCACCTACATTGTTCCTTGTAGCTTGGCTCCCCATGATCTTGATAATAACATGCCATACTTGGGTGGCACATTAGCCACAACAACATCCATGACCATACATTTTGCTGGGATCTGGGCAAGGCTCACACATAAATCTTTGATCAGGCCAAGACACTTTACTCTGCTAGAGTCAAATGAATATAGGTCTTTATAGGGACGGGTTATCTCTAGGCCTAATCTTTCCATCACTACTTTAGGCATCAGGTTGTGCGATGCTCTAGAGTCATGCATTGCATTGTGGAGAATCTTATCATGGATATTAAGACTGATATAAAAAGGGGGCACTACCCCTTCCTGAAACTTTCCTTTTATCTTGGGACCAAACAGAAGGGCAGGTTGATCATCACTCAGATTTACAGTGTCATTGGTGTCACCTAAATTTAATGCTTTCAAAAATTTCCCTTTATATACATCCTGAGTGGCCAGCTCAGAGAGTGGTACAAAGATTTTAATTTTTTCAATCTCACTCTCCAAATTGAGTGGACTAACTCTTTGGAATGTTCAACTCTGTTTTGTTAGTCACCACCTTAGTGGTTGAATTAGTGTGTTGATTCTCACTATGTACAGTGTTAGAAATTGTTTTATCAGGAGTACTAATTGCAGTGTCAGTACTACTTGTTGGTTTACCTTGTTTATCAGTGTTTTGGTTGTCTTTTTCTTTGTCCTTTCCAGAACTCTCAGCTGCTGATTTGTTACTTTAGGCAGTTGCTTTAGAAGATCTCTCAGGTCCTTTCTTGATGGTAATCTCAGAATTTTTTGGTTTGGCAGTATCTAAGCTCTTTTTGCTTCTAAGTTCATATTGTTCTCTGACCTACATCATGCATTTTCAAATCCTAACCTGTAATCCTCAGATTCTGACCATTCCTCATCCCAATATGAGGGCAAGGACTGATCTTCTTCTATGTAGCATTTGTGGATTGAATTTTCTGTTTCAAACATGTTTATTGTATTCCCCTCAGACTCTTCTATGATTCCCTCATCTTCATCTAGAAAGTTCTCATGGAATGGGGGAATAACTTGTTGATCTGATTCTCTTTGTCTGTTGGGGGTGGTGTTGTTTCTTCTAAAGTTATGGTTCTGGTTATGGTTTTGATTTCTGTTTTGGCTACTAACTGTGACAACCATTGTTTCCACCATTTGTTGTAACTTTTCCACGTTTTTGGATAAACGGTCATAATTTGGATCAGATGTGGAAGCTACATTGTCATCCCTATATGTCACCCTTTTCTCAGTTCTCAATCTTGTTTTTTTCTCAATCAGATTTGCCTCTACACGCATTGCTCCCTTTTGCATGTCTTCCAATGTGTTGTACTCCCTCTCCCTAAGCTGGTAGGCCATGTCAGCATCAAGGCCTTCATGGTACTTTACTAAAACCATACCCAGGGGAGGTTTCATGTGTGGGGGAAGAGCATTATAAACACTGTTAAACCTTGTAGATTAGGCCTGGACACTCTCTCCTACATTTCTTTTCAGGTTCTTGTATTCTGCTAGGATTTGGAGAGGATTTGCCTTAACTTCCCATTTGTTTATGAAGGTCTGATACAAAGCAGGAAGATACTGGATACTATTAGGAGGTAGGCTTTTGAACCACTTCTTCAGATCACCTCCTATGCTCTGGGAAAAGATTCTCATTTTGAATGTATCATCATCTATTTCCATGTAGTTAAAAGAATCTTCCATCATATCTACATGGTGTTGGGTTGTGGTAGACTCTTTTGCAGTGAAGTGTGGGATGTTTGATTGATAATCAGTCGGTAAGGGTACTAAAGGCTGAGGTAAAACCAAAGGTGCATACCAGGCTGCCATGATGATGTTTTGATAAGGTAAATGGTTGACTTGGGCAGCTGGTATATGGATGACAGGGATATTATGACCAGCAGAACACTGATGAGTAGATTTAGGGTGACTGGGCCCCAAATTTTGAATGAAGTGAATGTCAGGAGGTGTAGATGGAGGGGTCTGTCTATCCCAAGGGTGCTTACCTCTTTGAGGTGGTGAACTAGGAAGCTCAAGGTCTGGATGGTCTAGAACACTAAATGACCTAGTTCTTGGTAAATTGTTTTGAGTGCCTAGGTCAAAAAATGGATCTGATAGAGCTGTAAAGTCTTCTGGTGCAGAGTTAGCTCTATGGATGTGACTAGAAATAGTTGATTGTTTAGGTGTAGGAGATATTTTGAGGATGCTCTCAGGGTTGTCAACTATTTCAGGTGGGTTTGGGTTAGGATAAGCTCTTGTGTGGATGTTTCTTGAAGCCAGAATGTTGCTTCTAACCAAGCAGATTAACCCTACTTTTTACTTCTATTGTGTTTGATGTTGTTATGGCTTTGGTCTCCCAGTGGATTCTAATGTGAAACAAGATAATCAGCAGGCCTACTAATCACCATTGGAGTATTTAAATCATTTAGGAATTATGGAGTCGCCAGGTGGACGGTTTAGGATGTTTCTAGAGAGTACACTGTCCACCACAGTGCTTATGAGATGTCCTTTTTCAAGGATATCTTTACAACACAACAAACTCTAACCATAGATTGACTGGGAGGGATTTTACCAGATATGTCACCTCTGAAAGAGTGTGAGATCTGGAGGCTACCTAGCCCTTTCCAGACTCTGTCTAAGAGTGTGGGAGAAAATACATCAAATGGTATAGAGGTTGATCTGTGAATAGGAGTGTTTAACTGCCAACCTTAACCAAAGATTGTAGGTTTCTGAAGTTCTTATAATGTAGTAAGGTGAAAGTACTCAGAATTCCCCAGCGGAGTCGCCATTATGTTGGGGTTCCCATGTTTTGACAAGGTTGGAAATACCAAAGATGAGACAACATAAAAACCACTTTCAGACCTCAGGATCTAGCCCTCCTGGGTCCAGAGAGGGATCTCTCTATGATTGCTAAAGGTAATGTATTTGAAGCTCTAAGGTTAAGATATTAGGCTAGTTATAGGCACAAGGTTTGTTTGTTTGATTATTTGTTTGGTTGATGGTTATCAGGAAAGAAGGGTTCAATGTAAGACAAGGATGAGCAAAGATGATTTGGGCAGAGGTGAAGTATTCCAGGGGGCATTCAAAACCATTGGGAAATGGAGTCAGGAAAGGATTTGCTTGCTAATCAATACCCAGGCTTTCAATTGGGCTAGTCACCTAAAACATTGGATCTTAAATATGATATTGTGATATGGAATGGTAGGAGAGGAAGAGACAACACAGATTCAGGACACAAAGTTAAGACCATCTGGTCACACAAGGATCCTAGTGGATAGGGCTAACTCTAATCCCCAGTGTTCCCAAATCTTCCAGCTAAATCCTAACCAAAACATCTAAGAACGGATTCATTCAATTCATACATCAAAGAGCAGGCAATAACATCCACCACACTGGTTAAATTAACTGAAATAAATTCTTAGATAACACATTTAGTAGAAAACATCAAAGGCAAGGAGAGCAGAAACATAGGGTACCTAACAAGGGTAAATCCTATGCCAATATTCTGATGCAAGCCAGTAGAAATGAAATGAAATGAATTACAACATAGAGATAGGAAAACATCACCGCTGCTTTAGATCAGGATCCAAAGAAATGAGCTTGTCATATTAAATAGAAATACTAGTCAAGTACAACATTGCCAATAGTTGAATACTCAATCTGAAAACATTTTCCTCAGCCTATCTTACAACTTTACACAGAGACTATTTCTCAAAAGAAACAGCTTGTAATTCTCTGATAACTGATCAACAACCTTTACAATAAGTTTCCTCTTGCATTTTATAGCTGAAGAGAGCAGAAGAGGTAGGTGAAACACTAAATGAAGCATTAATCTCAGAAAAGAAAGAGGGTCGAAGCCCATTCTGTTTTAACTCTTGTGCGTTTATCTCTGGCATTCTTTGGGCGAACGAATGATCTTCTTCAGTCTTCCATTTACTCCAGTATGGCTCTGATGCACTCAGGATGCAGTACTCTGTGGTACTTTTGGTGAATAAACAAAAAGGAAAATGAATGACAGTGAAGTGCGCCATGCTGCATAACAAATGCTCTGATAGCTTAGGACTATGGTCAAGGCTGAATGTTCTTCTGGAACACGGTAAATAGAGGAAACAATATGGGCGCTTGGTCCTTTAGAACAATCTGCTGATGTGAAAACCTGATAGCATTGTTTTCTGTATGCTGGACCTTCTAAGAGATCCATGATGTCTTTGATCTAGTTCCTACCTTCAAATCATTGGGTTAAGGGTCAAAATCTTCAATAACAGGCCTTAAACACTCTATTTTCTTGCTGATACTCTTTGCCGCTTCCACGCTTGTCTCTGACTGCGAAATCAATGCTTTAATGACTTTGGGGAAGACTTCACAGAGTTTAAAATTTGTCTCTTTAATGCGAGCCCTGTCATACGTCTTCTCAGACCTTTCTTCATGAGTTCGTCTCTTTTAAATGGTCCTTTCCTGCTTCTCTGTGACTGTACAGAGATTTTTAATCGTGGTGGCTTTCACCACCTGATAACCCTGCAGAACACGAAACTAAGTTATGAAATCCATGCATAGGGAGGTGGCTATGGAGGGCAGGTCGAGTGATAGCGTGGTGGTGGTGGTTTTAGATGAAACAATGGTGGATAATGCAATAATATGGCGTAAACAGTGACAAATAGGGTTTTGATGGAGAAATGAGTGTGGACCGTCAGATCATAGTCTGGTGACGAAGATCGACGGCGGAGATTAATCCTTGGAATGGTTTATGAAAATAGGCGGAATGCATTAAAATGAATGAAAATGTAACGAAAGTGATCGTATGCAGCGAGACCCAACCATGGCGGAGGGCGATTAGTTTTGGACCGTTGGATCTCAGGAGGAGATCGACGAAAAAGATTGAAAGTTGCAGCTAATAAGGGCATCCAATGGAGAAACTGATGGGGGGCGCGATTAGATCATAGTTGTCCGATCTGAAGAAATGGACAGCCAGGATCAAATCGGCGGATCACAATCGCAAAGTGCGAAGAGTGGTAGCAATTGAAAATCGCGATTGCGATTGGAGCAACGATGCTATGGCCGTTGGATCAACAAGGAGATCGACGGTGGAGATCTGATTGGAGGGGCGAAAGGGAAAGAGCGGCGGAACGCGATGCGATAAGATCTGGGCCATTGATTTTCGAATGGATGGACGACTATGATTTAGTCAGGAAATCGCAATCGGGGGGAACAAGTGTGACACATTACAAAATTTTCGATTGCGATGGGGCGGGAAGTGCGATGGTCGTCGGATCGTGGATTAAACGGACGGCTGAGATTGGATCGACGTGTTCTTTCTCGTTAAGAACGTTTTTCAATATGTATTGTATTTTATATAAGGATCTAACTTGGTTTTACATATATCGTGGCCGTTCATTATGGTTGATTTTCAAGATGATCAAAGAATAAAACGAAGATATGCTCCCATGAGCAGAGATCACATACCTGGATTTCCACACAAACTACCAAAGGTAAATTGGGGTGAAAATCTGCCCATGTTTCAAAATGAGAATATTGATGATCCTTTACTACATCTCATTAAATTTCGTATACACTCATCAAGATTGAAGGGTGATTGGCATGAGGATTGCCTCATGAAGATAGTCATGGGAACCTTAGAAGGAAAAGCAAGGGAATGGTACGAAGCTCTCAAACCTGAAAGTTTGTTTTCTCTAAAATATTTTCATAAGGTATTTTATAAGCATTACAAAGAAGATTTTCCATCTTTATCATTAGCTGAAAATTGTTGTGATCAAGCTGAAGATCTTATACATTACCTTAAAAATATTGATGAAGATTTTGGAAATTGGTTTCCTAAAGATTTATTAGAAGAAGTCCAGAATTTTCATTCTCAAGTTAAATTTCATAATAATCAAGAGGAGTTAAACAAAGATGAAATAATTCAGGAGATAAATCAAGATCCACAAAACCCCTTTGTATTAACAAATGATGTTTCATTTAATGTTTTGAATGGAGTTAAATAAAATAATCCACCTTATGATCAATTTTTAGATAAGATAAAAAACAATTGTCCTTTCAATCTAAGAATTCAGAGATTCCCACCACCCCTCACCAAAGAAGAAATCAATTTGCTTCTAAACACGCAACAATCCTTAAAATATTTACATAATGAAGAAATTGTTTCTACTTCTTCTAATGTTGATGAATGTACAAAAGTTTTTTTCCATGAAAGGACAAAAGAACAGGTTGATGCTCATGTTATTCTACTTTCCCAAAAAGGCCCATTGCTTGATATCACGCCTATTGAACAAAACAATGACTTTAAAAAAGAATGCAACCAATCCAATCAAGACATATTGGGATTGTTGGAAGAGAAATATGTTGATCCAATGTTTATAATTGATGACATTCCTTATTCTGAATATTTGCCTAAATATGATCAGTATGATGATAATTATGATAATTTCACAAAACAATCACTAGCTATTTTGAGGGATGAGATATTAGAACTTCAGCTTGATGAGGATTTTCTAAGAGCTTTCTTTCTTATTTTTAAATCAAGAAAATGTTCTCCTCGAGTTAAAAAATGGCTTCTTGATATAATTTATGAAAATTATGAAAATGAAATCAAACTTTTGCATTCTCAAATTCAGTCATACAATTTCCGAAATCCTAAAGAATTCTTTGAAAATCTTCCTTCTCCAAAGCAAGAGGAAATTGTATTATCTTTTGACTTGCATATTGAAGATGATTATTCTTTCAAACACAAGACTGAAGAAATAAGTTCATGGTCTAATATTCATAATTCAATTGAACAATTAGTCATTGAAGGCATAGAAGTAAATAACATACATCATGCATTTATTGATCCTATATCAGATTATATGGAGAATCTTTTGAGCCTAAATTTGCAAACATGTTTTCTCTATAAGGATCAAATACATCAAAAGTGGCCTTTACACATCATATCATTTATTATAAAGGCACATGATCATAACATACTTCCAATTTTGATTACAAGCAATCAAGTTATCCATTTATTTTTACAGCTACTTGATTGGCTTCATTGGCATTTTTGTATTACCTGATTCAATAAGGTTTTTAGTAGATTAGAGTAGGTAAATGAGTGCTAATAAGCTCAGAATTTTGAGCATTTTTTTTTTTCACTTTTCAGCTAGTTTTTCATTAAGTTGGTTTGAAAAAATTTTGTGTGTTGTTTTAGTTTCAGATCACATTTCAGTTTGCAAAAAACAGAAGACATTTACAGGATCACCAAGGTCAATGGATGAGGACAACTGACCTATTATTCTTGACTTTTCACCAGGAAAATCCATTCCCATGTGGAGCCAGTGTTAGACTCCTATACCAATAGGTGTCATTTTTCATGATTGACTTGGTGAACTATGTAATATGTTCATACATTTTTCTTGATTGCAAAGGTTTTCCATATTATTAAAAAATCAAAAAATTTAAAAAATGTAAAGAGGGTATAGCCTAAAAGAAAAATCAAAGGGTGAAAAGAATAAAATGGTCAAAAAAGTGAAAGAAATGAACCCCAAACAAAATAGACCAGGAAAGTGTGCAAGTCTAAATGCCACTACTATTTCATTTTTTGTAATAAACAAAATTGTGTGCAGCTTGTCAAACTTTTGCCACAATTTATGAAGAGTCAAACTGTTTAAACTTGACTCATTCATTTTTCAATCTCATGTTGTAGAATAGAGAATAAATATCTGACCAAACAGTTTAATCTTGGCAGATAAGTAGACAGGTAGAGTTAATAAAAGGTGCTCAACTGTTTAATCTGAGCCCTTGGATGTAATAAGTGTAGACTTAGATAGGTTTGCCATGTAAAAGAAAAACAAGATTGATAAGGGTTTGTCAGTCTAAGTGCAACCTAATAAAGAAGAGAAAATGGTAGAATAAAGTAGGTAGGATAGGTAGTTGATGTTGTAGAATTACATGTGATGAACGATGGTTCCAAATGTGTTCAATTTTAATTTCATCACAAGTGCAAAGGCAGATACTACATTGGAAAAATTTCACAGCAAAGCAAAGTCAAGATTATTAACTTCCCCTTCATTTTTCCCAAAAATAATTCACTAATTTCCCCTAAGTGCTAAGGTATTTGAAGATTAAAGGGGCTCAAGGCATTTCCTTGACTTTTGGAGGGACCGGACCCTCGGCCCAATAATTGAAAAAACCTAAGTACTTGAAATCATCCATTATCACATTCATTCACCTCTCAAAAATCTCTTCCTAAGTAAAATCCCATTTTACTTAGGAAATCCTTCAATATTTCATGAAAAGCCCTCAAAATCACTTTTTATTCTAAGTCTAAATGATGAAAGTATAATAATGCCATTTACTTTTGAAACTTCACTTTCTTGGTTATATTTAAGTATTTTGAGTTTACATTGTCCTTTGGTCATATTAACTCTAACTTATGTATTAATTCACATAAAAATGACCTTGTCCTATTATATATAAATCCTTTTATAATAATATCCCCAAAACCCTTATATTATTACTTTCTAGCCAAAAGTATTTAATTCCTATTTATTCAGATCAGAAACCCACAATATACCCCTTTTTGGCTAAAAAATATATCTTTAGTTCTATTTCCGCCCCCTATGGTAATTGGGTTAATTTAATTCAATTATTGTATAAATAAAAATATATGAAAACCTTTAAACATATGAATATGTGTTTAAAACAAAAATAAAACTCAAAGTTTAATTAAAACCAAACTTTGAAATAAACTCATCCCGCATGAATTTTTCACCCCCGACCATCCGCCGTACAAGGACTTAATTAATCCTCATGGTTAATTAAGAACCGATCCCCGCCAATAAGAATTCTCCCAAAATTATTAATTAAACAATAATCACGTTGGTCCCGCCCGTTAAACATCTGTCAACTCCATGTCCTGTCCACCGTCTGATCACCCGCTCCAAGATCGACGGCTGTCGTCAATTCCGCTGGCCATCTCTGATCCGAAAGTTAACGCGCGAAATGACAACGGTTTTCAAATAGTACCCTGGCCACATGTCGTTTTCTTTGTGGATTCGCTGCCCTTCCACCTAAAACCGCCTTCCCTCATAAGCGGTGCGATAGAAACTGCTTACCACCTTCCCCCCCGTGACTCATTTGTCGTACATGCTGACGCCATTAATTAAAACCCGCCACCCTTTGAATTTGTAAATAAAACAAAAAGAACTTGCGTTTTTTTATTATATCGTGCACAGTGAACGACCAGACTCCCATTGCAGTAAAACCCTTTGTAACCCAGCTGCGCTACCTGAAGCCTCTGTTAACCAATTCGAGCATGGTTTACCTCCAAAAAATCATTCTAGATTCACTTCACAGACCTCTTAAAATAAAATGAAACTTTTTCAACCTCCCCTGCAAACCAATGCTTTCTTAACAATTTGTTTTGTTTTACAGGTGATCAAAAGACCACATCCTTGAATAAACAGTCTTAATACTAGTCATAAGACTTGTTTACTCTAAGAGTGTTATCAAATCTATTCAAACAGAGATGGAAGATAAAACATACAGTTGAAAAATAATGAAAATGAGATATAAAACAATTTCTTGTTGAAAGCAGACGATGTAAAGCCTAAACAACCTACACATTAAAAGGTAAAAAGGACAAGATGAAACGGTTAAAGAGTATCGATGGTTAAAAGTCTTGTGTATCAGGTAAAAGTCGAGTGAAAGTTAAAACGAAGTTACGAGCGTTCAAGAGTAAACAGATAAAATAATTCTGTGAAGCAAATAAAATGGTAAAGAAATGAAGACATATGTGTGATTTTTATCTAGGTAAAATACAACGATTAAAGGCTAAAAAAATGAAAAATGAAAACTTGTGGAAAAATTTTGAAGGATAAAATCTTTAAATATTTGTTTTTAAAATGTTCATGATCATTCGAATGAATTTTGCAAAACTGAAGGAGGTTTATGTTCTTAAGAGGACCATCTACAAAAATCTCTCTCGCTTTTTTAACAACTATTATGGTTTTGGAAATATTAAACAATGATGGAAAGCACTTTTTGCAGAAAATACAAGTTAAGTCATCATTTTGCAGAGAAGATTGTGGTAAATAAAAAATACATCATACAAAACTGAAGGAGGTTTTTGTTCCTAAGAGACATATCTACAAAAACCTATCTCACGTTTTTCACAATGATTTCAGAATGAGAGATACATGCACATCTTTACAGGCTATTTTTCAGACTCTGTAAAACTCTATTTTAAACATATTTTGGTAGAGCCGTTTGTGCACATATGGAGAGGAATTTGGGGAAACTTAAAGAGTTTTATCTCACCAACATATTAATCTACAATAAACTCTTTCACTTTTTACATATCTATTACGGATTGAGAAATAGAAAGGTCTCATTGGACCCCAAATTTGCAGAATTGTTGGAGCAGAATTGCACAAAGAAAGGAAGCAGTTAGTGACTTGGATGTCTCATCATCAACTAAGAGTTGGATCAAATTCAAATTATCCTCTTTGTCATCACCTATCCATACAAAATAATGCCAAATAGATGCATTAGTTTGAGTTTCCTTTACTTAATTTCTATTTATGTAAAATAGTTGGAGAGATTTGTGAACTAATCTTGATATTTTTTCAAGATATTTTAGTTTAGAATTTGTATAGATACTTCACTCTTGGAAGTATTTTGGGTGGATTCTTCTACTTTTCTGTAACATTGACTTTTGGAATAAAGTGCTTTCGGAGAAATTTCTTTGTGGCTTGTTGGATGATGAATTGAAGCTCAAGACTTTTTGCAGGATTCATGTGTCAGACTACAGTTCAATAAGTCATTTCTACCCTGTGTTTTAAGTCTCTATATCCATTTATTATATCACTGTGTTTCATTTCTGAATAATTAACAAAAAAGGATTAAATCAGAGATTGATTAAGTGTACTTTGATTTCAATTGTGATTATTCTAAATGTTTTTTCTTCTATTTGGTTATAAACAATGAATTCTTAATTGCTCTTATTTATTGGTTTAAACATTTTGATTACTATAATAAAGAATTCTTCATTGCTCTTATTTGTAAGCATTCACTTTCTTTCTTTGAACATGTTGAAAATTCTGGTACCTTTCATCCCTTCAAAATCCATTCCTTTCATAGTTATAAAATTGTTCTCTGTTTAGCTATCTTGCCCTGTGAAAGCTATCTTGTGTGTAGATACTGAAGCCAGTAAAGCCATCCTTTGACTCCATAGCCCAATGGCCTGAAAATATTCAACCTTGCCCTTAGTTGGCGAATTCCACCATTTTCAAACAAACTCTTAGATTTATAACTAGCCTAAAACTTTCTAAGAGCAAAGTTAAATCATAAAGAGAGAGCCCTCTCTGGATACAGATTGGCTAGATTCTGTATCCGAAGGTTGGTTTGTGGTTACCTCGGGTATACTTTCCTTTTCCACAACTTCATGGAAAACCTGAGTGATAACATAGTGGCGACTTCGCTGGGGATCTGAATCATTTTATTGTTACTATTGTTTGCTTATAAGCTATAGACAGAGTCTGAAGATCAGCCAGGTAGCCTTTGAAATGCTTTTGCTCTGCAATTGCACAGTAAATAAATGTTGCTTCAGTCTATCTCTGGTTTAGCTTAATAACTGAACTTTAGTTTCAAACATTCAATCAGATTCTCTAGTTCAATAAATCTTTGAGAAAATTTTAATTAAAAATCTAAAAATTCTTGAAGAAAATTGTCGAAGTTGTATTTTTCATTCCATTTAAAAACCAAAAAAAAAAAAATTATCTAGAAAACTGACTGGGGAAGACTAACCTTTTTCTTCAGAAATACTTTACAGGCTATTTTTCAGACTCTGTAAAACTCTGTTTTACACATATTTTTGCAGAGCCTATTGTGCACAGCTGGAGAGGAATTGTAGGAAAATGAAAGAGGTTTATCTTACCAACATATTTATCTACAATAACCTCTTTCACTTTTTACATATCTATTACGGATTGAGAAATAAAAAGATATCATTGGACCCCAAGTTTGCAGAATTCACAAAAAAAGGAAGCAGTTAGTGACTTGGATGCCTCATCATCAACTAAGAGTTGGATCAAATTCGAATTCTCCTCTTTATCATCACCTATCCATACAAAATAGTGCCAAATAGATGCATTAGTTTGAGTGTATTTTACTTAAGTTCTATTTATGTAAAATAGTCGGAGAGATTTGTGAACCAATCTTGATATTTTTTCAAGATATTTTAGTTTAGAATTTGTATAAATACTTCACTCTTGGAAGTGTTTTGGGTGGATTCTTCTACTTTGCTGTAACATTGATTTTTGGAATAAAGTGCTTTTGGAGAAATTTCTTTGTGGCTTGCTAGATGATGAATTGAAGCTCAAGACTTTTTGCAGGATTCATGTGTCAGACTACAGTTCAATAAGTCATTTCTATCCTGTGTTTTAAGTTTTATATATGTTTACTACATCACTGTGTTTCATTTCTGAATAATTAACAAAAAGGATTAAATCAGAACTTGCTTAAGTGTACTCTGATTTCAATTGTGATTATTCTAAATGTTTTCTTCTAAACTGGTTATAAACAATGAATTCTTAATTGCTCTTGTTTTGCTGGTTTAAACATTTTGATTACTATAGTAAAGAATTCTTAACTGCTCTTTATTTGTAATCATTCATTTTCTTTCTTTGAACATGTTGAAAGATTCTTAATTGCCTTTCATCCTTTCAAAATCCATTCCATTCACTTTAATTTCTAAAATTGTTCTATGTTTGGCTATCTTGCCCTGCAAAGCCATCTTGTGTGTAGAAACTTAATCCAGTAAAGCCATCCTTTCAACTCCACAGCCCAATGGCCTGAAATACTCAATCGTGCCCTTAGTTGGCGGATTCCACCATTTCAATTCAAACAAAATCTTGGACTTATAACTAGTCTAATATTTTCTAAGAACAAAGCTAAATTTTAAAGAGAGAGCCCTCTCTGGATACAGATTGGCTAGATTTTGTATCTGAAGGTTGGTTTGTGGTTACCTCGGATTTACTTTCCTTTTCCACAACTTCAAGGAAAATCTGAGTGATAACACGGCGAATCGCAATCGGAGTGGAACAAAGGGTGACACGGTGAATGTTGCGATTGCGATTGGGGTGGGAGGTGCGATCGGCGTAGGGCCGTCTGATCAAAACAATAGATCAACGGTGGAGATTGCGTCGGAGGTCTTATAGACCAAAACCAATCGCATCGGATTTTTTCAATGTTACAAAGGGAAATGCTCGCCTGACAGCTCCGATTGTGATAAACGCCCCGGGCTTAAATGCTTGGTCATGGTTGCGGGTCACGTGGGGAAGTGGTTAGGGGCTGGCGGAAAAGGGGCTAAGCCCTGTTATAAGTTGGAAAGTGGGTTTTCGGGCCCTTTTTAATGAATTTTAAGATTGGGAAAGGGTAACGGTAAGGGGAAAAAGGGGGAATTTGGCCAAACAAAGGGTAAGGGTAGAATTTAAAAGAGATTTTGGGGAGATTTAGGACTAAGGGAGAAATTTTGGGATAGAAAGGGGACTTTGGAAAGAGGGAAAAATGGGTAAAATGGGACCTTCTGCAGGGATAAAAGGGGCAAATAAAGGCTTTTTGGAGCACAATTTTCTGCAATCGATGAGGCTTATTGACTCAAGAACAGTAGAGGGAAAGGATTAAAGAGCAGGGAACATGGAAAGGCTTCAAGGATGATGCGTTTTCAAGGGAAATGCATTCCTTGAAGGCTCATAAAACTAATTAGCCCCCTGCTTGCTTGTCAAGGAAATTAAAGGGGGCTAACAGGTAGTATAACACTTCCTTCCATATTGCAGCAAAAATGACACCATTTATGGTACTTTATGGATATCATCCACCGTCCATCACATCTTCTTTAATAGGAAATTCTAAGGTTCAAGCAGTGGAAGATAACATCAAGCATCAACAAGAAGTTCTCCAACTCCTAAAGGATAACCTAAATTTGGCACAACATCAAATGAAACAACAGGAAAATCAACATCGCAGCGAGAGAAGTTTTGATGTAGGAGACTGGGTATTTTTATGGCTACAACCATACAAAAAAATGTCCCTCAAGCAAGCTAACAAGGATAATAAATTATCGCCAAAGTACTATGGTCCTTACAAGGTGTTGAAAAAAATTGGTACTATGGCATACAAATTGGAGCTTCCTGCTTCTTCGCGAGTGCATTCAGTTTTCTATGTTTCATACTTAAAGAAGGTTATAGGGGACAAAATTCTAGTTCAAACAATATTTCCAGAACTTGATGATGAAGGAAAAATCATATTGAAACATGAGCAGTCACGGAAACAAGAACTCAAAATCTATGAAATCGATAAATTTCAGAGTATCTCATCAAATGGAAGAATTTACCCACTGAATATTCTACATGGGAGGATGAGAATTTTATACAGAAGCACCCGGAGCTACTCAAGTGTTGAGGACAACACTTTTTTGAATGAGAGGGGAATTTTAGGTTCCTATATTACTATTATAGTCCCTTATTGTTGTTAGTGTAACCACCTTATTGTTATTGTTGTACCCCTGTAATCCAAATATTGTTACTATTGTGCCCTTACATTATCATTGTTAGGTTGGCTATGATTATATTGTTACCCCATGGACTCCTATATATATAAGGAGTTTTGGTCATTTGTACCATCCAAGATTGTTAATTTTATGTAATGTAAAGGAGGTTTCACCCTCTAATTGGCTTATTTCTAAGGCATTTATCTCTCTTTTCTTCTATTTTTGGCTGATTTCTTAACATTTCGTATCAAAGCTTTGGATTCTAGGCTTTCACTTCTCCAAAAAGGTCATCGTGGAATTTTCGCTATAACGTTTTTTTTACGAAGTTTCAGAATCTGAAATTTTTACAAAGTGAAGCTGAAATCCTGAGGAACGTCTTGTAAAATTTTTAGATCTTGGTTCGCAATATTTTCGGAGATACGATCTTTGGAAGTTATGGTTTTTTTAGGCTCCCGAATTTCACCTAAACAGGTCATCATGGAATTTTCGCTATAACTATTTTTATACGAAGGTTCAGAAGCTGAAAATTTTACAAAGAAAATCCAAAATCCCAAGGAAATTGCTGTAAAAATTTTAGATCTTGGTCCGTAACATGTTTGGAGATATGATCTATGTAAGTTAGGGTTTTTTTTAGGATCCCGAATTTCATCTCAAAGATATGACCATGGGGAATTCGTCATAATTCTCTCTCTGAGCATCGGATTGGAATTCTCTAAAAAGTGACCGTGAGTAAATGGAATGTAGTTTCTTATGTATAAATTTTAGAGCCTAAGGAGGAAACAATGACATGTGGCACATCGTACAAGTTCACTCTACTGAACTAGTCCATAATTAGGCCATTGTGGGATATTGGGCATAAATTTGCCTTGAAGAATCCAAATCAGGTCAGACCTGTGGCATTCAAAAAAAAGATTAAGAGGAATATTACCGGGCTGAATTTCATATATTGAAGATCCGAAATCACAGAGATAATTCAGTTTCAATATCGAGCTCCTCAAAAGCAAGAAAAAGTTGTGTATTTTTTTTCGAATTTCATAAGTCTTGTGTGAAAAATCAGTTTGAAGTGATTCCAAGGGCATATTGAAGCATAGATATCAGTATTTGGTTCTAAAATTACACCTAAAAATAATTCAACACCCATTAAGCCTTCAGATACTCTATTATGACTCATGAAGAGGAAGAAGCAACATGACATATCAAAATTACAAGAGCAAGTGCACCAAATTTCGCTCTCGCAAAGAGCAGCAAAAAATGAAATGGAAGTTTTGAAGAAAGGCATGGAAGCTAAGACGGATGGTTTGAAGAAATTTGTGGAAGCTAAGATGGATGGCATGGAAGCTAGCATAGAAGCTAAGATGGATGACATGGAAGCTATGAGGAATTATCTAAAATCAGACATGGAAGGTTTTATGACAAGGTTAATACAAGAAATTATTCCTAACGGCGGAAAGATAGTAGAGGAAACTCATGATGAGAACAAAATAAAAGTTAATCGTGATTTCATAAACTCTAATGTTGGATTGAAGAACCACTATGTTTCAAAGATGGATATGAAGAAGTTTGATGGAAAGGATCTCGTAACATGGATACTACAGATAGATCAATATTTTGATCTCAATAATGTGAAAAACACACAAAAGGTACGCATTGCAACTTTACATTTAGAATAAAATACATTTGTATGGTATCGATGACTTTTCTCCCATAAAAAAATTGTCACTTGGTCAATTTTTAAGGAGGAAATGATAGAACATTATGAGGATACAAAGAGAAACACCTTCTTTAGCTAATTGATAAATCTCAAACAAAAGGGTTCAGTGGTGGAGCACATTGAGGACTTCCAAAAATTGAATATAAGGGTAACTGATATTCCAAAGGAACACAGGATTGATGTCTTCATAGGGAATTTAAAGGATAATATCCAACATGAAGTAAGCGTTTGGGAACTTGATTCATTGGAGAAGGCATTCAGGTTGGAAAGAAAAAATGAATGTAAAATGATGGTGACAAGGAATCCTACCAGTCACATCTATAAAGATGGAAGTGTTGCTACTCCTATACTTCCACAACCTACAAGGTTGACACCACAACAATTGGAAGAAAAAAGAGCAAAAGGGCTTTGCTATAGTTGTGATATCAAATACACTAAAGGTCATAAGTGTGTTGAGAATAAATTTTTTTACATAGATTGTGAAGAGGAGGAAAAAAATGTTGAAAATGCAACAAGATGATGGAGCTTAGTGAAATGAAGTCGCCTTCACTAAGTGGGCCCGCAGGCTATTTTTGGCGCAAAGTCTATTTTTAGACTATGTCTATTTTTAGACATATGGATCATGGTCTATGAGTTGCAGGATGCTATTTATGGATGATTGGTCAAGTTGGTAAAAATAGATGGACCTCTATTTTTAGACATTGGGCGGTTTCTATTTTTAGACTGCCGGGCTAAAAATAGAACAGTCAAATATTATTAACCCTTAATAATATTTAGACTATAAACATTATCTTATCCTCTTAGAGCACTTCAGTTTGATGCTTGGATGTGGCACATGCAGCTGACAGAAGGAAATACACTTTTCCTAAGGGTTAGTTGAGCTATTGCATGGTTGACTTCAGTTAGAACTCATGTGGCAGAGTTTGGTGGAGTTGATGAGACAGTTGGTAGAGTTGTGTTCAGTTTAACTTAGTTGAACTAGTTGTATTTAGTCTAACTCACAAATACACTAGTGATGAGTGGTGTGAATTAATTATTAATTAATTCACTAATTATTAACTCATAAATCAACTAAAGAACACATCAGTTAACTGCAATGCATGGACAGTTCAGTGGAGACCAGTGTTAGAGGTGGGTGAAAGGGTGTGATTGATTATCAGTTGTGACCATTGATTGTGCATGAGATTTGCACACACTTTGATGGAGATTTCCAATCAGGATTGCGCAGTTGGAGCTAGTGGGATTCGAACTTGGATCTCACTCATTACTCACTTGGATTTCACAGTAGAGGCAGGCAGACTTGTGGAGGAGATTTGAACCCCTGACTTGTTCAAATCTCATATAGTTTGTGTGTAGCTTTTGGAGATAGTACTGAGTACTTGTGAGGAGTATTGTGCTATGTATTGTTACATGTTCTCCATCATTATAATATCCAGATAGTTGGGGGTTTTCAGCTATTGCTTTCCCCATTACATCATGTGTTGATATGTGTGCTTGATTGCGTTTTAATGAGCGCATGCGACTGCTTTCTATTTCCGCATATTGATGATCAATTGTAGAAGAGGTTATGTATTATGCATGAAGCTTAAATAGTGTGTAATCAAGATAATCTCAGAGAATAACTCAGCAAATTATTCGAATTTCTACATGGTATCAGAGCAGAATTGATCATCGGATCTATTACAGTGATTACAATTATTTTGGTAGACAGAGTCTGTATCGGGCCAGGTAGCCTCTGGATCCATCATTTCCTTTGAAAGGTGATATATCCAGTAAATTCCCCTACAGTCGATCTCTGTGCTAGAAATAATTTGTTCTCACAAGATCCAGAAGCAGCTGAGTTTTTGAGCTTGGAATTCGAATTTGCAGCAGAATTTGGAATTCGAATTTGCAGTAGTTTTCTTGGTGCTAGAGTTGAAATGTCTTTCAAAGGTTTGCAACTGGAATATACCCTTGAGGGCAGTTCGAATTATGTTGCATGTAAGGACAAAATGGAGGCGGTATTAGATGATAACGGGCTGAAGGAGTTCATAGAAGCTAAGATCCCAAAGCCTACTGATGCTGCTCAAGTTGAGGCTTGGAAAAAGAAGATGGCGAAATGTCGAAGAATTCTATTGGAGGGCGTGAAGGATCACATTGTATCCAGCATGCATGGAAAAGCTTCTCCATACTTGATGTGGAAAGCATTGACAGATTTTTTCCAGAGCAAGAGCGACCAGAGGAATTTGGCGCTCAAGGATAAACTCAGACACATAAAGATGGAGAAAGGCGACAGTATGCCCAAGTACCTCACGAAGTTCATCCAATGCAGGGATGAGCTGGGAAGTGTGGGGGTGACTGTTGATGATGAGGAATTAGTGAGCTTGGCTCTCCTTGGTCTTCCGAAGAGTTGGCATGCCTATCAGGATTTTTTCAATGGTTGGGAGAAATTGCCAGGATGGGAGCGACTTTGGTCGGATCTTGTGCAAGAGGAGATAAGGCGGAATACCAGAGACGGATCTTCATCAAAGGTATCTGATGAAGAAAATTTCACTTTGGCTGCCAAAGAAAAGAAGAGGAAGAGCAATAAAGCTTCTCATTCCGATGTGAAAGGCAAGAAGCAGGACATGTCCAAGGTGAAGTGCTTTCACTGTCACCAACACAGACATTATGCCACAAATTGTCCGCAGAAGAAGAAAAATAAGCAAGCTGCTGGATCTGCAGCGGGAGAGGCCTTAGCCTTGTAGTTTGAGCTGGATTTTTCACTGATCGCATGCTTGGTCTCAAGTGTGATGGGATCAGTATGGTTCTTGGACAGTGGTGCGTCTTTTCACATGACCGGAGATTGAGATCTGTTTTCAGATCTGGATGAGAAAGATCTTGGAGTGCACATCGAGATGGGCGATGATGGTAGATACAGTGCGACCGGTATCGGTACCATTTCCTTTGAGAGGGAGTCTGGTAAACCCTTCATATTGAAGGAAGTAATGCATGTTCCAGGATTGAAGAAGAATCTGATCTCTGTGGCGATGTTGGAAGACAAGGGGTACGATGTTGTCTTCAGTGAAGGAAAGGCTTTCCTGCGCAGTAAGACTACTGGAGAAACCCGGAAGATAGGGGTTCGAGTCAAGAACCTTTATCAGTTGCAAGTGGATGGCTGTGCAGAAATGGCATGCAAGGCGGAAGCAGTGGTGAGCCGAGATGATGGCAAGCTGTGGCACCGGAGATTGGGCCACCTTCACCATGGTGCTTTGAAGATACTACAGAATATTTCTACTGGGCTTCCTAAGGGCACCCTTGCGTAGTCAGATCAGTGCAAGGGGTGTACTTTGGGAAAATTTGTGAAAGCCACCTTTCACGAGAAGGATAGTCGCACCACGATGATCCTTGAGAGAGTTCACACAGATGTGTGTGCTCCTTTCTCAGTAGCTTCGACAGCAAAGCACAAGTACTATGTGATCTTTGTTGATGATTTCTCTCGGAAGTGCTGGATCTTCTTCATGCAGAAGAAGAGCGAGACATACTCAAATTTCTGTGAGTTCAAGGCGCTCAAGGAGAAGGAATCGGGAAGCATGTGAAGGCTCTTAGGAGCGACAATGGTAGGAATTCACTTCGCTGAATTCAAGGAATTTTGCAAATGTTAAGGATTTGGAAAGAGCTTTCATGACCTCATAACCCACACAGTAATGGGGGCTGTCGAGCTAAGAACGTATCCATCATGGGTGTTGTTACTGCTTATACAAAGGATCGTGGCCTACCTAAGACTTGTAGCTAAGGCATGCAGTTCAAGTAAAGATATGTAACCGTTGTCCTCACAAGATACTTGGCATGAGTACACCGGAGGAGGCGTTTTCTGGCAAGAGGCCTAATATTTCCCATTTGAGGATTTTTGGTTCACCTGTCTACATGCATGTGACGAAGGATGCCAGGAAGAAGCTGGATCCGACTGCAGAGGTTGGGATATTTTTGGGGTACACTGATATGCCCCACAACTATCGTGTGTATTTTCCAGACAGTCACAAGACTGTTGTGTGACGAGATATCAAATTTCAGGAGGAGAAAGCCATGAAGTGTTCGCTTGAGAGGGAGCCACACTTGCATGCAGATGAGGAGCTATTAGTTCCTAAGGATGAGCTTCAGGATGTGGATCAGCCACAAGAGGAAGTTCATGCAGTGGAAGATACCACTCATGCAGCGCCAACCATCAGAGGGCGGAAGCGCACTACAGAAGTTGAGCGACTGGCTCAAGATGCAAAGAAGGTTGTAGGACCACCTACATCACAGCGCAGATAGAGACAGTCACCGGACCGGTACACTGGATACATGGCTCTTGTGAGCAAATGTGTCGTGACAGAGCCATCCTCTTTCGAGGAAGCTGTGGAGGACCCCGGATGGGTAGATGCCATGGTGGAAGAGTATGATTCGATTGTCAGAAACAGTGCATGGGAGATTGTCCCAAGACCGGAGGGGAAATCAGTGGTGGGTTCGCGATGGATCTACAAAGTGAAGCAGGCGGCTGACGGGAGTGTGGAGAAGTACAAGGCAATATTTGTTGCCCGTGGCTTCTCACAGATCGAGGGGATCGATTATGAGGAGACCTTTGCACCTGTCGCAAGGTACTCTTCCATACGGACGATCCTAGCTCTCTCAGCGCAGATGGGGTGGCACATCCATCAGATGGATGTGAAGACTGCGTTCCTCAACGGAGTCATTGAGGAGGAGGTGTACATAGAGAAGCCCGAAGGTTTCGAGATCTTCAGCAGTGAGTCGCATGTGTGCAGACTCAAGAGAGCACTGTATGGGTTGAAACAAGCACCTCGTGCTTGGTACACACAGATAGACAGTTATTTCATCGGACTTGGATTCTCCAAGAGTGAGGTGGATCCTAACCTGTACCAGATTGTGGTGGAGGGGAAGTTGCTGATCATTGTATTGTATGTAGATGATATGATTTTGACGGGTGATGAGCTGTTGATACTTTCATGCAAGGAGGATCTTGCTAGAGAGTTTGAGATGAAGGACTTGGGCCTCCTTCATTATTTCCTGGGATTGGAAATTTGGCAGCGCAGTGATGGACTGTTTGTTTCTCAGGGTAAGCATGCCCGAGAAATATTGGAGAAGTTCAACATGCATGGCTGCAAGCCTGTTGATACTCCTCTTCCTGGAGGTTGGAGGAAGGAGGATGCTACTTCAGCGGAGGTAGTGGATGCCACTGTTTATCGACAGTTGGTGGGGTCGCTTATGCATCTGGTCAATACACGACCCGATATATGCTATGCTGTTAACCAGCTTTCACAAGCTATGGTTAAGCCAACCAAGCTCTTCTGGAAGGCAGGCAAGCATGTATTGTGTTATCTTAGAGGCACATCGGGATATGGATTGTGGTACAGACAGGAGGATGAGGTGAAGCTATGTGGCTTCACGGATGCAGATTAGGCAGGGAGCCCAACGGACAGAAAGAGCACATCTGGAGGGATCTTCAGTATCGGGTCGACAGTAGTTTCTTGGTACAGCAGGAAGCAGAGATCCGTGGCACTCAGTTCAGCAGAGGTTGAGTATATGGCAGCAAGCTTGGCTGCATGCGAGGCCATATGGATGAGGAAGATCCTGGTCGGGTTGTTCGGGTCACACTTGGAGCCTACTGTGATTTATTGTGATAACCAGAGTTGCATTAAACTCTCAGCTAATCCAGTATTTCATGATAGATCCAAACACATCAACATCAGGTACCATCATATCAGAGATTGTGTGCAGTGGAGAATCATGTTACTTTCATATATTCCCACGGAGGATCAGGATGATGACATCTTGACGAAGGCGCTCACCAGGAGAAAATTCGAATACCACAGAGGTAGGATAGGGGTTGCAGATAATCCATATCTTGTTGAGAGGGAGTGTTGAAAATGCAACAAGATGATGGAGCTTAGTGAAATGAAGTCGTCTTCACTAAGTGGGCCCGCAGGCTATTTTTGGCGCAAAGTCTATTTTTAGACTATGTCTATTTTTAGACATATGGATCATGGTCTATGAGTTGCAAGATGCTATTTATGGATGATTGGTCAAGTTGGTAAAAATAGATGGACCTTTATTTTTAGACATTGGGCGAAATCTATTTTTAGACTGCCGAGCTAAAAATAGAACAGTCAAATATTATTAACCCTTAATAATATTTAGACTATAAACATTATCTTATCCTCTTGGAGCACTTCAGTTTGATGCTTGGATGTGGCACATGCAGCTGACAGAAGGAATTACGCCATTCCTAGGGGTTAGTTGAGCTATTGCATGGTTGACTTCAGTTAGAACTCATGTGGCAGAGTTTGGTGGAGTTGATGAGACAGTTGATGGAGTTGTGTTCGGTTTAACTTAGTTGAACTAGTTGTATTTAGTCTAACTCATAAATACACTAGTGATGAGTGGTGTGAATTAATTATTAATTAATTCACTAATTATTAACTCATAAATCAACTAAAGAACACATCAGTTAACTGCAATGCATGGACAGTTCAGTGGAGACCAGTGTTAGAGGTGGGTGAAAGGGTGTGATTGACTATCAGTTGTGACCATTGATTGTGCATGAGATTTGCACACACTTTGATGGAGATTTCCAATGAGGATTGTGCAGTTGGAGCTAGTGGGATTCGAACTTGGATCTCATTCATTACTCACTTGGATTGCGCAATAGAGGCAGGCAGACTTGTGGAGGAGATTTGAACCCCTGACTTGTTCAAATCTCATATAGTTTGTGTGTAGCTTTTAGAGATAGTACTGAGTACTTGTGAGGAGTATTGTGCTATGTATTGTTACATGTTCTCCATCATTATAATATACAGATAGTTGGGGGTTTTCAGCTATTGCTTTCCCCATTACATCCTGTGTTGATATGTGTGCTTGATTGTGTTTTAATGAGCGGCATGCGACTCGCTTTTCTATTTCCGCATATTGATGATCAATTTTAGAAGAGGTTATGTATTATGCATGAAGCTTAAATAGTGTGTAATCAGGATAATCTCAGAGAATAACTCAGTAAATTATTCGAATTTCTACAAAAAATGAAAAAGAAACTTTAAAAGAAGAGGATATACACCAGGAACCAACCATAGAAGAAGAAGAAATGAGTCCAACCATATCGTGTAATGCATTGGCAGGAATTACCACTCCTCAAACTTTCAATATTGAAGGACATATCAAGAAGAAAAAGGTAATAGTGTTAATTGATTTGGGTAGTACCAAAAGAGAGAAATTAAATGTATGATTGCAGAAATGTTAGAGGCTAGTATAATTCAACTTAGTCAAAGTTCTTTCTCTGCTCCAGTAGTATTAGTGCACAAGAAGGATGGATCATGGGGCATGTGTTCAGAAAATAGGGAGCTCAATAAGCTCACTATTAAAGATAAATTTCCCATTGCTGTGATTGATGAATTATTGGATGAATTACATGGAGCAATTTATTTTACCAAGTTGGATCTTCATTCAGGATATCATCAAATTAGAATGAAGACTAAAGATATTCCAAAAACAGCAATTCAAACTCATGAGGTTCATTATGAATTTTTGGTCATGCCTTTTGGCCTTACCAATGCACCTTCTACATTTCAAGGGTTGATGAATTCCATTTTCAAACCCTTCCTTAGAAAATTTGTGCTAGTATTTTTTGATGGCATACTAATCTACAACGGGTCTTGGAAAGATCATGTTCAACATGTTGACATGGTGCTCAAACTATTGGAGGAGAAACAATTATATTCAAAAACATCCAAATGTTTCTTTGGAGTACAAGAGGTAGAATATCTGGGTCATATTGTATCTCATGAGGGTGTTAACGTAGACCCTAACAAAATTAAAGCCATTAAGGAATGGAAAGTCCCCACAACCATAAAGCAATTGCGTAGATTTCTTGGGTTAACGGGGTATTATCGCAAGTTTGTTAATAATTATGAGAGAATAGCAGCACCTCTAACAACAATATTGAAGAAAGATGCATTTTCATGGACTCCTAAAGCAACTAAGGCCTTTGAACATCTTAAAGATGCAATGTGCCTAGCACTAGTCTTAGTTATGCCAAACTTCACAAAAACCTTTATTGTGGAATGTGATGCCTCTGGAAATGGAATTGGTGTTGTTTTAATGCAAGAAGGAAGACCCATTTCTTTCGAAAGTCATCCAATCAAAGGAAAGTATTTACAAAAATCTATTTATGAGAAGGAAATGTTGGCAATACTACATGCACTAAAGAAATTGCGACCTTACCTAATGGGAAGACACTTCAAGGTAAAAACTGATCATGATAGTCTTAAAAAAATTTTGGAACAAAGACTATATTCAGAAGAGCAACAAAAATGGGCCACAAAGATGTTGGGTTATGACTTTGAAATCATCTACAAAAAAGGGAAGCTTAATGTTGTTGCAGATGCACTCTCAAGAAAGGATGAAGAGGTGCAAGCATTGCTTTGTGTCATTTCTATTATCCAACCAGATTGGATAACCAAAGTAAGGGATGAATGGAAGAAGGACGAAGAAGTGTGGACACTCATTCAAAAGTTGTAGCAAGATCCTAGTACATCTGATACATTTAATTGGAAAAATGATTCCTTATGGTACAAATATCGCTTATATATTTGCAAGAATTCCCAACTAAAACAAAATATTCTTTTGGAATTGCACACTTCTCCTTTAGGAGGACACTCAGGATTTTTTTTAAATTACCACAGGGTGAAGAAAGAATTGTTTTGGGATGGCCTTAAATATGATATTCAAAAGTTTGTGGCAGAATGTTTGGTTTTCCAGCAAAACAAAGTTGAGACAATTAAGACCTCGGGTCTTCTACAAGCTTTATCCATTCCAAGTCAACGTTGGGAGGAGAGATCAATGGATTTTATCATAGGTTTAGCTAAGTCTAAAGGAAAGAGTGTCATCATGGTGGTAGTTGATAGACTTACCAAGTATGCACACTTTTGTGTATTATCTCATCCATTTAAAGCAATTACAGTTGCTACTGCATTAATGGAAGCAATTCAAAAGCTACATGGAAACCTGAAGATTGTTGTAAGTGACAGAGATCCCATTTTTATTGGAAAATTTTGGACGTAATTATTTTCTTGTTTGGGAACTAGCTCATAGTTCATCTTATCATCCCAATCCAATGGTCAAACTGAGATAATGAATAAATGTTTGGAAGGATATCTTCGTTGTTTTGTATCTGATAAGCAAGCACAATGGGTCAAGTGGTTACCTCGTTGAATGGTAGTATAACACTTCCTTCCATACTGCAGCAAAAATGACCCGATTTATGGTAATTTATGGATATCATCCACCGTCCATCACATCATATTTAATAGAAAATTATAAGGTTCAAGCAGTGGAAGATGACATCGAGCATCAACAAGAAGTTCTCCAACTCTTAAAGGATAACCTAAATTTGGCACAAAATCAAATGAAACAACAGGCAGATCAATATCGCAGCGAGAGAAGTTTTGATGTAGGAGACTGGGTATTTTTACGGCTACAACCATACAAAAAAATGTCCCTCAAGCAAGCTAATAAGGATAATAAATTATCGCCAAAGTACTAAGGTCCTTACAAGGTGTTGCAAAAAATTGGTACTATGGCATACAAATTGGAGCTTCTTGCTTCATTGCGAGTGCATCCAATTTTCCATGTTTCATGCTTAAAGAAGGTTATACGAGACAAAATTGTAGTTCAAAAATATTGCCAGAACTTGATGAGGAAGGAAAAATCATATTGGAACCTAAGAAGTCACAGAAAAAAGAACTCAACAGCTGCAAAATCGATCAATTTCAGAGTATCCCTTCAAATGGAAGAACTTACCCACTGAAGATTCTACATGGGAGGATGAGAATTTTATACAAAAGCACCTGGAGCTACTCAAGTGTTGAGGAAAACACTTTTTTGAAGAAGAGGGGCATTTTAGGTCCCTATATTACTAGTATAGTCACTTATTGTTGTTGGTGTAACCCCCTTATTGTTATTGTTGTACCCCTATAACCCCAATATTGTTATTATTGTGCCCTTACATTATTATTATTAGGTCGGCTAGGATTATATTGTGACCCTATGGACTCCTATATATAGAAGGAGGTGTTGTCATTTGTATCATCCAAGAATTTTTCATTTTATGTAATGTAAAGGATGTTTCCCCCTCGAAGTGGCTTATTTCTAAGGCGTTTACCTCTCTTTTCTTCTATTTTTGGAGTTGGTTTCTTAAAACATTTGAATTAATTTTATTTAGTATCCAAAACCAAATGGATATGGTTGTGTTCTCTACAGATGAAATTTTGGCTCTATAATTTTTTGTGAAAGCTACAAAATCTTTCTTGTTGCATCAATTGGTATCAAAGTAGGTTTCTTTCTAGGATTTTCACCTTATTTTCTTTGATTAACAGGTTACTGGAAAAACTTATTCGATGGTCGCTCGGAAAGAGTGCCAAAGGTATGATTTGGGAAACATAACCTAGGTTGAGCTCTATGGATGTTTGTGAGACATTTACAACTTGTAAGGATGCCTCCAAGGATAAGAGGAGAGGGACAAGGAGGTGTAGGAAATTGAGTACTGGAAGACTTAAAATAAATAATAGAAGAGTTGGAGCATAGAAAAAATGGAGATTCAAAAGTGGGTTCAGATCCTGAAGAAGAAATAGATGAAGAACACAATGTTGAGGAGAGATACCCAACAGCAAGGTTGATCTCATACTTGAGAAATAAAGGTAGTGCAAGAGTTGAAGTTTCATTTTATGATGGAAACTTGAGAGTTGATGTGTTCATCGATTGCATTGGATAACTCGAAATATAATTTGAGTATGAAAATTTTCGAGATCCAAATCAAGTGATATTTTCCATGACGAAGTTGAAGGGTCATGTTGCATTATGGTGAGATATGCTACAAAAAGACGGAGTAAATAATTAGCTATAAAATATAAATACTTGGAAGAAGATGGTCACGAAGATCAAGGGGGAATTTCTATGTGTCGATTACTAGCATAATTTGTATAGGAAAGTCCAAAATCTAATACAAAAGGAAAACCTTGTTTGTGAGTACACCGAAGATTTTTTCAGACTGTCACTTCGATCTGGTATAAAAGAACCAGAGTTCCAAAGGGTCGCAAGATATGTGAATGGACTGAAATACTTGATTCAAGATTAAATGAGTACACATTATTTCCTTAATGGTGATTAATCCTATCACATTTCCTTGAATGTAGAGGAAAATTTGAAAGGAAAACGAAACAGAAAGGTAAATGAAGAGGTTTTATAGGGAGAGGTAAGGTAGGGACTACTAAGGGTAGTGAAAAGGAAGAATAATCCATGAGTGGTCAAGATGGTAGAGGTAGAAACAATGTTGGAATAGGCAAAGGAAGTCTCATAATATGAAAGGGAAAGTGTGTAATTACTTGTTATCATTGCGGAGTTGAGGGACATAAGAAATATGAGTGCTTAGAAGGACAAAATTCAGGGAGAAGAGCTAAATCCAAAACACAAGTTACACAATTTGATGAAGCTTTTGTTGTTGGAGAAAAAGTGACTGTACTTCAACAAGAACAGGGAGAAAATTTGATGTTTCACAGAGTGTTGCTCAAGGCTGATAAAAGGATAGTGGAAGAATGAGAACAAAGGAGGAAAGTTTCCAAAACTAAATGTAAGGTCCAAGGAAAGTGTTGTAACTTGGTTATATATGGTGTAAGTACTAAAAATTTAGTGTCCACTAAATTCATGGACATGTTGAAACTCAAAAGTTTAGTCCATCCAAATCCTTACAAAGTCGCATGGTTACAAAAGGGATAACAAGTGGTTGTGACTGAGTAATGTTTATCAAATTTTCAAATTGGAAGCCTTCAAGAGCATGTATTGTGCGATGTGGTTGAGATGGATGCATTCCACATACTTATGGGAAGACAGTGGTTGTTTGAATGGAAATTTTACCATGATGGCTGAGAAAACACATATGACATCAGGAAGGATGGACAACTGCACAAGCTCACACCAATGGTAGAAGAAACAATAGAAATTTGTGTAGGTATAAGCATGGGTAACAAAAATATCATGTTGTGTTCATCCAAAGATCTTGTACATGAAGAGAGAAGGGTTTAGTAGTAATTTCAAAGGTTGTGCAAGAGGAGGTGAAATTAAAAACCATATCGACAAAAAATAAATCCTTGTTAGATGAATTCAAGGATATTGTTGTTGATGAATTGCTAAAAGTTCTACCTCTCGTGAGAAGTATTTCTCATCAAATTAATTTGATTCCTAAATTGAGCTTACCAAAAAATCACCTTACACGATGACTCCAACAGAGATTGAGGAAGTAAATAAGCAGGTAAAAATTTTCTTGAGAGAGGAATGATAATATAAATTTTAAGTCCATGTGCAGTACCAGTAGTATTGACTCCAAAAAATATAGGTGAATGGAGAATGCACACGAATTATACAGACATTAATGGGATAACCATAAAGTATAAATTCCCCTTTCAAAGGATGGAGGATGTAATGGAATATTTGAGTGGGGCTGCATATTTTACAAATATAGACTTGAAGAGTGTTTATCATAAAATCCGAATCAAGGAAGGTGATGAGTGGAAGACTTCTTTCAGGACGAAGGATGGATTATTTGAATGGTCAGTTATGCCATTTGGGCTAGCTAATTCACTAGCACATTCATGAGGTTAATGAATGAGGACTTGAAACCATTCTTGGGAAAATTTATTGTAGTATAGTTGGATGACATTTTAATTTTTAGAAAAAACAAAGAGGATCACTTGCAACATATAAGGCAAGTGTTACAGTGGTTGAAGGAAGAAAATTTGTTGATAAACTTGAAGAAATGTACATTCATGAAGGATGAGCTAGCGTACATGGGATTTGTGATTTCCAAGGAAGGTTTGAATATGGATTTGAATAAGGTGAAGGTTATCTTGGATTGGTCAACAACTTAGTCAAACTTACATCCTGATTGAGACCTACTGCCATATGCCCCATTAGTTCTTTCTTCATGTCCCTGACTGATCCTAAGTGGTCCATGTCTCTGCATATCTAAAAAAATTTGAAGGATAATTGCATTAAACTCCTCTTGTTTCTCTTGTACCCTAGCAAGACTCTCTTGTGACTGAATTATTATGTCATTGTCCGCCTTACAACTCCTTATCTCCACTTTTAAACTTCTCAATGTGTTTTATATGTGAGGGCAGTACTCATCACCATGCTACTCATCTGATCTATAGGGAGAATCATGTGAATTGCAGTCTACCATATTTCTTTTCATCTGTAATCCTCTACTTCCTGCAAACATACCATGTCAGATAACCAAATATAACCAAAATCAAACATACCTTAGCAAATTTTAGGGGAGACTATCTCGTTTGCAACAATCAATTCATATTATCATAACATATATATATATATATATATATATATATGATGATGATGATGATGATGATGAAATCAACATACCATAGATACCAACATCAGAAACCTATACATGACGACTCAACTGCAACAATGACCAATACCATGCATACATGACAATCCCATATAGAAAAAACATGCATGCATGACAAACACAATATGCACATCTAGTTCAAGTGTTGAACCTGGAAGCTCTAATACAATATGTAACCACCCCTCCCACATTTACCCAAATCAACAAGCTCGCTAGGGTAAACATGAGATGAGAGTTTATGTGTGAGACCTAATTTTCAAGATGAACTTATGAAAAATGGGTCCACATGTCTTGAACTGACTGAAAACACCCAGTGACACATGATCACATTTTTATAATCCTAATTTGACCCAACACTATTTCCTTTTAGTTATGTTTCCTTAAATTTAATAAAACTTTATGTTTTTGGCAACTTTCGACTTCTAAAGTTCTGAGGTTGTTTTGAGGGCCTAAATGACATTTTCAATTAAAACGAAGAGACGAAAAAGTGCGATATAATTTTATTTATTAGTTTCAGTCTCCTCGTGGAGATATTCGAAACGAGGTATTATGATAGTTAAACAAAAATTGTATGCCAAAGATACAACCCCGTGAAGCTAGAGGTCTCAATTACTCATTTATACAAACACTTTGTGTGCATAGTACCTATAACTTATAATACATACTATTTACTAATTCAATAATCTCACTAGGGAACTATCAAAAAAACTCTAATGCCCTCTCATAAATGATAACAATTATTAGACCATTCATTCAATCACTAATCATTTATCAATCAAAACATGATAAGAGCCATAACTAGAATCTGACATGAAACCATGCTTATAACCAACATATAACCATAATAATAAAAATTATAGAACAACCGTCAAATCCACATAATAACATGTACATTTATTCATAAAATACAAGAGGAAATAGCTCTTATTAACATATGAAAAATCAAACCAAGTCAAGGACTTCCACATACCACCCGACCATAAATTGGGTTGAACAAAATATATCTTTCAGCCAATCACCCCTGTGCCATATTCCAAGCATGAATGTGGTATATCATGGAATAAACCAAGCAACACCAAACCAAGGCTTCAAACCATCTCAACTCTCAACGAGTGATTCCACCTCATGGTCAGACATCACTGACATCAAAATATCAGTCTCTACCCAAGATGTCCAAGGCTGCAGAGAATTTGTTCCACCTCGACTCTAGGACTAGTAATTCAACCCACAATTGCAGCAGGGCTCGAGAGTGTTTTTCTAACCAAGGCTCCAAGACTAGTAACTCAACCCACCAAGGGCTCCAGAGTGTTTTTCCAACCAAGGCTCCAGGAACTAATAACTCGACTCACATCCATAAGGAACATGAGCACCAATCAGAAAAACAAATGGGAAAACCCATGACACCGTGGTGATCTAGGAAATGGAAAGGCTAGGAAAAACCATTGTCAATCCAGGAAATCCTCCATGCCAATGACATATCATAACGAAATAACCACATGCATACACCATGCATGCCAAAACTAGCAAGTAAATCATACATTCAACTCGCTAACTACAAAGCAATCCAGCTATAGTTATTGATCCCGCTATCCCTTTTCGCTTTCCTACTTTCTTTTGCTTTATTTCTCCAAATCAAATGTGATCCAAGAATGCTCCAAGATTTCTCTAATTGTGCAAGAATGAGAGAGAGAGTGAGAGATTAGAAGAGGTCTCCAAGCTAAAACTAACAAAATGTTGTGAAATGATCCCCTTAAGCCTTTTTATTATTGAGGCCTCTATTTTCTTCCATTTTCCTTCATTTTTCCTTCAATTTTCCTCACATGCAATTTTGTGACCTTTCACTTTCCTTTTCTCCTATTTTCCATAATTTTCATAAATAAATGACAATAAATGTCATTTTTCCTTTCCAAAGCCTTTTTCAATGTCTTTTCCAATTTCCATAGTCATTAATTAATCACCAGTGATCCCCATCACTATTTTTTTCCCAACATTCAGCTTAGAATACGTGCCCCATGACCTTGATCTTATTTTTACCTTTATTAAATTTATTGCATGGATTTTTAAATGGGTTTGTTACAGAATCATCCCCCTTGGGGGAACATCATCGTCAATGTTCAATGACACTTACAAACCAGCAAAACACATGCTTCCCGTGGAGCTTTATAGCATAGATCCATGTAGCATTTACATCATATCATATTGTTGAAAATAAAACCAACATATAAAGAAACCATACATATTATTGGATCTTTATAACATAGCTTGATGTAGTATTTACATACATATGAATATACATGACATGACCAAAACACAATATCAAAACATATACCAATATACATCCTCTCAACTAGTGAATGGAGAAGGATACATAGCCTGCATATGATCAAACAACTCCCATTTAGCTTCATCGGGCCCAAAGTTCTTCCATTTCACTTTAACTTGCTCGATTTCTTGATTATGGATGCATGAGAATCTTTCGTTGCAAAATGCACTGAGGTTCTGGTTGGAATTATCCTTCAAGCTCCACCTGCAATACAGACCAGTCAATCACATGATCAGCATATCTCACATACTTCTTAAGCAATGACACATGGAAAACATCATGGACTTTCACTATCATAGGCAGTGCAAGTTTGTGGCCACTAATATAATCCTCTCAAGGATCTCGAAAGGACCGCAATACTGAGGTGTCATCTTCGCACATGACCAAATCCTCAAGGATATTTTCTTGGGCTTAATGTGCATGTACACATACTCCCCAAACCGAAACTCCTTAAATTCCCTATGCTTATCTGCATAACTCTTCTCTCTATCTTGTGTTTCCTTTAAATTCTTCATGATAAACTATATTTCATGTTCCATCTCTACCAACATGTCTCGTCCAAGCAACACCCTATTAACTGGATCACTCCAATTGATAGAAGTATTACAACTCTGCCCATAAAGTTCCTCAAACAAACTCATCCTCAAAGATTCTTGATACTCATTGTCGTAAGAAAACTCAAATAGTGGAATATACCCCTCCCACCTCCCTTGTTAATGCATAACATACATTCTCAACATGTCCACCAAAATCCTATTGTCCCTCTTTGTCTATCCATCTATATGCATATGATAAGTTTTACTGAAGGCCAACTCTGTACCCAAACCTATAAATAACTCTTTCCAAAACCTCGAAGTGAACTTGGCATCTATGTTTGACATAATTTTCCTAGGAATACCATGCAACCCCACTATATCTCTGATGAAGACATGTGCTACCTCACTAGATAAATGAATAGACATCATTGGAACGAAGTGAGATACCTTGGTCAACCTGTCAACCACAACCATAATAGAGTCATGTTGTCTAGATGTCCTTAACAAACCTATAATGAAGTCCATGGAAATGACCTCCGATTTCCACTTTGGAATCAGAATCGGTTGTAGTAAACCACCTGGATGATTACACTCTGGCTTTACCTATTGACAAACCAACATCTAGCCACAAATGTTTCCACTTATTTCTTCAGATTCGACTAGTAGTAGAACTTCTTCACAGTTTTCAATGATCTTCTGATATCTCTAATGTTGTTATGTGTGCCTAAGCTCCATATACCTGTCATATTTTTGTTCTTCCTTTAAGATAAGATCCTTTAAATCTATCCCATATGAACTCATAGATGCAATGTGATTTACCTATATCATTCTACTAAGAGCATCTGCAACCTTGTTCACCTTTCCCTTAATGTACCAAATTTCGAATTCAAACTCACTCATCGTAGAAAACCACCTAGCTTTCCTGGAATTTAGATTAGGTTGATCAAACAAGTATCAATCCACTGTGATCACTCATCAAAATAACCTCTTTCCAAGAAGATAATGTCTCCACATCTTCAATGCATGGATGATCACTGCTAATTCAAGATCATGTGTCACATAGTTTTTCTCGTGCTCATTTAGTTTCCTTGAGTCATAGCATACCGCTTGTCCCTTCTGCATCAGGACTCCACCAAGTCCTCTTTTTCAAGGATTTATACACACCACGAACTCTTTATATGGATCTGCAATCTTTAGAACTTGAGAATTTGTAAGAAAATGATTCAACTACTCAAATATGGCTACACATTCCTCTATCCATTCAAATTTCTTTCCTTTCCTCTTCAATGATGTAATAGGATAGGGAATCCATGAAAAGTTCATGATGAACCTTCTATAGTAACCTGCTAGTCCCAAGAATTATCTAACCTCATCCAAATTACTAGGAGTTTCCCATTCCATGATAGCTCTTATATTTTTCAGATCCATTTCTATACCTTCCTTGAAGACCACATGCCCCAAATAATGGAACTTTTTCTAAAATAATTTGCATTTATCAAGCTTGGAATACAATTGATTCTCTCTTAGTAGTCTTAACATTGTTGATAAGTGTTCGACATGTTCTTCATCATGCTTAGAATATATAAATATATCATCAATGAATAAAATAAAAAAACTTGTCCAGATAATTACACAACACACTATTCATCAAACACATGAAAGTAGTTAGAGAATTAATCAAACCAAAAGGAGCCACAACAAAATCATAATTCACATACCTGGTCCTGAAAGCAGTCTTGTAGATGTCCTCTTCTTAGATGTGTACCTGATAGTATCTTGATCTGAAACCAATCTTCGAGAACATTATTTCCCCTTCAAATGGTCAAATAAATCAAAAATCCTCGACAATGGATAATTGTTCTTAATCGTCACCTTTTTCAACTGCATGTAATAAATACATAACTTGAGAGTACCATCCTTCTTCTTCACAAGAAATATTGGTGCACCCCAAGGCGACACACTTGGCCTAATGTATCCCTTGCCAAGAATTTCCTTCAACTACAACTTCAATTCCACTAAATTTGGAGTGCTCATCCTGTACGGTTCCTTTGATGTTGGTGCTACTCCTGGTACCAACTCAATAGAAAATTCCACTTCCCTATGAGGCAGAAACTCTAAAATCTCCATTGGAAACACATCCTGAAACTATTGTAAAATTTGGTACCTGTTCAAGACCTTAACATCCTCAACATCCTTACCTTTGTCACTGGAAATATGTATTAAAAACAACACACACCCTTTCCTACGACTACGCTTTTTCTGCATAGTTGTAACCATTATAAATGATGTAGCCTTCTTCTTACCCTGCAAGATTCTTTGATCTCATTGTCATCCAATCTCTGAATAGCCTTATCATAGCAGTCTACCTTAGTATTGTGAATTTGTAACCAATCCATACCCAATAGGATATTGTATTATCCCAATGGAAGCACATTTAGATGTGCTAACGTAGATATACCATTATGACCAAATGCACAAGATCTTACCCAATGATGAACTCTTTTCTTAGTACCTATAGCCAACTGCACTAACCAATATTTTGCATGCACTTCCTTATTCAAACCACATTTATTCACCAGGTCAGGATTAACATAACTATAATTTTATCCAGAGTCAATCAAAATAGAAACAACTTGATCACAAATCTTACAATCCATCTCAATAATGGATGCTTGGTGATCCACCTACATGTTATCCAATGTTTCATATATCCTAGGAATGCTCTGCCCAACATCCCAAACTGTCTTTTCCTCTTGAGAACTGTAGATCTGCAGTCTACCACCCTGATGTTGTGGGAAATCTCTCCTATGATGATCCTTGTCACAAGTCTAACAATGCAAAGGCTTCCTAACATAACCCTTTTTTTTCTCGTCATACTGAAATATTTTTCCTCTGTTAGCTGTATTGAACTTCTTGTGTGGCACTGCATTCTATTTATTTGATTTTTCCTATAGTATGCCTTGCTTCTTATCCCATTTTCCTTTAGTCTTGCCATTACCTTTCCAATCTTGTTTATATTCATACTTTCGCTTTGATTTCTTATAACAATGCTTCAATTTTATGATGCCTTCCTCCAATGATCTAGGCTCATCAATCTCGATTTTTTCCTTGAATGCTATTAGAAACCCACTGATTAGTCTTTGAAACTTTTATTTCTCCTCCTTTAGATAAGACACATACCTCAACGACTGCAAGAACCTGCTAGTATACTCCTCGTCAATCATATATCCCATATTCAACTCATAGAAATCCTTTGCTCTGTCATCATAGTATCTGTCAGATAGATACTTCTTCATGAAAAGTCTCTCGAACTCACTACAAGTTAATTACTCTTCTTGAATACCTCTGACATTCTTTACATATTCCCACCAAATGTCTAATTTTTCTTTAAGACTAGAAGTATTTATCTCGACTTTCATATTCTTTGAGTAGTCATGTAATTCAAATAAATTTTTCATCCCAAGTAACCAAGTTGCTGCATCTTGTGACTTCTTCGTTTCTCCATCAAATGTAGAAGGCTTTGCTTACTTGAATTCCTCTTGAAATTATTGCTTCTCATTACTCCTATAGAGATAGTGATGATGATGATTATTTTGTCTCTCTGATACAAAACTAGAATAGAACCCACGGTCATTATCCCTCATGTCAGTTGTATCCATAAACCTATCGTCTCTGACTGTATCATCCCTGTCAAACCTGTATCCTGATTCAGACATGATGCCATATTCCCCATTAGTTCTTTCCTCCTATCCATCGTCGATCCTAAGTGGTCCTTATCTCTAAAAGTCTGACAAACTTTGAAGTATAACTACATTAACCTCTACTTGTTTCTCCTGTGCCCTAGAAATCCTCTCCTGTGACTAAATTATTCTATCATTTTCTGCCTTACAAATCCTTATCTCTGATTTAAAACTTCTCAGTGTGTTTGTTATGTGAGGGGATTAATCATCACCATGTTGTTCATTTGATCTGTAGGGATAATCACATGAATTTTAGTCTACCATCTTGTTTGTCATATTTGATCCTCTACTTCCTATAAAAATACCATGTAAGATAACCAAAATCAATCATACTTGAGTGAATTTCAAGGGAGGATATCTCATCTGCACCAATCATTCCAGATTAGCATAACATATGTATATATATGATGAAATCAACATACCATACATACCAACATCATCAACCGATACATGACAACTCAACAGCAACAATGATCAATACCATGCATACATGACAAGAACATATACAACAAACATGCAAGCATGACAAACACATTCCACCCATCGAATCCAAGTGTTGAACCTGCGAGCTTTGATACCAATCTGTAACCACCCCTCCCAGATTTACCCAAATCCACAAACTCACTAGGGTAAAAAGAAGATGAGAGTCACTATGCGAGACCTGATTTCCAAGATGCACTTGTGGAAAATGGGTCCACGTGTCCAAAACTGACTACAAACACCTAGTGACACATGATCACACTTTTATCAGCATAATTTGACCCAATTCTATTTCATTTTAGTTTGTTTCCTTAAATTTAATACAACTTTCTATTTTTGGAATTTTTTTGGGTTCTAAACTTTTGAGGCTATTTTGAGGGCCTAAACGATATTTTCAAGGAAAACGGAGAGACAGAAAAAATGCAAGTCTAATTTTGAAGTATGTTTTTGGGCTCCGTGTGGACATATTCAAAAAGAGGTATTATGATAGTCAAACAGAGATCGTATGCCAAAGTTACGCCCTGTGAAGTTAGAGGTCCCAATTACTCATTTATACAAACACTTTGTGTGCATAAAACTTATATGTTATAATACATATCTATTTACTAATTAAATAATATCACCAAAGAAACATCAAGAAGGTTTTAATGCCCTCTCATAATAGCTGCCATAACGTTTATTATATCATGCATTCAATCACCAATCAAAACATGATAAGATCCATAACTGGAATCTATCATGAAACCATGCTTATAACCAACATATAACAGGAATAATAAAAATTACAAAACAATCATCAAAGCCACATAATAACAAGTACATTTACTCATAAAATACAAGACGAAATAACTCTTATTAACATATGCAAAATGAAAACGATTCAGGGACTTCCATGTACCACCCGACCATAGATTGGGTTGAACCAAATCTCTCTTTCATCCAATCAATCCTGTGCCATGTTCCAAGCATGAATGTGGGATCTCATGGAATAAACCGAGGAAAACTAAACTAGGACTTCAAGAGGCCAAACCACCTCAACCCTCAACCAGTGATTCCACCTCACAATCAGACATCACTAACATCAACAAATCGATATTTACCCAAGTTGTCCAGGGCTCCAAATTGTTTGTTCCAACCTAGCTCTAGGACTAGTATCTCAACCCACAATTTTCAGAAGGCTCTAGAAAGTTTGTCCAACCAAGGCTCCAGGACTAGTAACTCAACCCATTAAGGGCTCTAGAGCATTTGTCCAACCAAGGCTTCCAAGACTAGTAACTCAGCCCAAGTTATTCCATAGCTTCCAGAGCATTTTTTCAACCAAGGCTCCAGGAACTAATAACTCAATCCACAGTCATAAGGAACATGAGAACCAATTAGAAAAACATATGGGAAAAACCATGACACCATGTATATCCAGCAAATTGTAAGGTTAGGAAAAACCATTGTCAATCTAGGCAATCCTCCATGCCAATGACAAATCATATCCAAATAACCACATGAATACACCATGCATGCCAAAACTAGCAGGTAAATCATACAGGCAACTCAACACATGCAAATAAATCTAGTTGTAGTTGTTGATCTTCTTGTTGTCCCCTTGCACTTTCCTACTTTCATTTGCCTTATTTATCTAAATCCAATGTTCTCCAAGAATACTCCAAGATTTATCTAAGTGTTCAAGAGTATTTGAGAGAGAGAGAGAGAGAGAATAGAAGAGATATTCAAGCTAAAACTGACAAAAGGTTTTGAATTGATCCTTAGAATCCTTTTTATTATTGAGGCCTCTATTTTCTTCAATTTTCCTCACATGCAATTATGTGACCTTTCACCTTCCTTTTCTCCTATTTTCCCTTATTTTCATAAACAAATGCCAATAAATTTCATTTTTCCTTTACAAAGCCTTTGTCGATTTCCATGGTCACTAATTAATCACCAGTGATCCCCATCACTATGTTTTTTCCCAACATTCAGCTTGGAATACGTGTCCCATGACCTTGGTCTTATTTTTTCCTTTATTAAATTTATTACACAAATTTTTAACTGGGGTTGTTACAGGACACTCTCCCTTGGGGGAACATTGTCCTCAGTGTGTAATGACACTTATAATCTAGCAAAACACATGTTTCCCATGGAGATTTATAACACAGCTCGATGCAGCATTTATATCATATCATACTGCTGAAAACAAAGCCAACATATCAGGAATACCATACTACTTGTTAGAGCTTTATAACACAGCTCGATGTAGTATTTACATACATATGAATATACATAGACATGACCAAAATACAACATCAAAACATATACCAAAATAAATCCTCTGAACTAGTGAATAGAGAAGGATACATAGCCCACATATGATCATCCATCTCCCATGTAGTTTCATCGGGCCCAAAGTACTTCTATTTCACTTTAAATTGCTCGATTTCTCGATTCCGGAGCAGGAGCATATTTCGCTGCAAAATGCACTGAGGTTCTGGCTGGAATTCTCTTTCGGGCTCCTCCTGCAATACAAATAGTCAATCACATGATCAACATATTTCACATACTTCTTAAACATTGGCACATGGAAAATATCATGGACTTTCATTGCCGGAGGCAGTGTAAGTCTGTAGGCCACTAGTCCAATCCTCTCAACGATCTTCAAAGGCTCCCAATACTGAGGTTCCAGCTTCACACATGACATAATCCTAAAGGATATTTTCTTGGGATTGATGCACAAGTACACATGCACCCCAACCTAAAACTACTTAAATTCCATATGTTGATCTAAATAGCTCTTTTTTCTATCAAGTGCTTCCTTTAAATTCTTCTTGATAACTTGCATTTCTTGTTCCATCTCTGTCAACATGTCTGGTCCAATCAACACCATGTTCAATGGATCACTCTACTTGATAAGAGTATTACAACTCCAACCATAAATTGTCTCAAACATAATCACTCTCAAAGATTCCTGATACCCATTGTTGTAATCAAACTCAACCAATAGAAGATACTCCTCCCACCTCCTTTGTTGATGCATTATATACATTCTCCACATTTCCTCCAAAATATTGTTGACCCTCTCTATATTTTCATCCATTTGTGGATGATAAGTTGTATTAAAGGCCAACTCTGTACCCAAACCTACAAATAACTCTTTCCAGAACCTATGAGTGAACTTGGAATCTCTATTTGACACAATATTCCTAGGAATACCATGCAGCCTCACTATATCTATGATGAATACATGTGCTACCTCACTATATGAATGAGTAGACTTCACTAGAACGAAGTGAGCTACCTTGGTCAACCTATCAACCACAACCATAATAGAGTCATGATGTCTAGATTTCATCGGGAAACATGTAATGAAGTCAATGGAAATGACCTCCCATTTCCACTCTGGAATCAAAATCAGCTATAGTAATCCACCTTAATTCTTACACTCTACCTTTACCTATTGACAATCTAAACATCTAGCCACAACCTCTCCCACCTCTTTCCTCAGAATAAACCAATAGTATAACGTCTTCACTGATGTCAATGTCTTCTAATATCCCGGATGACATGAATATGACTTAACATGAAATTCTCGAAAGGTAAGCTTCTTGAGGTCGCTATTTTCCAGAACATAAATCTTATCTATAAATCTGACCAAACCATATATTCTGAGATGATAGTCCACATCATGTTCCCCTGTACCCTTTTGATGTAACCTATGCCTAAGCTCCTTCTACCTGTTATCATGTTGTCCTGCCTGCATGATCTGATCCTGTAAATCTATCCCATATGAACTCATATTTGGAATGTGATTTGTGTGTACCCTTCTATTAAAAAAGTGAGAGATTTTACTTTGTTTAAAAATTTAGCACACGAGCTTGCTCCTCCATGCTGGGTAATCTCCACAGTGAATACACGCCCATGCTGGCTAATCTCCACATGGATCTCCACGGCTGTGTTTAAACTTGCAAAGACTTCATGCATTAAGACAAAAAGCATATATTACAACATCAAGGACTGTTAGAGGCCTCTTTCATCCAGAATTCATAAAGATGCAGATTTGATTAAAAAGAGCGAAAACAAAAACGCTTCTGCTATTTTCTTTTCTTCCTGTTTCTCACTTCTTCTGTTTTATTGTGATCAAATTAAGGGCATGAAAACCTTTTGAATTTCTTCAGATGGGAATCATTCTACAGTATCGAAAAGGCATTTTATATGATGTGGGTGAGAGTAACTAGAATTAAAAATAAGATTCGCTCATCACTCAACCGAGTCGATGGCCTGTGGTGTCCAGAGATTGGAACAGACGGGATGAAAAATTCTTAGATTGACATGTGGGTGCTGCCAAAACACTTACCTTTTGCCTCCCCCAGTGTCACCGTCTGCACTTTCGTTGACGGTTGACAAATTTGACTTTGAGAGCAGCAATCCGGATTCCACTACAATATTATTACAAATTGCAGCACAACATTATGAATTTTGCTTCAAACGCAGCAGATCTGGCCTCATCCACTATAGCCACGCTTCCTCTTCCACGACTTGACAGTTCATGAGCTTGGCTCTCTACGCAGCTCACGGTCTCACGGTTCAATGCTCATGGTTTTCATAAACTATCGGTCTCACGGCCTTCAGCAAACAGGCAACGTTCTGTTATTCAACGCACATACCAGCTCGCAGACTCGGCTCAATGCATTAAACTTCAGCTCACAGCTCTCACGGTAGATCTTCTCAAGCAATGAACAACATTGCATATACTCCACTTTCAGATTATACGTTGTACCATAGCGCTAACATAGTAACTACCACCGTTCTATATGCAGCTCATGACTCAAGGTAGACAACACACAACCACGCAGATCAATGGCAGTTTTGTCACAAGATCAGCAAACTCTGTCGCTGCAATGAAAAAATCGCTCAACAGGTCCTCAACACAACACACCGTAAGCTTCGATACCACATGTTAGAAATGAAATAACTCAGAAACATAGATTGCAGAAAACACAGATACGAAACCAGACAAAACCATTGGCGGAAAATAGGCTTCAGCCTCCTGGCATTCTTGTCATTCTCTCTTATTAAAATAATTTAGTTTGCAATTTAAATAGATGAGAGAAAATGTCTAAGATATTCTATGCTATCTTAGACTCCTTTGGTTGAGATAATTTCTCACCAAGATAGGAGTTACTAAATAAAATCCAATATTTGAGGAACAACCCAAGAGTTAGGCACATATTCCTAACTTGGAATATTTAATTTATTTATTTATTATTTTGGATTTATTATTTTTATTTGAGAGAGGCTAGCAGTTCTCCTTTCCCTTAATGTACCTGGTTTTGAAGTCAAACTCACTAAATGTAGCCAACCACATAGCTTGCCTAGAATTTAGATTAGGTTGGTCAAATAATTATCTCCATCCATTGTGATCGCTCATAAAGATGAACCTCCTACCAAGAATATTATGTCTCCATGTCTTCAATGCATGGATGATAATTTTCAATTCAATATCATATGTCAAATAGGTCTACTTGTGCTCATTTAGTTTCCTTGATTCATAGCATACCACTTGTCCCTTCTGCATAAGGACTCCACCAAGTCCTTTGTTGCAAGAATTTGTACACACCATGAACTCTTTATATGGATTTGCAGTCTTTAGAACTGGAGCATTTGTAAGCAACTACTTCAACTGCTCAAAATCGGCTGCACGTTCCTTTGTCCATTCAAAATTATTTCCTTTCCTCTGAAATGATGTAATAGGATAGGAAACCCTTGAGAAGTTCTTGATGAATCGTATGTAGTAACCTGCTAGTCCCATGAATAATCAGACCTCATCCCCATTCCTAGGGTTTTCCAATTCCATGATAACTCTTATCTTTTATGGATCCACTGTTATACCTTCCTTGGAAATAACATGCCCCAAATAATGGACCTATGTCTGAAAGAAGTTGCATTTACCAAAATTGGCATACAACTAATGCTCTTTGAGGAGTCTTAACATTGTTTTTTAGTGTTTGGCATGTTCTTCCTCATCCTTAGAATATATCAATATATCATCAATGAATATAATAACAAATTTGTCCAGATAAGGATGCAACACATTATCCATCAATCACATGAAAGTGGTTGGATTATTATTCAAACCAAAAGGAACCACAAAAAACTCATAATGCCCATACCTAGTCCGAAAAGCAGTCTTGTATATGTCTTCTTCTTTAATGCGTACTTGATGGTATCCTGATCTCAAATCAATCTTCAAGAACCCTATTTCCCCCTTCAACTAGTCAAATGAATCATCAATCCTCGATAATAGATATTTGTTCTTAATCGTCACCTTGTTTAGTTGCATGTAATCGATACATAACCTGAGAGTAATTTCCTTATTCACAAACAATACTGGTGCACCCCAAGGCAACACACTTGACCTAATGTATCCCTTTTCAAGCATTTCCTTCAACTGAAACTTCAATTCCTTTAACTCTAAAGTGCTTATCCTGTATGGTGTTTTTTATGTTGGTGTTGCTCATGGTACCAACTCAATAGAAAAATCAACTTCCCTGAGAGGTGGAAACTATGAAATATTTTTAGGAAACACATCCTGAAATTATTGTAAAATCAGGTACATATTTAAAACCTCATCATCCTCAATATCCTTACCTTTTTCACTGGAAATATGTATTGCAAACAAGACACACCCTTTTTTACAACTGCGCTTTGCCTGCATATTTGTAACCATTCTATATTATGTAGCCTTCTTCTTACCCTACAATATTCTTTGTTCTCCATTTTCATCCAAGCACTCAATAGCCTTATCATGGTATTCTACCTTATTCATGTTAATGTATAACCAATCCATACCCAATATCATATTGCATGATCGCAACGGAAGCACATTTAGATGCACTGACGTAGACATACCATTAAGCTCAAATGCACAAGATCTTACCCAACGATGAACTATTTTCTTGGTACCTGTAGCCAACTGAAATAACCAAGATTATGCATGAAATTCCTTATTCAAACCACGCGTATCCACCAGGTTAGGATTAACATAACTATAATTATATCTAGGGTCAATCAAAATAGAAACAACTTGATCACAAAGCTTACTTTCCATCTCGATAATGGTTGTCTGGTGATCCTCCTACATGTTATCAAATGTTGCATATATCCAAGGAATGCTCTGCCCAACATCCCCAAATATTTATGCCTCCTGAGCACTATAGATATGTGGTCTTCCACACTAATGTTGTGGGCACTCTCTTCTGCGATGATCCTTGCCACAAGTCCAACACTGCAAAGGCTTCCTGTCATCACCCTTTTTCTGCTCCTCTGAATAAAATCCATATCCTTTATAATATGTATTGAACTTATGTGGCATTGCATTCTCTTTATTACCTGTGTCATGTAGTCTACCACGCTTCTCATCCCATTTTCCTTTAGTCTTGTCATTACCTTTCAATCTTTTTTAGACTCAAACCTACACTTCAATTTCTCTTAAAAATGCTTCAACCTTCGGATGACTTCCTCCAACAATATAGTCTCATCAAACTTGAATATGTCCTTGAATTCTATCACAAACCCACTGATGAATCTCTCAATCCTTGCTTTCTCCTCCTTCAGATAAGGCACATACCTCAAAAACTCCAAGAACCTGCTAATATACTCCTCATTGGTCATATATACCATCTTCAACCCATATAACTCCTTTGTTCTATCATCATAGTATCTCTCATATAGATACTTCTTCCTGAAAATTCTCTCGAACTCACTCCAAGTCAACTCATATTCTTGAATTACTCTGATATTCTTTACATCTTCCCACCAAATGTCTGATTTTCCTTTAAGACTAAAAGTAGCTATCTGGGATTTCATAATCTCTAATTAGTCATGAAATCTAAAGAACTTGTTCATCCCAAGTAACCAAGATTCTGCACCATGTGATTTCTTCATTTCTCCATCAAATGTAGTAGGCTTTTCTTTCTTGAATTCCTCTAGCAAGTATTGCTTCTCATTCCTCCTATACAGATGGTGACAATGATGATGATGTTGTCTCTTTGATCCAGAACAATAATAGAACCCAAAATAATTATCCATCATGTCAAGTGTTTCCATGAACCTACCATCTCTAACTGTAGCATCCCTATCAAACATGTATCATGATTGAGACCTATTTCCATATGCCCCATCATTTATTCCCTCTTGTCCATGATTGATCCTAAGCATTCCCTAACTTTGCAAGTCTCACAAACTCTAAAAGATAACTGTAACAAACCTCTACTTGTTTCTCTTGTTCCCTATAAAGTCTTGCTTGTCACTAAATTATTCTTTTATTTTCCACCTTACAACTACTTATCTTTGGTCTCAAAATTCTCAATGTGTCTGCTATGTGAGGGGAGTACTCATTGTTGGAAATTGGGTTCAACGCTCCCCATGTGTTTTGCGACATGGACTAACTGCCTCTTGTGGATCCTAACTCTGGCAATTGTAGCGGAGTCTAAAGCCTATGGGTTTTGGTCTAACGGCAATCATGTTTCCAAAAATTGGTATCAGAGAGATATGTCTCAAGTTCGAAACTCACCCGGCTCGCGTTGGGGGGGAGATTGTTGGAAATTGGGTTCAATGCTCCTCGTGTGTTTCGCGACATGGACTAATCACCTCTCATGGATCCTAACTCTGGTGATTGTAGTAGAGACTATAGCCTACGGGTTTTGGTCTAACAGAAATCATGTTTCCAACACTCATCACCATGCTTCTCATCTGATCTGTAGGGAGAATCATGTGAACTGTATATTAGAGAAATTGTAGTTAAATAGCTTCTATTATTAGGACATTATCTTATGATTATTATTATGTGTTCTTGTGTTTTATCTTTCTTATCATCAAGACTAATTCCAAACAAATAGAAGAGTACACAATATGTAGGCACTTTTCCAGGGAAAAACCCCACTCTTTGGGGAAAACCCAGTCAAAATTATTTCTTTAATAGGTTCAAGATGAGATGAGCAATACCATAATATTATAGGCTTCCTTCATCAAGTCATCACTTCACTGTGTTAGCACCAAGATCTCCAAGACACCGAGATATCCTTTGCTTGCACCAAAATATTCATCCTCGTTATCTTGACCAAGTTCTATGGCATGAGATAGCATCATCGAGCATCATAACATATCACTAAGCATCATAAATATATAGCATCATATCATTGAACATCATGAATGAGATAACAATCAGTTCTTTATAGCACCGAGTTGAGAGAGCACTGAAATTTCTAAGACAACAGCGAGTATTTATAGCACTGAGTTTATGTATCATAGCACCAAGAATATGTCACAACATCATATGACATCATATTACCAAGCCATTGTACCATTGTACTTTCACCAAACATAGAGACCGAGCCATAGATGCCAAGCATGGAGTCCAAGCCCATGTGCTTTCACCAAGCATAAAGATCATGTCACCGAACCAGAGTACTGTAACTTCACCGATATTTTGTACCATTGTATCCTCACCAAACCTGTAATAAATTTTGAACCTTAATTGCATAGAAGTCTAAATTATAAGTGTGTAAATGTGAAATTACAGTGGGGTATTTATATTTGTTTCTCCATAAAATAAGCCAACATATTGTGAAGTGTTGTGTCTTATTTTTTAGCCGACTTGAGGAATTTTTTTAGGTCGGCTTTAGGAGGTTGTTTATATGACTTGTATCAATAGAGAGAAGTTTACCTGAGGGTTGTCTTTGAAATACATTTTTTCTAAAGATCGAGGATGATGACCTTGAAGAAGATGACTTAGTGGAGGAGCCTTTTGAAATAATAAGAAACCTAATATTACATGATTTAAAAGCCCAAATTGGATCAATTTAACTCTGTAATGACTAACCTAGAATTCTACAATTTGGACCTTAATCTAAATATGACCCAAGCATGAAAACCATGCTTTAATAAGTCATTTAATAATAATAATAATAATAAATTTGACAAATATATAATGAAGATCAAACCTAGTTACATTATTAAACACTTCCTCTTAACTAGGGAGGTATTCATATATAAAATAAGTACATGGAATATCTCACTTTATCTATGAAGAATTTTAGGCATCATAATTCCATGGATTGGATTCTTGACCAGGGAAATCTATCCATTTGGTCTCTCTACAATTTAGGCACTGCAATGCCACGGACTAGATTCCTAACAAGGGAAATACATCCGAGTGGGACTAAGATGGACTAATGATTTTAGCCTCTATATGTACCATCATGCCTATTTAGTAACCATCAACCCAGGGAACTAGGTGCACATCCACCTGATGCCACCCTCCCAACTAGACATCAACACAAAGTGTCGGCCCGAGGTCTTTCCAGGCAATGCTTCACTCACAAAGTCTCAACACACATTGATCCAACATATAAAGTACAAACAATATCTCCCAATCAAATTTATTGGTAATCAGCATGCTATCAAAACTTGAGATTCACCTGTACAAGCACAATCCCAATCAGCAATACACATTCAAATATATAATTAAAGTAAAACTTCATGGTTTCGATGTTTCTCTTCAACTGATTTCAGTAGGAATATCGATTGAATATTTTAGAGAAGATTCCTCCTCCTACTTCACATGTAGCAACATTTATTCTAGTATGTATTCTCCAACCAGGACTTATGTTGTACCCTCCCTCCTAACTAGGTATAGTTCTTCTATCCAGGCTCCCTCTTAATGAAAGGATGTTAACTTCTTCCTTCAATGTTGGATAATCCTTCATGGCTTTTGTTAGTGTCAATATTTGTATCCTGCCATCAGTAATCAAAAATCCTCTTTTCATATCATTTTAGGGGTCCCACTCAGAATTTTTTATTCATTCCACTAGATCATGCAAAAATTTAGTCATTGATGGTATCCCTAGTCCAAAAACATCGCTCTTCCTCAAATTTGATTACTTTTTGGCATAGTTTCATACCTTGTTGACTATACACCATCCATAAATTCATATCAGTCATGTCATATTGAAATTAAGTCCTTCAAGGTCTCATTAGGTCTTTAAGGGTTTTTCAAGGTTGCCATTAGGTCACTAGGGTTTCCAAGGTCCAATAAAATTTCATCTCCATTGCATAAGACAAGCAAGTAAAGGGTGATCCAATAAATTCTCTTCACCATGTCAAGATGATTGTAAAGAGAAATTTCTTGTTTCAGCATGTAATTTTGGTTTTTAAATGTAAGTTTTAATTTTATTTATGTAATTTTATGTCATTCAAATTGTAATAAAATCACCATTCCCAAGCTGCTAACTCAGAGTTCCAACATGCCAAAGCATCAAAAATGTCAAATCAAAGAGTTCTCAAGGTCATCAGATGATCAATTTGTCAAGGAAAAAGCCAAGTACAAAGGTAAAAATTCAGAGTTTAAAGTGAAAATGAAGAAAGAAAAAGTGGGTCCCAAGGCCAAATTAATTCAAATCATGAAGTATAAAGACCAGCAAGACATCACAAACAAGCTCGTTTGTCATTTCATCGTTTGAGTTTTCACTCCTATAGCTGGAAAACTTGAATTGCAGGGTCATATGCTGAAATATTTATGGCGCTGTGCTTTCAAAGAATGGTGTTGCACTTACAGAAGCGGCGATGCGCTTAGAGCAGTTGGCGTTGCGCTTTCTCCCCACCGACTCTGCGCTTTTGCTCAGTGACCCCTCCAGGCATAAAAACTCATAAAATTGCCTCAAAACTCTCCAAAATTCTAAGCGAGTGCTTGTTACACACTTTAACAAGTTATTACGATAAAAAAATTTCCTCCTTGCATGCCTAAAGAATGATTTTATAGTGTTTTGGATTCTTAAGAAAAATTGGCATTTGTTCCTAAGTGAAACCCTAGTTTTACTCTTAATTGCCAAATTTGATGCCCTAATACCCTATAAACCCTTCCAACAAATCTAAAAACCCTATCCCTACCTGTACACTATCATTCCCTAGCCCCTAAGTCCCTTTCCCTAAAAACCCTAAGTCCTAGGCTTCTACATTCCTAGGCAGCCACTTCCCTAAACCTGTAAATAAATTCTCATTTCCAATTCCCTTAACATTTTGACCTCCCATCACCTCCTAAAGTTCCCTAATCCCTTCCCCCATCTCCCTAAATTTTACTAGAGTTATCCCTATTCCCTAGACCCATCTTCACTCCCAATTCCCATCCACCTTATCCCTACAGTTTTCATTGGCCACCTAAACACTATGGAGCAAGATAGAGACTATATGGAAGAGGGGGGTAGATAGAGAGAGGGGGAAACATAACAGAGAAGGTCTCACAAAGGAGGAAGAATCCTAAGGTTAGAGCCTATTAAAAAAAATGAACTCAAGGCCTCTCCTAAGACTGACAGTTGTTTTGAATATGTAGGTTGCCTTGATTTTTGCAACATGATTCAAATGGTCCAACATCATCCCATCTTGAGTAGAGTTTTCACTTCAAACCTAAGAGATAATCAGGTGACCCTTGTTGGTGTAACCTTCATTGTATCTACATCTGTCATTGTTGCTGCCATGGGGATTCCAAATATTGGAGAGAAATGGTTTAAATCTAAGGATTTGGAGGATCAGTACTATGAACCATTCATCAAACCAAGATATAGGAATGAAAGGAGGAGGGTTTTCCCTTTCAGCTACCTTCTTGATAGGTATCCACCCATGATTATGATCATCAAGAAGTACTTCTCTTGTGAAGGGAGGTTTTCTAGGCTCTACGCATATCACATTAGACTACTGATGCACTTCCAAGATTAATATTGATCAATATTTCATATTTTTTATTCATAAGAATAGATAAAATGGCTTACATTGTGCAAAAGAGAGGCTATCACTAGCAGATGAATAGCCTCTTTCATCACTTTTTGATCAAGATCATTATTCTCCATCACCTTGATCAAGTGGGCATCTCATGGGACACCTTCATTGAAAATGACATATTCACTGCACCACAAGCTCCACATGTTGAAGATGTGCCTTCCTCATCTCACCCTAACACATCTATGCCTCCACCTCACTCCCCTTCTCCTCACTCCACATCACCTACTCCATCACCACCACCACCATCATCACCATTTTATGATCAAGATGAGTCACCTAGCAGATTTGAGGTCAGCAAGCCTAAAGAAGGTGAAATCAACACATTGGAAAATACATATTAGAGAGGGTATAGGCAGTTGTATGCCCCACTGATTGTGGGAGGGGCCATGCCTTCTTCACCAACGAAGCAGGTACAAAAGGGAAAATAAAAGATGGCAGAGGAATATGCACATGAGGCAGCCATTCATGAGGAGGATGACCTCCATGAGACAGAGACTAATTTTGACCTTGCTGATTTGGATGAGGAACATGATGATGAGGCCTCCAAATTGATTATCAAGAAGAATGATTCCCAAATCAGGGAGCTTCAGACCAACTTAGAGAGATCTAAGTTTGTCATTGCATACTATGAGCAAGAAAATGAACAACTCAAGACCAAGCAGGCCATCATGGAGATTCAACTTCTCAAGGTAAAAAGAGAAGGAAAAAAAGCAAAGGCCTTGCTTGATGAGGCTTATGAGAGGTATGGTGAAACCAATGAGGTAGAAGAACAAGTTTCAAGAATAAGACCTAGGACTAGAGGGCTGAAAAGAGCTCTAGAACTAGAGAGGAAAAAGGAGGTTGAGCTTGCTAAGGAGCTCACTTTGAATGAACAGTTTGCCATCGTTGTCAACGAGAACTGGGAGAAATGGCTTGACAAGACCAACTAGAATCTTTAGAATCTCCTAAAGAAGGAAAACAAAGACAATGACATATTGACAAAGAGGGCCAAACATTACTTCAAGAAAAAACAAATTGCAAGCTCAAAGCTCAAAAAGGCCAAGTCAAGACTTGAAACCCTAACCAAGAAAAATGAAGGGGACAAGCTTGATATTCTTGTTGAGGCATCTCTCATTGCATAATACACCTCATCATCATCCCACCGCAAAAAAATTGAAGAAATTTGGGCAAACTTTATGGAAACTTTTTGTGTTTTTTCCAATTTTGCACAGTGGCATTGGCAAAAGTGCAGTGCCTAGGGCATTGTGCTTTTCCTAGGGACCTCCAATGGACAAATGAAGGTACCATTCGATTTAGAAGGAAATTTACAGCCGTGAAAACAACTTTTCTAAGCATTTTTGGGTCAAAGAGGCAGTCAAAAGGTCAAAAAGCACTTAAAAATGACCTTTCTACCCTGTTTTTGAGGTTGGCACTACGGTTTTGACCAATCTTGGGAGAATCCATTTTCGAAGGGTCAAATTGGCACCATTTTGGGAAACAAGCATAGATATGGAAACTAAATTGGATGCACTTTCCATTGAGCTATCCTAATCTCAATTTGGACACTTGGAACCTCCTCAAACGTGGAGCTTAAGATGGCACTGCACTTAGAGCAGTGGCGTTGTTCTTTTGACACATTTTCTCAGTTTGTTGATATTTACAAATTTTCTAAATTTTTTCCAGTTTCACTTGGAAAATGGAGTTTTTAAAAATGTAAATCAATGATTTAAATGTAATTATGGTGTTTTTACACTTACCTAGGGTAAACAAAGCTGATTAAAACTTTCGATGATGATGTAATGAATCATTTTCCAAAAAGTGAGGGATGAGTTAGTTTGACCTCCCTACACTCTAGGTATCAGTTCAATTTTGGTGGAACTGCTCCTCCTGTTAGGGATTCAACCCCTGAGGTTGAGAGAAGTTGTTTTTTGGTATATATATTGTAATTTTTGACTCATTTCAGAGGTTTTATGTTGTTGCATTGATCAGAGACTCTAGTGTAATCAGTATATGGCAGGAAATTAATGAAAAGGTTGCAGCTATTTCTTTGTGATACCTGTGGTATGGAAATTTAGTATTGTTTTTCTTATGTCTCATTATGTATGAATTTTTTTTTTCATGATCCACTTCATCTCTATTATATGTTGGTTTTCAAGTTGATAAACATAATACATCTCTCATGCTCTATTTTGGGAAAATCTTCATAGTTTGTTCATTTTCTCTAGTTTAGAAATAATACATGCATTGTCTTGCTCTTTCTAGCACCTCATCAGTCTGATCCATCTCACCCTGAAACCCTAAAGTGCTAGCCTTTCTACCTACCTTGCCCCATTGAATCTCTACAACCCTAATATTATTTTCCCTGGCCTAGCCTCTTTAACCTAATCCTCATCCAGCAACCTAATTCAATCAAACAAAAACCCCTGTACTCATACCTAGCCTAAAACCCTATAAATTCATCCAACCTTATTGGGTGTGATATTGTGGAGAGAGCCCTCTCTGATTTGGTAGGGCTAGCTACCAAGCTGAAATATTGGTGATTTGTTAACTCTATTTGGACTCTTTCTCAGCCTTAGAGATATGGTGGAGTGATAACATACTAGCGTCGTTCCTGAGGAACGAAAAATTTATTTTCCCTGGGTGTACGACAAGAATCATTGGAATTTGATCCTTTTGATGATAGGGTTAGGTTTCAGAAAAGACTAATTGGATAATTGCAGTGTCAATATTGTAGAGCTGGCTTCAAGAAGATATACTAGAGAAAATATTAATCTTGATCCAACTGATCCAGTCGAAGATCTAGAGAAGATTTTCCGGAGGCATAGATATCAAACTACAAAGATTCAGTTAGGACCAATCCCATTGGTAATATCTACTTCACTGCATACTAAAATACTCTCTCTTGAAGATATACCATATGATCTGAAATTTTAATTGTCATTGTTTAGGTCTAAGTCTAAAACCTATTTATCTAACATAGTCTTCGATCCTTTAAGACTCTCTGAGGTCAAGTCATTATCTGAAATTAGATCTTAGTTCTATGAAAGATTGTTCTTTTGAAGAGATTAAACCTAAATCAGACCTTGACATCAAATATTGGATCCAATTCTACCATTAAGATTCAATACCTGTCTCAACTCAACCTCAATCAATTGTAGCTTTTTTCATCTGCACCTTAGACCTCATCATTTATACCTACTACTTCAGTACCTAAAACTATTGTTCCACTACATATTCATCCAACTCCTCCCGTTGTCAATCCAACACTTCACTCAGTAGGAACCATGGAAATATTTGTCCCACTTATCCTAACTGCTCAATTGAATGATTTACCTTAGGGTTATGGCCAAATACTCCCCCTATTTGATGAAAATTCTACCATATCTGCAAGACAACACATTGTTAAGGTCACTGACTTCATAGATTTGGAGGAATTTGATGCTGATGATGCCAAAATGAGGATTATAGCCCAGAGCTTCTCTGGAGATGTAAAAGTTTGGTTTAGATCCTTGACTACTAATTCCATTTCCACTCGAGACCAGTTGATAAATGCATTTATAGCCCGATGGGAGGTAAAGAAAAACCATTTACAGTTGCTTTCTCAGTATGAGAACATAAAGATAAATCTTAATGAATCAATCCAATATTTCAATACTCACTTCAATATAATTATGTAATTCTTGTTGAGAACAAGCCTCCTCCAAGCTTAGCTCTCATACGTTATCCAAATGCATTTGATCCCTACATGGCCTACCAATTATGGGAAAGAAATCCAGCTACATTGGAAGATATGCAAAAGAACATGGTCAACATTGAAGCAAATCTGCTAATGAAAAGAGCTAGAGCTAGAAATGAGATAAAAGTCACTATTAAAGATGAAACATTCACCTCATCTTCTGATTCCAAGATGGAAACTTTGATAAGGACTATTGAAAGGATGGTTGAAAATATTTCCATCACTGAGAGATAGCCTGAGGTCAGAAATTGTAACTACAGAGGCCAACAATAGCCTCAGTTAAGGATCAAGAAGAGAGAACAGCGGGCTCCTGATCAACCAGCACAACAACAGAAAATTAGGACACCCTTGCAACAAAATTATGCCCAAGGAGAAGAATAAGATGAAGACACAATTGTTGAGGAAAATATCCTTTTGAAGGTTGATGGTTTTCCTATGTTTTTTACGGAAGATGAAGAGTATTTTGAAAAGAAAATGAGCCTAAGAATGAAGATTTTATCCTTGCCAATGATCATGAATTTCAGACCAAATCAGATGATTATCAGCAGGGGTACTTCAATGCACTTATTTCACAAAATAGGTAGCTCTCATTAAGGAGCAGAGATGTACCAATTAATCCCATTCATAAAAGAGCATCTCAGTAGAAAGATACTCAAACAAAACAGAATCCTATGAGTAATCAAAGTAAGGGAAAAGAGCCTGCAATCACAAATCACAACAAGGTAAATCATCCATCCACTAGTTCAACAATTAAGGAAAAGGACAGTCAGAAGAAAGAAGCTCCATCAAAGGAACATGCTGGACAATGAGACATCATCATTAAAGAGGTAGACAAAACCACTCCTTTCAGCCTAGAAACTAAAATTTCAAAATTAAAAGTGTATATTCCTTTAATTAAGCTTGCCAATAATAACCAATATAATTCCCATGTTGCTAAGATGCTTAAATTAAATCCTTTTTCCGACGTGGTAAATGCCGAGGATGATCATCCCGAACTCATTTTTGGTCCCGCTATTGATGGTCAGTTAGAAGATAGCGAGGTTCCTCCTTTTTACTTGAGTCTAAGAATCCACCAATGCATTTTACACAATTCCATTTTAGACTCCGAAGCCTCCCAGAATCTAATGCCAAAAGCCATAATGGAAAATCTAGGCCTTAATATCACTCGTCCTTACCATGACTTATACTCCTTTGATTCAGGTAGAGTTCGTTGTATTTTCCTTATTAAATATTTGGTAGTCTCCCTAGAGCAGATTCCGACAAAGAATGTTCTAATGGATGTGGTGGTAGCTGACATACCACCATGGTTTGGCATGTTGTTATCAATATCTTGGTTGGGGGGGGGGGGGGGAGGAGAGGATTTATGAGGCACATTGCAATTATACTTTTATTATGCAACTATCCCTGTTTTCGGACAATTGAGAAAATTGTACCGTGAAACAAAGATGAAATATATGATCACAAGAAAAGAAAAGCCCAACAATCATCTTATAAATGTTGTACATACAGATTTAGAGTCATTCATTTTATTTAATGATAACGACTTAAATGATGTAGATAGCCAGCTTGTAGATGTAGAAGATGTCCCAGAGATTCATAATTGCTTCAGAGAAGTTATAGAAAAGAAAAAGGAGAATTTGTCGAGATCATCAGAACAGCCATCAGATGAGGTAGAGAAAAACTCAGAACAACGATTAGATAAAGCGGAAGAAAGTGTGGAAAAGCATGAAGAAATAGTTTAGAAAATTTAGTTGAACGATAAATCATAGTTTCAGCACTTGGAGGATGAAAATGGTCTATGGTCCATGGACTTTTATGGTGCCCTAGGGAAAGATGAGGTAGGCATCGTAATTTGGGTCCGCAACCCTTTTCATAAGCAGAGTAAGGTTCCTACAAATGTTATATTATGCTCTTACAAGTTAGATTTTGATTGCACTAACAATGAAGCAGAGTATGAAGCACTAATTACTAGCCTAAAGATATTTAAGAAATTGGGAGCAAGAAGGATTGTTGTTTATGGTGATTTAGAACTTGTGATCAATCAAGTTAAGGGTGAATATCAAGCTAACCATCCTCGAATGAGACAATATAGGAATGTTTTACTAGATATTCTGAAGATTTTTCAGGAGTGTATACTTAGAGTTGTGTCAAGGAGTCAAAATCTCATGGCGGATTCATTGGCTATAGTTGCAAGCAATTTTAATATCCCCATCTATTCAAACAAGAAGCTTAATATTCATGTGAAACACCGGCCCATTGTTCCCGATAACTTGTAGTCTTGGCAAGTATTCTGGGATGATAAGTACATAAATAACTTTCTCCAAGGTGAGGCTGAATTTGAGAATCGTTCCATAGATGAAATTTGTGATAAAGATGACCAGGATATAGTAGAAACTAAGATGGATATACTATAGTTGAAATACAACAATATTCCAAATGTCTCATACCTTTGGAATAATTCTTTGACCAAGATGACGTAGCAAGGAAGCCTACATTAGTGCCTACGGAAAAGGGTGTCAAAGATGTAAACATTGGGACATCAGACAAACCATCTATGGTTAAACTTTCCAAGACCTTATCTCTCGAGGTAAAGGTTAAATATGTTAAACTACTTCTGAATTTTCTAATGTTTTCACATGGGAATATGCATATTTAAAGGTGTATGACAAGAACATCATTCAACACAATATATTTCGATTAAGTCCGATCAAAATCCCTTTCGGCAAAAGTTGAGAAGGATCAATACCAGATTGTTGCCATCAATTGAAAAATAGGTAAAAATAAATTTTAAGTCTGGTATTATTATTCCTATCAGATTCTCTGATTGGATTTCAAATTTGGTCCCAGTAAGAAACAAGACTGAAGAAATTCGGCTCTGCATATATTTTAGGAACTTAAAAAATTTGTCCCTCAAGGAAAACTATCCACTTCCCAAGATGGATCACATCCTTCAAAGAGTTGTTGGTTCTTCCCGGATTTCACTGTTGGATGGATATTCAAGATACAACCAAATTTTGGTGCACGAGGATTATTAGGAAAATACAACATTTATTACACCTTGGGGCACGTTTAAATATGCAAAATTACCATTTGGTTTGAAAAATGCAGGGGCCACATTTCAGCGGGCCATGGACATAGCATTCGCCAATGAAAACGATGTTTTCTTATTTTTTTATTTATATGACTTGACAATGTTTTCACATTCTGATGATGAAAATTTACACCATTTAAGAATTTTTTTTGAGAGAGCAGGAAGTTCGGAATATCTCTCAACCCAAAGAAAAGCCTTTTAGCCATGGAGGAGGAAAACTTCTCAGTCACATCATCTCCAAGGATGGGATCCGGATTGACCCTTCTCGTGTTCAAGCAATTCAGCAGATTGATTTCCCTCGAAGCAAAAATGAAATACAAGCATTCAATGGTAAGATGAATTTCTCACATAGATTCATTCCTAATTTGGTCGAGCATCTTAAAGAGTTGACAAATATGTTAAAGAAATATAATGATGTGAAATGGTTTGAAGATGCCCGGAAGTCTTTCAACTCGGTAAAGTTTTCCTTAACAACTGCCCTTGTTTTGATAAGTCCTAATTATACTACTGATTTCATAATCTTCTCATTTTCTTCTCAGCACACTATGGTGGTTGTCTTGATGCAAAAAAGGGATAAAATAGAGCTACCAATTGCATTTTTCAATCACAATATCAGAGATGCAGCCCTTCTGTACAACATCATAGAGAAACAGGCTTTGGCTTTGGTTAAAGCGTTGAAAGATTTCAGAGTTTACATTTTACATTCACATACTCATGCCTATGTGCCTAATGCAGCTGTAAAATAAGTTCTCATGCAGAAAAACCCAGAAGGTAGGAGAGGGATATGGATAGCAGCATTACTAGAATATGGCCTTGATATTAAGCCCACCAAGCTGGTCAAAGGTCAGGACTTATCCAATATCATTGCTGAGTCAAACCTCCATTCTTTAGACATCAACTTGATTTCAAAGAAGAATTGAATCTCATCCAGGTATCTGGTATCTTTTTGTCATCTCCATGATATTCTAATATTTTTTATGTTCTGCAACACCTAAATCCTCTTGTAGGCATGACTAAGAGTCAAGGCAGATCTTTGAAGCTCAAATATTCCAAGTATTTCATATTGGACAATGCACTTTAGTGGTGTGTTTCTGAACTATTTGGTCGAAGAAGAATCTAAGGAAGTGATGAATGACTTCCAAAAAGGAGATTGCAGGGGGCACCTATATTGGAAGACCACGACCAATAAAATATTGAGAGCAGGATATTATTGGCCAATAATTTTTGAAGATGTCTACAATACAGTAATGAGTTTCCACGAATGTCAAGTTTTTCAGGGTAAGAGAAAGCTTCTCCCATTACCTCTTCAACCTATTTTAGTACATGCACCATTTCAACAGTGGGGCTTAGATTTCATAGGTGAGATTCACCCAACATCATGCACACGGCATAAGTGGATATTGACAGCCACATATTACTTTACAAAGTGGATCGAAGCGATCTTTACCAAGCAAGCAACAGATTATGTCATCATTCAATTTTGAGAAACTAATATATTGTCTCGTTTTGGTAGTCCTACTAATATTATCACAGATAATGAGACATCATTCAAGTCTAAGAAGATGACTGAGTTTTGTGACATATATAATATTAAGTTGGGACACTCTATAGCCTAATACCCGCAAGGTAATGGATTGGCGGAGTCCTCTAATAAATCCTTGATCAGTATCATTATGAAAATGTTAGAGGCAAATAAAAATAATTGTCACAAGAATTTGATCAATGCATTGTGGGCAGACCAGGTGAGTAGTAAAAATTCTACTCGCATGTCTCCTTTTCAAGTTGTGTATGGTGTCGGTATTGTGTTTCCTTCATCATTAGCATACCCGGTAATGAAATTGTTGCAAGAAGAAGGGACTGAAGAAAATGACATACAACACTGAATTAATAAAATGATACACCTTCAGCAAACAAGAGATGAGGTATTTCAGAATATTTCAAAACTCCATGATAAGATAAAGAATATTTATGACCGTAAAACAAAGGAAGACAACTTCAAGTTTGGAAATGTAGTACTCTGATGGGATGCTAGAAATGAGGATAAGAGTAAGCATGGAAAATTCGAGAACTTATGGAAAGAGCCATATCATATTTCATCTTGTCGGGGACAGAATGCTTATTTTCTTGAAGAGATGAATGGAAAAGTGTGTTTAGGAGGACTTTGAAATACTTTTCTCAATCAGTTTTCCATTTCATTGTAAATATTAGTTACATTTTTTGCAAGTGTGAAGTAGATAATCACTAGAGTTCAGAGCCCAAAGTGAAGGCCATGGAGCTTCACTGATTTTCTTCCATTTTCAAAATTTCAATTTTCAGTCAAGTAAGTCAGCATTGAGTTTATTTTCAGTCATTTGAGTTTTCCTTGAGTCATTTTATTTCTTCTGAGTTATCAATTTTCAGTCATGTTATTAGTTGATTTTTTTATCGTATTGGCCTAAACGGATAAGGCTTTCTGGTCTATGATGTTCTTGACACCTCTTTCAGAGCTATCATCCCAAATAAAGCCAATGTTAGTGTCAGTATTTGAATACTTCCATCAGTGATCAAAAATCATTTTTTCGTATCATTTTAGGGGTCCCACTTAGAAATTTTTTATCATTCCACTACATCATGAAAAAAATTAGTCACTGATGGTAGCCCTAGTCCAAAAACATCAATCTTCCTCAAATTTGATTACTTGTTGGCATAGTTTTATACCTTGCTAACTGTACACCATTCATAAATTCAATATCAATCATGTCATCTTGAAATTCAGTCCTTCAAGGTCTCATTAGGTCTTTTATGTTTTTTCAAGGTTGCCATTAGGTCACTAGGGTTTCTAAGGTCCAATAAAATTCAAACTCCACTGCATAAGACCAACAAATAAAGGGTGATCTAATAACATCTCTTCACCATATGAAGATGATTTGTCAAGAAAAATTCTTGTTTTAGCATGTAATTTTTGTTTTCAGATGTAATTTTTAATTTTATTTATGTAATTTTATGTCATTCAAATTGTAATAAATTCACCATTCCCAAGCTGCTAACTCAGAGTTCCAACATGCCAAAGCATCAAAAATGTCAAATAAAAGAGTTCTCAAAGTCATCAGATGATCAATTTGTCAAGGAAAAAGTCAAGTACAAAGGTAAAAATTCAGAGTTTAAAGTGAAAGTGAATAAATAAAAAGTGGGTCCCAAAACCCAAGTCATTCAAATCATGAAGTATAAAGACCACCAAGACATCACAAACAAACTCATTTGTCATTTCGTCCATCAATTTTTCACTCCCATAGCTGGAAAAGTTGAATTGCAGGGTCAGAGGCCGAAATTTTTGTGGTGTTGCGCTTTCAGAGAGTGGCACTGTGCTTACTGAAGAGGCAATGCACTTATAGCAATGGCACTGCACTTTTGACAAAAAAATTCAGTTTGTTGATATTTCCATATTTTTCATTTTTTCCAGTTTCTCTTGGAAAATGGAGTTTTTACAAATGTAAATCAATGATGTAAATGTAATTATGGATTTTTTACACTTACCTAGGGTAAATACATTAGATGAAAACTTTTGATGATGATGTAATGAATCAGTTTCCAAAAAGTGAGGGCTGAGTTAATTTGACCTCCCTACACTCTAGGTATCAGTTCAGGTTTTGGTGGAACTGCTTCTCCACTCAGGTATTTGACCCATGAGGATGGGATAAGTTGTTTTGTGGTTTATATCTTGTAATTTTTGACTCATTTTAGAGGTTGGATTTTGTGGTATTGATAAGAGAATCTAGTGTAATCAGTATTTGGCAGGAAATTAATGAAAATATTGCAGCTATTTCTTTGGGATACCTGTGGTATGGAAATTTTGCATAGTTCTTATTATGTATCATTAAGTATGAATGTTTTATTTCATGATTCATTTCATTTCTATGATATGTTTATTTTCAAGTTGATAAACAGAATACATCTCTCATGCTCTGTTTTGGGAAAATCTTCATAGTTTGTTCATTTTCTTCAGTTTAGAAAGAATTCATGCCTAGCCTTTCTCTTTCTATCTCCTCATCTGTCTAATCCATCTCACCCTAAAACCCTAAATTGTTAGGTTTTCTACCTACCTTTCCCCATTGAATCTCTGCAACCCTAATCTTATTTTCCCTGACCTAGCCTCTTTGACCTAATCCTCATCCAGCAACCCAAATCAAACAAACAAACCCCTGTACTCATACCTAGCCTTAAACCCTAATTCATACAGCCCTCTTGGCTATGACTTTGTGGAGAGAGCCCTCTTCGGTTTGGTAGGGCTAGCTACCAAGCTAAAATATTGGTTTGTGGTTATCTCTGTTTGGACTCCTTTTCAGCCTTAGAGATCTAGTGGAGTGATAACAACTTCCATTCCTCTCATCATGTTTATCATATCAACTTCTCTTATGGACTTCTTCACCAATATGATGTACCTGCATAACTTAGAAAGTACAACCAATTTTTTTGAAGCATGAAGTTATTTATAACAAAAAATTTATATTAGCAAAATCATTTAGACTTTACATAATCAATCAAGAGATTGTATTACTTCAACTTCTATCCCAGGTTTGTTACATACCTTAAATCACATCATTAATTCAATCAATATGACAGAATATTAGTTATGTAATTTAGAAATCGAAAGAATATGTATCTAATATCTTTCAGAGTTTATATTAGACCTCCCACAAGGATCATAGAATCAATCAAAGTAAACAACAACTTGGTCATTAATATGACCAACTTCCACTAGATTTAGTTGCAAACCCTAGATTTTAGATTGACCATCAAAGCATATCATGAATAGATTCTACTAGGGCTTGATGTAAACCCTAGATTATCCATCTATAAATTCTCAACAATATTATATACACATACTAGAGAATTTTTTCATTGTGTTAGAACGAAGACTTTTTTGATCCATAAAGTAGATAAATGTCTTTCGGATTAATCACATCATTAGGATTTGGTTGACTTTTGAACCAACTAATGTGCTTATTCCTTAGGACAAGGATAAAAATTCTACGGATCTCATTGAATAAATAGTGTGGATTATTCTTATGATTACATTATCTTGTGATTATTATTATGTGTTCTTGTGTTTTATCTTTCTTATCATCACGACTAATTCCAAACAAATAGAAGAGGACACAAGATGTAGGCACATTTCTTGGGGAAAACCCAGTCAAAATTATTTCTTCAATAGGTTCAAGATGAAACGACCAAGAGCCTAGACTATAGGCTTCCTCCATCAAGTCATCCCTTAATTGTATTAGCACTGAGATCTCAAAGACACTGAGATCTCCTTTGCTTGCACCAAAAAATTCACCCTCGTTCTGTTGACCAAGTTCTGTAGCATGAGATAGCATCACCGAGCATCATATCATATCACCAAACATCATAACGAGATAACATCATATCACTAAACACCATGACTAAGATAGCAATTAGCTATTTGTAGCACTAAGTTGAGATAGCATCGACTTTTCTAATACAGCGGCGAGTATTTGTAGCACCAATTTATGTATCGTAGCACCAAGAATATGTCACAGCATCATATAGCATCATATTACCACGCCACTATACCATTGTTCATTCACCAAGCATAGATACTGAGCCATAGATACCAAGCATAGATACCGAACCATTGTACCTTCACCAAGCATAAATATCATGTCATCGAACCATCGTATTGTAACTTCACCGAGCTTTCGTACCACTGTATCGTCATTGAACCTGTAATAAAGTTTGAACCTTGATTGTAGAGAGAAGTATGAATTCTAAGTGTGGAAATTTGAAATTACAGTGGGGTATTTATAGTTTTTTCTCCATAAAATAAGTCGACATGACTGTGAAGTGTTGTGTCTTATTTTTGAGTCGACTTGAGGATAGTTTTAAGGTTGTTTATATGACTTGTATCAATAGAGATAAGTTGACTTGAGAGTTGTCTTCAAAGTAGATTTTTGTCGAGGATGATGACCTTAAAGAATATGACTTGATGGAGGATCCTTTTGACCAAATAATAAGCAACCTAATATTATATTATTTAAAAGACCAAATTGGATCAATATAAATCTGTAATGACTAACCTAGAACTCCAAAATTGGGACCTTAATCTAAATATGACATAAGCGTGAAACCCATGCTTTAATAAGTAATTTAATAATAATAATAAATTAATTTGAAAAATATATAATGAATATTGAACCTAGTTACATTCTTCAACATTGAAATCTACCTTCTTGCTTGTCATATTTGATCCTCTACTTCCTGCAAATGTACCATGTCAATTAACAAATATAACCAAAATCAAACGTACCTCAGTGAAGTTCAGGGGAGGTTATCTCGTCTACACCACTAAGTCTATATTAGCATAACATATGTATATATATGATGAAATCAACATACCATACATACCAACATCATCAGCGTATACATGACGACTCAACTGCAATAATGGCCAATACCATGCATACATGACAAGCATGTATACAAAAATCATGCATGCATGAAAAACACATTCTGCCCATCTAGTCCAAGTGTTTAACCTGGGAGCTCTAATACCAATCTATAACCACCCCTCCCACATTTACCCAAATCCACAAGCTTGTCAGGGTAAACATGAGATGAGAGTTATTATGTGAGACTCAACTTCCAAGATGCACTTATGGAAAATGGGCCCACGTGTCTAGAACTGGCTACAAACACTTAGTGACATGTGATCACACCAATATCAGCCTAATTTGACCAACCACTATTTCATTGTAGTTTCGTTTCCTTAAATTTAACACAACTTTCTATTTTTGGCAGTTTTTCAGGTTCTAAAATTTTGACGTTGCTTTGAGGGCTTAGACAAAATTTTCAAGGAAAACGAAGAGACTAGAAAAGTGAAATAACAATTTTGAAATTCATTTTTGATATCCTAGAGGAGATTTTTGAAACAAGGTATTATTATAGTCAAACGGATATCGTATGCCAAAGTTATGGCCCTGTGAAGTTACAGGTACCAATAACTCATTTATATAAACAGTTTGGGTCCATAGTACCTATAGGTTATAATACATATATGTTTACTAATTCAATAATATCACTAGATAATAATCAAGAAACCTCGAATTCCCTCTCATATAGTTGTCATAACATTTATTATATCATGCATTCAATCACCAATCATTTACCAATCAAAACATGATAATAGCCTTAACTAGAATCTTTCATGAAACCACGCTTATAACCAGCATATAACCAGAATAATAACAATGATAGAAAATCCATCAAATACACATAATAAAAAGTACATTTACTCATAAAATACAAGAAGAAATAGCTATTATTAACATATGCAAAATCCAACCAAGCCAGGGACTTCCACGTACCACCTGACCATAGATTGGGAAACCAAATCTCTCTTTCTGTTAATCACTCTTGTGCCATATTCCAAACATGAATGTTGGATCTCATGGAATAAACCAATAAAAACCAAACCAGGACTTCCAGAGGCCAAACCACCTCAACCCTCAACCAATGATTCCACCTCATAGTTCAACATCACTAACATCAACATATCGGTCTCTAACCAAGCTATCTACGGCTCCAGAGGGTGTTCCAACCTAGATCTAGGGCTAGTAACTCAACCCATTGTTGCCACAGGGCTCCAAAGTGTTTTTCCAACCAAGTCTCCAGGACTAGTAACTCAACCCATCAACGGCTCCAGAGCGTTTATCTAACCAAGGCTTCCAGGACTAGTAACTCAACCCAAGTTGTTTCAGGGTTTCCAGAGTGTTTTTCCAACCAAGGCTCCAAGAAATAATAACTCCACCCAAAACCATAAGGAACATGAGCACCAATTAGAAAAAAAATGGGAAAACCCGTGACACCATGGCTATCCATGAAATGGAAAGGCTAGGACAAAACACTATCAATCCAGGCAATCCTCTATACCAATAACATATCATAACCAAATAACCACATGCATACACCATGCATGCCAAAAATAGCAATTAAATCATACATTAAACTCGGTACCTTCAAAGCAATCCAATTGTATTTGTTGATCTCGTTGTCCACTTGCACTTTCTTGCTTTCCTTTGCTTTATTTCTCCAAAGCCAATGTGCTCCAAGAATGCTCCAAGATTTCTATAAGTATGAAAGAGTGTGTGAGAGAGAGAGAATAGAATAGAGCTCCAAGATAAAACTTACAAAATGTTTTTAATTGATCCTCATAAGGATTTTTATTATTGAAGCCTCTATTTTGTTGTATTTTCCTTCTTATTTCGTTCAATTTTCCTCACATGCAATTTTTTGATATTTCACCTTCCTTTTCTCGTATTTTCCATTATTTTCATATAAAAAAATGCCAATAAATTCCATTTTGTCTTTCCAAGCCTTTTCCAATGCCTTTGCAAATTTCTATAACAATTAATTAATCACCAATGATCCTGATCACTATGTTTTTTCCTAACATACATCTTGGAAAACATGTCCCATGACCTAGGTCTTATATTTTCCTTTATTAACTTTATTACATGGATTTTTAATCAGGGTTGTTACAGAACCCTCCCCCTTGGGGGAACATTGTCCTCAGTGTTTAATGACACTTATAAACTAGAAAAACATGTGTTTCCCATGGAGCTTTATAACACAACTCAATGCAACATTTACATCATATCATAATACTGAAAACAAAAACTACATATCATGATCACCATACCGCTTGTTATGGCCTAAATCTACCTCAGGCTGAGAAAGGCAGAATCTAGGGTAACATCAAACCACACTTAATCTGGTAGCTAGCCCTACCAGATCAGGAGAGGGCTCTCTCCTGGTCAATCTCAGCAGAAAATGATCAGTAAGGCTTGAGATGACTTTGAATGAAGGCTGATTTTAGGCTAGGTTATATGCAAAGAGTTTTATTTGATTTTTAAGGGTGTTTTGTTGGATCAAAGGGAAGGCAGGCTTTGGGGAATGAGGCCTAGTTTTGCAGAGATCTAAATGGGGCAAGGTAGGCACTTGATTTGACACTTTCAATTTGAAGGAAATGGATTTGAGAAAGGTGAAGAGTTGAAGAGGGCAAGAAACCTTCAAGGATCCTCTCCAAACAGCTAAAAACATAGAAAATTAAACAAACCCTAGGTAGAGCACTGCAAATTTTAATGAATTCTACCTTTATCCTTGTTTTTTTAACTTAAGAAGAAATAAGAGGGAAAATGGTATACATAAAACACCAGTTGACTTACATTTACAGAGAGAAACACATTATCAAACCAAAATACCACAAGAATCCCATAGAGTGCTGCAAACCCTGGTCTATTCCTTGCCAAACTGCAGATATGAATGTACAATGATGCTCAAAGCATTCCCAAAATTCCAACCCTGCTAATGACTGAAAAACCACAAAATATAGACAAAAAACCACCCATCCCAGCCTCCAGGGGTCGAGCTCACAAGTTTAGGAGCTATTCCAACAAATTCTAAACTGAGAACTAGAAAGTAGACAGTGGAACAGCTTGCCTCTATAAACTAGGAAACTGATTCATTCAGTTGCAATTCACCTTTTGATGGATGAATCTATCTCCATGAGTGAAAATTTAAAAAAATTACATCAAGATCCATCAAATTACATCATGAGTTTGACATTTAGAAGTAAGAAAGTCAAATTGTCAAAAACTAGGCGAAAAACAGAGTTACTGAGTCAAAAATAGGCAAAATCCTCCAATGCGTCGTGCCTGATTTCTCTATGCGTCGCGCTAGTTTGCAGCTGATTTTGGAAGCCTTCCCGGTGTCCAAATTTTCTCCAAGTGGGCTTGCTGGAAAGGTCTGCCTGTCTAATTTCCAACACAAGTGGAATTTTTTAATTTTGCCTTCATTTTCCCCTCCAAAACTGATTTCTCCCAACACTGCTTCCTGTGTGCCAAAAAAGGGGCAGAAAAGTCATTTTGGGGTGTTTTTGACCCTTGTGGAAGCCCAAAACCTGTCAAAAATTCTTGTCCATAGGTAGACATGCATATTTTTCCATGAAAAATCCAAAAATGTTAAGTTTGTATCAAAAGGAGCCCCCAATAATAATAAGCGCGCCAAGTGGCGCGGCGCATAGAGCAGAAAAGTCTGTTTTTAGGCCCAAAATTTTCAAAAATGCAAAAAGTATCCCTAATTTTTTGAAATTTGGGTTGAGTGTCCTCCATTATGTGATATGCTGGGCCAAGGAAGCTTCGGCCAAGATTTGAATCTTATCATGCCTTTTCCGACGCTTTGAGGCCTTCTTCAACTTGGCCTTCAAAATTTTGATTCTTGCTTTGCAAACATGATTTCTCGCCCAATAATGATTGGCCATGTGCCTCAACATTTTCTTTTCCTTGTTGGCCTTCTCCAATAGCTTTTCCCATGTTTGCTAATGTGTGAGTTTTCTTGATTAGTATGAAGATGTTTATGGTGTTTTTAGTTTTCTGCCACCAAGGGTAAGAATGTATGAGGGATTGTGGAGGGAAGGGTATGAGGGGTTTTGAGAATAATATGGACAAGTTTTTTGGGAATGGAAGGGTTTTAGAGACAGGTTTTAGGCTATGAGATAGAAATTAGGGTTTGGGATAATGGGAATTAGGGGATAGGGGTGAATGATTTTTAGGAATATGGGAATAGGGAATGAGTGGATGAAACTGGAAAATAAATGGAGGAATGAGAGAGTGAGGGAGCAGACTTGGTAGAAAAAACACAAATACAAATCCTAGGCTTTAAGAAAAACTCTTTCACTAGCAACGGAAAAAGGCTTGAATTACTTGCACACCATAAGATTGAGCGAATTTGGAAATTTGAGAAAGTTTATAGGTGAAAACAGGCTTGCAGCTCTATGCATCGCGTCACAAACCCAACGTGTTGCGCCTGCTTAATGTGCCATGCCAGTGTATTTTTTACACTGTGGAGGCCGGCCCAATGCACCGCGCCACTCTCCCAATGTGTTGCGCCCTTGAATTTGCACGGTTTTTCTCCAAGCTTGCTGCCTACGACCTTCTCTTGCTCAATTTTTCTCCTTTGAATGCAAATGAGGTCTTTGAACATGACCAATGAGTTTATATACAATAGATTTTGATTTTTCACTCATAAAACCCACTTTTATAATTTTTGCATTGACACTTTCTTTTCAAACTCTGTTTTGGGCAGTTTGCTTTATTTGTGCCTTTGATGAACTGAATGACTTGATTTTTGTTTGCCTTGCAGGGGATGGAGCTGCTGAAGCCTAGCAAGGTGACCAGGGTTGCCAATGAAGCTGCTTACATGGGAAAAACTGAAATTACATCAAATTTTATACATCAAAACATAGAATCCTTTGTTTCTCCTCAAAATAGGGTTTTAAGGAAAAATACATTTTTGAGCATGCGATTATGAAATTTATTAGTGCTGGAACTTTATTCAACCTCCTCATGTGCCTGCTGACCATTATTGGAAATTTTGAAAACCTTATTGATGAAACCCTAGACCTAATGGGACTAAAAACCCTAGAAATGACTCTTACAAATTTAAGGACAAAAAGTGAGTGCAGATGATATGGATGAAAGGAAATGGGCCAGCAGGTAAAGGACATGAGGGAAAATGTATAAAAAGCCACTATCATTAGATGATCCATGCTCCTAATTGAATGCAGCTAATTGAGAGAGACACCTAATATGCAATGCAACAAGAGAATTTGATCACTGACGGAAGGATGAAGATACTGACACTAACATTGGCTCCAATGGGGAAGGTAGCTCCTTGGAGGTGCCAAGAACTACAGATCTCGGGAAAAGCAGGCAGTACCTTTCGTCCATTAGGCTATGGAATCAATAACTTCGACAAACCAAAACCAAACTCTTGACTCAATTTCAGGACTAAAATCTGACTCAAAACTAAGACTGAAAACTTAAAACAAAATTGACAGACTAGAAAAGATGCTCATAATTGAACTTATTCATCACAACCTACTCGAATTGTTATATTTCACCGCCAGATCAAGTGAAATGGAACAACCAATGCAACCATGTAAGCATCCTGGCTTCTGTTTGAATTCTTCGCAAGTGATTGCTTATGAAAAACAAGAGATAACTACTGAAAGGCAACTCCCATGAAAACTTGGAAACAGATCCGTTGAATACTATGGATTCTCTATCCGCCTCCAAAAACACTGCATAAGGATCTTGAAGTTCATTCACACTGGGACTTAGCTCATCCAATGGATTACTTCTCTTCTCCTCATACCATGAATGCAAACTTTGTTTTAAGCTTTGTGATGAGATTCCTGCTAAAAATGACAAAGAGACCGGCTGCCAGATCAAGTTTGTATCAATACTTTTGTCAAGCTCATAGATAGGATAAGGACTTTGACTACAGACATTATCCAACACATTAGCTATTGGATCGTGAAAAACTTGAAAAGACTGTTGCAACCCATTTTCTATTGGTTCTGATGAGATTATATGATTTCCTATGGGCTGCTCATTTGAAGATATATTATGCAATTTACCCTTCAAAGACTGAAATGATTCAAAACAAAATGGTACGGAATCATCTTGCATCATTTGATCGTATGTGCCAGCTTCCAAGTCTTCATCTTCAACTTGAAAATCAAAGGCATTCGGGGGCTGCAACTCTGGATATGAAATGTCTTGAACAAGGTCTTCATTGCCCTCAAGATGGTCCAAATCAAGACTTGTCAACAGTTGATTTCTAATTGCATGGAAGTTGTCTCTGATGAACTGAAACGAATCAAAACAAAAAGGCAAAGATCCTTCACTTACTTCAAAATTTGCTGCACTTTCCTCGTCACTGTCATAGCTGATATGCATCGGTTGATCACTGTACTCGAGCTGTTTAAAGTGAACTTCCTCCCTCCACAAACTAGCTTCTGATTTGTCTGCAAGATTAGCTTATGTTTGGAGAACATAATCATCATCATACTGATCAAACTGAGGCAAATCATCAGTATAAAACACATCATCAAGCATACATTTCATATCAACAGCTCTCTCTTCTCCAAGATTATCTATAAAACATCATTATCAGATCTATGACAACTGGGATAAGAAACAAAATGTTTTGGATCAGCAACTTTTTCTTCTTAAATCGGCGAGCCATGGGCTTGAACATTATACTCATTCCTTGTGATGATCCTTTGCATCATCTCTTCCACTGCACTTACCAAAATGTCAAGCTTTACCTCTAGAGATGTTGATTCCTCCGGATTTATGTTTTTCATCTCTTCTTCCTTCAACTTTTCCCTTCAAATCAGCAAATGAGCCTCTACATCTACTACACTGTTCTGCATCTCTTAAAGTGTTGCAAGATTCCTTTCTCTCAGCTGAAACTCCATTTCCAGATCAAAGGCAACCGAGTAGTGCAAGAGAGCGGATCCAAGAGGAGGTCTTATATTTACTGGCATTGAATAATAAACTTGGTTAAATCTGGCAGAAAACTGTTGTACTATCTCCCCTGGCAGTCTTCTCAACTAGTTATACTCGTCTATAATCAAGAAAGGGTTCTGTCTGACCACCCACCTGTCGAGGAAAACTTTGACGAATTGCTGGAAATCTAAGATGCTCACATCAAGCAGGGTTTTGAACCAACTCTTGACTTTGCCTTGCAAAGAAAGAGAAAAAAGCCTAATACTGACATCCTCTTCATCAACTTCAAAAAGGTCAAGAAAATACTGAAAATTCAGAACATGTCTCTCAGTAGTGATGTTTTCACGTTCACCATCAAATCTTGGTAGATATAGGTCATGATTTTTAGGGAAAGCATGGCATATAGGAGGTAAAATCAGAGGCTTGTATCGATCTAGAATTTTACAAGGTATAGGGGCATGCACAAATGCTGCAGAATCAGTCTTCGTCTCTTGAGGTTCATCAGTTTGAAGATGGTCATCACAAGATTCAGAAGAAAGGTCTTGATCAAGCTCAAAAGCATGCAAATCTTTGGTATTCACAATCTTCAAAGGGAAGGAATCAAATGCAGGCTGAGGGTCTTTTCTCAAATACAATATACTTTTCAAAGCCTTCTTGACATTCTCGGGAAAAGAGAAGAAATAATTTATGACAAAGAACAAAATGTCTTGGATGAAATTCCAACTTGAATACCCGATCTTTCCATAGTGTCCTTTCATGTCTCTACTGGTCAGGTTCATCCTCCAGTGGAGTCCTTGGATCTGATCTCAAAACTGATTTAGAGTCGCCAGGTGAATGATTTTAGACTTGCGGTGTCTAATCGTTGTCCACCATCAACAATCAGATCTGAACTTGATTAAATTTTACTGAGGAAACCAGATGTTCAGTTCATAAACTAGACCGGAGATTGACTGAAGCAGCATTCATCTACTTTCGCTAATGCAAAGCAAGATCGTTTCGAAGGCTACCTGGCTAGCTTCAGGCTCCGTCTGTACTTTATAAAGAAAACAACAAACTTTTCTTCTCCCCAGTATGTTCGCCACTATGTTATGGCCTAAATCTACCTTAGGGAGAGAAAGGCAGAATCTAGGGTAACATCAAACCACGCTTAATCTGGTAGGTAGCCCTACCAGATCAGGAGAGGGCTCTCTCCTGGTCAATATCAGCAGAAAATGATCAGTAAGGCTTGAGATGACTTTGAATGAAGGCTGATTTTAGGCTAGGTATATATGCAAAGAGCTTGATTTGATTTTTAAGGGTGTTTTGTTGGATCAAAGGGAAGGCAGGTTTTGGGTCTGGGGAATGAGGCCCAGTTTTGAAGAGATCTGAATGGGGCAAAGTAGGCACTTGATTTGACACTTTCAATTTGAAGGAAATGGAGTTGAGAAAGGTGAAGAGTTGAAGAAGGCAAGAAACCTTCAAGGATCCTCTCCAAACAGCTAAAAACGTAGAAAATTAAACAAACCCTAGGTAGAGCACTGCAAATTTTAATGAATTCTACCTTTATCCTTGTTTGTTTAACTTAAGAAGAAATAAGAGGAAAAATGGTATACATAAAACACCAGTTGACTTACATTTACAGAGAGAAACACATTATCAAACCAAAATACCACAAGAATCCCATAGAGTGTTGCAAACCCTGGTATATTCCTTGCCAAACTGCAGAGATGAATGTACAATGATGCTCAAAGCATTCCCAAAAGTCCAACCCTGCAAACGACTGAAAAACCACAAAATATAGACAAAAAACCACCCATCCCAGCCTCCAGGGGTCGAGCTCACAATTTTAGGAGCTGTTCCAACAAAATCTAAACTGAGAACTAGAAATTAGGCAGTGGAACAGCTTGCCTCTATAAACTAGGAAACTTATTCATTCAGTTGCAATTCATATTTTGATGGATGAATCTATCTCCATGAGTGAAAATTTAACAAAATTACATCAATATCCATCAAATTACATCAAATTACATCATGAGCTTGACATTTATAAGTAAGAAAGTCAAAATGTCAAAAACTAGGCGAAAAACAGAGTTACTGAGTCAAAAATAGGCAAAATCCTCCAATGCGTCGTGCCTGATTTCTCTATGCGTCGCTCTAGTTTGCAGCAGATTTTGGAGGCCTTACCAGTGTCCAAATTTTCTCCAAGTGGGCTTTTTGGAAATTTATGCCTGTCTACTTTCCAACACAAGTGGAATTTTTGAATTTGGCCTTCATTTTCCCCTCCAAAACTGATTTCTCCCAACACTGCTTCCTGTGTGCCAAAAAAGGGGCAGAAAGGTCATTTTGGGGTGTTTTTTACCCTTCTGGAAGCCCAAAACCTGTCAAAATTTCTTGTCCATAGGTAGACATGCATATTTTTCCATGACAAATCCAAAAATACTGAGTTTATATCAAAAAGAGCCCCCAATCATAAGCGCGCGCCAAGTGGCGCGGCGCATAGAGCAGAAAAGTCTGTTTTTAGGCCCAAAATTTTCAAAAATGCAAAAAGTGCCCAATTTTTTTTAAATTTGGGCTGAGTGTCCTCCATTATGTGCTATGCTGGGCCAAGGAAGCTTTGGCCAAGATCTGAAGCTTATCATGCCTTTTCCGACGCTTTGAGGCCTTCTTCAACTTGGCCTTCAAAATTTTGATTCTTGCTTTGCAAACATGATTTCTCGCCCAATAATGATTGGCCATGTACCTCAACATTTTTTTTTCCTTGTTGGACTTCTCCAACAACTTTTCTCATGTTTTCTAATGTGTGAGTTTTCTTAATGAGTATGAAGATGTTTATGGTGTTTTTAGTTTTCTGCCACCAAGGGTAAGAATGTATGAGGGATTGTGGAGGGAAAGGGTATGAGGGGTTTTGAGAAAAATATGGACAAGATTTTTGGGAATGGAAGGGTTTTAGAGATAGGTTTTAGGCTATGAGATAGAAATTAGGGTTTGGAATAATGGGAATTAGGGGATAGGGGTGAATGATTTTTAGGAATATGGGAATAGGGAATGAGTGGATGAAACTGGAAAATAAATGGAGGAATGAGAGAGTGAGGGAGCGGACTTGGTAGCAAAAACACAAATACAAATCCTAGGCTTTAAGAAAAACTCTTTCACTAGCAATAGAAAAAGTCTTGAATTACTTGCACACCATAAGATTGAGCGAATTTGGAAATTTGAGAAAGTTTATAGGTGAAAACAGGCTTGCAGCTCTATGCGCCGCGCCACAAACCCAACGTGTCGCGCCTGCTCAATGCGCTGTGCCAGTGTATTTTTTACACTATGGAGGTCGGCCCAATGCGCCGCGCCACTCTCCCAATGCGTTGCGCCCTTGAATTTGCACGGTTTTGCTCCAAGCTTGCTGCCTACGTCCTTCTCTTGCTCAATTTTTCTCCTTTGAATGAAAATGAGGTCTTTGAACATGACCAATGAGTTTATATACAATAGCTTTTGATTTTTCACTCATAAAACCCACTTTTATAATTTTTTCATTGACACTTTCTTTTCAAACTCTGTTTTGGGCAGTTTGCTTTATTTGTGCCTTTGATGAACTGAATGACTTGATTTTTGTTTGCCTTGCAGGGGATGGAGCTGCTGAAGCCTGGCAAGGTGACCAGGGTTGCCAATGAAGCTGCTTACATGGGAAAAACTGAAATTACATCAAATTTTATACATCAAAACATAGAATCCTCTGTTTCTCCTCAAAACAGGGTTTTGAGGAAAAATACATTTCTGAGCATGCGATTATGAAATTTATTAGTGCTGGAACTTTATTCAACCTCCTCATGTGCCTGCTGACCATTATTGGAAATTTTAAAAACCTTATTGATGAAACCCTAGACCTAATGGGACTAAAAACCCTAGAAATGACTCTTACAAATTTAAGGACAAAAAGTGAGTGCAGATGATCTGGATGAAAGGAAATGGGCCAGCAAGTAAAGGACATGAGGGAAAATGTATAAAAATCCACTACCGTTAGATGATCCATGCTCCTAATGGAATGCAGCTGACTGAGCGAGACATCTAATGTGAAATGCAACAAGAGAATTTGATCACTGATGGAGGGATGAAGATACCGACACTAACACCGCTTATTGGATATTTATAGCACAGCTCGATCCAGTATTTAAATACATATGCATATGCATAAACATGACCAAAACACAACATCAAACCATATACCAAAATACATCTGCTCAACCAGCGAATAGAGAATGATACATAGCCTACATCTAATCATACATCTCCCATGTAGCTTCATCAGGCCCAAAGTGCTTCCATTCTACTTTAACTTTCTCTATTGCTCGATTCTGAAGCATGAGCATATTTCGCTGCAAAATGCATTGAGGTTCCGGTTGGAAATAAAGACTAGTCAATCACATTATCAAAATATTTTGCATACTTCTTAAGCAATGACACATGCCAAAACATCATAGACTTTCACTATCAGAGGTAGTGCAAGTTTGTAGGCCATTGATTGAATCCTTTAAAGGATCTCAAAAGGCTCGCAATATCGATGTGTCAGCTTTGCACATGACCCACTCCTTAAGGAGATTTTCTTGGGTTTGATGTGCAAGTACACATGCTCCCCAACCTAAAACTCCTTAAAATTCCCTGTGTTGATCTTCATAGCTATATTTTCTATCATGTGTTGCATTTAAATTATTATTGATAACCTTCATTTCTTGTTCCATATTTCCCACCATGTCTGGTCCAATCAACACCTTGTTCACTGGATCACTCCAACTGATAGGAGTATTACAACTCCGCTTATAAAGTGGCTCAAACAGACTCATCCTTAAAGATTCTTAATACTCATTGTTGTAAGCAAAATCAACCAGTGAAAGATAACCCTACCACCTCCTTTGTTGATGCATAACATACATTCTCAACATGTCCTCCAAAATCTTGTTGACCCTCTCTGCCTGTCCATCTATATGTGGATGATAAGTTGTATTGAAGGCCAAATTTGTACCCAAACATGTAAATAACTCTTTCCAGAACCTCGAAGTGAACTTGGCATCTCTATCTGACACAATCTTCCTAGGAATACCATGCCCTCACTATATCTTTGATTAAGGCATGTGCTACCTCACTACCTGAATGAGTAGACTTCACTGGAATGGAGTGAGCTACCTTGGTCAACCTGTCAACCATAACCATAATAGAGTCATGTTGTATATATTTCATTCACAAACCTATATTAATTCCATGGAAATGAACTCCCATTTCCACTCTAGAATTGGAATCAACTCTAGTAAACCACCTAGATGCTTACACTATACCTTTATTTGTTGACAATCTAAACTTCTAGCCACAAACTCTGCCACCTCTTTCTTCTGATTCAGCTAGTAATAGAACTTCTTCACCGTTTTCAATGTCTTATGATATCCCGGATGACCTGAGTACAACTTAACATTAAATTCTCGCAAGATAAGCTTCTTGAGCTCATTGTTGTCCAGCACATAGATGTTTTCACTAAAACTGACCAAACCATATATTGTGAGATGATAATCCACATCCTATTCACATGTACCCTATTGTTTTAATATGTGCCTAAGTTCCTTGTACATTTCATCCTTTTGTCCTACCTGCAAGATCTAATCTTGTAAATTTTTCCATATGAACTCATAGTTGTAATGTGATTTACATGTACGCTTCTGCTAAGAGCATCTGCAAACTTACTCTCCTTTCCCTTAATGTACATGATTTCTAACTATCTGATTGTATCCAACCACCTAGCTTTCTTAGCATTTAGATTATGTTGGCCATACAATTATCTCAATCCATTGTGATCACTTATAAAGTTGAAACTCCTCGCAAGAAGATAGTGTCTCCACATCTTGAATTCCTGGATGATCACTACTAATTCAAGATCATGTGTCACATAGTTCTTCTTGTGCTCATCTAGTTTCCTTTATTCGTAGCATACCACCTATCCCTCTTGCATGAGGACTCTACCAAGTCCAATTTTGAAAACATTTGTACACACCACGAACTTTGTATCCAAATATGCAATCTTTATAACTGGAGCATTTGTAAGAAACTACTTCAACTGCTCAAAATTGGTTACACATTCCTCTGTACATTCAAATTTATTTCCTTTCCTCTGCAATGATGTAATAGGATAGGTAATCTATGATAATTTCCTGATGAACCGTCTATAGTATCCTAGTAGTCCCATGAATGATCTGACCTCATTCACATTTCTAGGATATGCCCATTCCATGATAGCTCTTATATTTTCTAGATCAATTGTTATACCTTCCTTGGAAACCACATGCCCCAAATAATGGACCTACTTCTGAAAGAAGTTGTATTTACCAAGTTTGGCATACAATTGATGTTCTATGATCAATCCTAACATTGATACTAAGTGTTTGACATGCTCTTACTCATCCTTAGAATATATCAATATATCATCAATGAATACAATAAAAAAATTGTCGAGATAAGGACACAACACACTATTCATCAAACACGTGAAAGTAGTTGGAGCTTTAGTCAAACCAAAAGGAACCATAACAAATTCATAATGTCCATACCTAGTCCAGAAAGTAGTCTTGTAGATGTCTTCTTCTTTGATGCGTACCTAATGGTATCCTGATCTGATGTAACATCCCTGGTGAAAATTCCATGTAATAAAAGTTAATAAAGGTAAAAATAATAACCATGAGCGATGGGAAACTTATTCCAAGTTGAATGTTGGTAAAAACATCCTAGTGGGTGTTCATTTTGGTTATTATGGATAAAGTAAATTGGCAAAGGCAATGGCTTTGGAAAGGAAAAAATGGCATATTTCGCACATTTATTTATGAAAATAATGGAAATTATGAGAAAAGGGAGATGAAATGTCACAGGTTGCATGTGAGCAGAAAAATGAAGGAAAAAAATGGAAAATGAAGAAAATAGAGGCCTTGTTGATAAAAAGGCTTATGAGGATCAGTTGGAAAGTGTTTCTCAGTTTAGTTTTGGATCTCTCTCGTTATTCTCTCTCTCACTCACTCTTGGACACTTAGAGTTTTCTTGGAACACATTTTCACTGGAGAAAGACATGCAAAGAAAGCAAGGAAGAGCAAGATCAAGCATCTACAACAGGATTCTTTACAGGTATTCATTTGCATACATTATTTCCTTGATAGATCTTGTATGCATGGCATTGCATGTCGTTATTTTCCGTCTTGGCATGGATTTTTCTAGGTGTGACAGTGTTTTCAGCCCAGAATTGACATTTTCGTATAGTTTTGATGAGATGGGTTTCTCATACTTTGGTTGAGCTAAATTTTCAGATGGATTTGAAGCTAATTGAGGTGGATATTTGAAATGAAAAACACATGGCCTAGTGGTACCTAAACCAGACTGTGGATGACGGTAAATACAGTGGCATAGTAACCCCTAAACTAGATTGTGGGTTACGGTAAAGCCAGATTGTGTGCCTCGGTGGGCCTAGTAATCCTTGTCAGTGAATGGTGGGATACACTGTAAATACAAGAGGTGGATTTCTTTATGTTGGGCCTAGTATTCTCATGATAGTATGTACGGTAAAACCTAGAGAGTGGGTCTAGGTGTAGGGCCTAGTAGTCTCGTGATAGTATGTATGGTAAAACCTAGAGAGTGGGTCTAGGTGTAGGGCCTAGTGATCCCTAGATTGGACTGTGGATTACTGTAAAGCCTAAGAGATTATAAGGTGCTAGGGTCTTATAATAATAGGATTCATAATTTTGAATTGACTTTGATTAGTCTTGTAATATGTACATACTTTGTTTTCTACAAAATTAATTTCCCATATTAGAAATATAAACAATGTAAAGAGGCTAAAAGTCCTAAAATAAAAATCAAAGGACTTGAAAGAAAAAAGATCAAAAGAATAAAAAATGAACCCCAAACAAAAAAGAGATAAAAATAAACCATGAAAGTGATGCAAATTCAAATGCCACTACTTTTTACTTCACTTTGCAAAATAATATTGGGTGCAGCTTGTTAAAAATGCCACAAACATGAAGGTAAAACTACTTAATCTTGACCTTTCATGCTTTAAATTTCATGTTGATAGATAAAGAATAAAGACCTAGCAAAACTGTTTAATCTTGGAAGATCAGTAGTTAAGTAGAGAATAACAAGGAGCTTAACAGTTTAATCTGAGCCCTTGGAAGAAATAAGGATAGAATTAGTTAGTTTGTTGTTTAAAATAAAAATGAATAAGGTTTTGCAAGCTCAAATGCACTGATGTAAATGAATAAAAAATGTTAGGGTGGTTGATGGGTAGGCAGAAGCAGTTTTCACAAGACAAGGATAGCAGAAAATTGGTCATTTAATTTACTAACTTCCTTTCAAAATCATTCCCTTGTAAAAATATCCCATCCAATTCATTTTTACTCTTTCCCCTTATTTCACTCTTTTCCCCCTTGCAAAAAATCCCTTTTCCTAAGTTAAATTGCACATTTTATCTTTGGAAAAGTAAAAAGTACCTTTATTAATTTCCCTTTATTCAAAAAACACCAAAAACCCCATAAAAATACTTTATCCTAAGTCTAAATGCTTAAATCTATATGTCGAGCCCCACTACAAATATCCCTCCCCAATATAAGTTCTTACATTAATATGTAATGATAAATCCCGAACATATTGACATTTAAATTTATATATTAAATCCCTTATATACCTTTTAAACCCGTATTATATTAATTCCTTTATATATATTATTCCCAGCCCATTATTTTTATATAACCTATGGATTTATTTCCCCACATGTGATATATTGTCATACTTCATTTTTTATATAAACCCCGCCTGTACATAGATCCCACGTACCCAAACCCCATTGGTTTTTTATTTAACCCTATCGCATATATCAAACCTCGACCATATATAATATAAATCCAATGCATAACTTCAAATACCAGGCCCCACGCCTATACAATCCCAACGACTCCATCACATCATCCCATCTGTTAGATCATAATTAACCAGATCTAATGACCAGCATTTCCTATCGCACATCCAAAAGCATGATCGTTAACATACCCCAGACCTTGCAATATTCGTGGTTTTCAGAGCTCCGCTCCTGGCTACGTGTCAATTTTCCATTCAATCATATCGATCCAAAAAATACCGCCTACCACCTTTGGCTAATGCGAAAACCACTCAACGGTTTCTCCTAACCGTTATACAAACCACCCTGTCATTTGAAAAGACCCGCGCATTTATGATAATCATTGTTGGTTAAAAATGCATATAGCCGCCCTTTGTTAACCCTTTTTACCCTTTATATTAACAATTTTCGTTGAATAAGCATTTCCAACCATTTTTCAAGCACACATCACTCTACCGACCTCATTTTAAGCCTTTTTTCACCATAAATCAAGACTATTTGTTGATACAGCCAGTGCAAAACCTGATTTGAAGCACTATAAAGACCAAAAGAGCTTCAAAGAACCTCCGCTGCTTCAGAAACCATTTGCAAACTTAAAAATCTTCTTTTTCTCCAGGTATTCTTCAGTGCTTAGGCCTGTTCCTAAAGCAATAAATAAAGTAATCAATAATTGAATTAGAATAAAATCCTTTGAAAACCTAAAGAAACCCTTCTTGCCTTCCAATCCTTTTCTGCAAACCCTGGAAATATTTTCACAGAAATTTTGAGGTCTGAAATTGCTTTAAATCACAGAGATTGAAAATATTATCAATTAAACCTTTGCAGACCATAGACAAGCCCCTGTTTTATCCAAATCCTTCTGCAAACTGTAATTGTATTGCTGAGGTGCTCCCAAAGACTTGAAAACTATTTCTTAAAGAAAAGATTAATCAATTGAAGAAATTTAACAAAACAATGGCTTCCAAAAGCATTGTATCTGTTAATCCTATACAACCCCCAGTTGTAGATGTAGAATACACTCCCCTAGATGACAAAGAAATTAAGATTAATGACACAGACACTGAATTTAACCTTCTTGAGCTCCACTAGAGGAGCCATGAAAAATCCATAAACCAAGCAGATGAGGTTTTCATTTGGGAATATAATTTTCCAATGTATTCCCATAAACTTTCCAATGCCCAGAAGTGATCAGACTTTGTCAATCTTTCTATTTCCCTGACCAGAGAGCCATAATAAACCCTGAAAAAAGAAATTATGTTTACTATTACTGTTGAGTCAATCAATCAAATTCTCCAGATCAAATCTAGGCTAGGTGAAACCCCTTTTTCCATTGAGGCTCTTACACAGTTGTATTTGATTCTAGACTTCCCCAAGAGGTTCCAGATATTTCAAACTTCCATGCCTACATCTGTATAAATTCCCAAGATAAATCCACCTTACCCATCTGCAAAAATTTTTGAAAGAACCAGACATATCATTAGCATGTTGTCTTTTATTCTTGGTTATTTCACAGATGAGCATGTTGATGTTGCAGTACTAGCATTTTTGTCTACTTTCACACCTGGTCAACCTCCTGTTACCATTTTCAGTTTTTCCCAATACCTTGTTGATAATATCCATGAAAAGTTGGTCAAAATTCCCGAAGAAGGTGTTTTCAAGTATTCCTTAGTCCTATTCCACATGTTTTTATACTTTCAGTCTGAGAAATTTGCCATCAAACTTCAGAAGCTTGATGTTGAAGGAAACACACAGTTAGTCATATTTTGGACTCCTTTAATAAGAAAATATTCCACAAAATCCACCTACACAAAGTTTATTTATTCTTTCATTCATCCTATGGTCAACCTACTAAATAACAGCATACAGCCGTGAATTAGTGAGGAGATTAAAAAGGTCCTGCAGTTGTCAGAGCATAATAGAATAGGACATTGGTACTTGTACCAAAACCATACAGAGATAAGGGTATATGGATCAAATATTATTCCATATAAACTGCCAAAATACCTCCCACTGAGGTTATTTGCTTTTGAGTACATCAGACGGATTCTTAATTCATATGGAATCAATTTCTTGGTAGCTAAGAAAAAGACACAATTCAAAATAAAAAATCAGGTTGGCCCTTTTATTTGTAACAGCAGAGATGGAGGTCCAGAGGCTGAAAAGTATTTACAGGAGTTTAAATTCAGTAAGAGTTTTCTATGGTATTATGATCCTCTAGGAGTAATAAGTAAACTAAGAGTTAAATGCAAACTAACTCCTTATGTGCATGAGAAGAAACCAGGTATTGAGAAATAATCCAATCAGTCTGAATGGTTGGAGAACACCTTGATTGAGGCAGAGAAGCAAGATGATACTAGTCAAACCTTGCAGACTCCAACCTAAGAAGATAGAAGCTCAAAGAGAATCATAGAATAAGGCTCATACACTGCAGATACAACTACTGAAACCAAATTTAAATTAATGTACAGGAAGAAGCCAAAATTAAATCATGTCAATGAAGAAGTGGAAACAATAGAAGTGATTGATACAAATACAACAGCAAAGGGCAATGCACCTCCTATAGTGATTGAAGAAATACATCAGCCTTCAACTTCAAACACTCAGCTTATTCAAAAGCAACATAGTGTTGAAATGTCCTCATCTAGCAAACCAGCAGAGAAGGAGATGGACATGATGAAGAAATGAAAAGAGATAAATATGAGAAATGAAGCCTTGAAGACTGATACATATAACCAGTATTAGAAATAGTAACCCAGTGACCAAAGCATATTGCTTTCTGCTTTTGACTATAATACTAGGAAAATGCAAATGACCTTCCTGCAACCTAAAGTAAAGCATCCCAAATCATTAGTTGATTACAAAAATTCATCATATGAAGTTCAAGCGGATGATCTTCATCCTATTGATCAGATAGAATTTCACAAACAAGCTGGTGAAATGCTTTATTCCATAATGAAAAATAAAGCAATGAGTGTACAGAAACTCCAAAACACTCTTGGAAACATTAAATATCAGCTCAAGTTGGAAAATACATCCTCTCAAGCCAAAGACAATAGAATCAAATCACTGGAAGATTTGGTTATTGAAGTAGGATATGATCCTAGTAATGTCAAAGTTGCAGATGAATTGATTAAGAAAAAGAATGCAAGCATTGTTGCATTAAAGAAGCAACTTAAGCTACCTCCTACTGAACATCCTCAGACAAAGGAAGTGTTACAGGATGCAAATCAAAAATATGAGATGATGAGTCTCATACTTCAATTGACTGCCCAAATCAAAGAAATGGAAAATGAAATGGACAAGTTGGTCCAGGAGAAAAAGGCCAGAGAAGAAGTTCATGTCACTGTAACTCCTGTAGTCACAACAATTGTGACTTCTACACTAGAAAAATAATTGGCCCCTACAGTCCCAATGCCTACAGCACTACCTGTCACCTCATCATCAACTTCAGCAACAGAGTCTTCAACAAGATCAGCACAACCTATAGATGAAGCAAGTAAACTAGTAAAACCTATGTAGGACATGTCTATTCAAACAAATGAAATTAATAGACTTAAAGAATAGCTGAAAATTATGGAAGATGAAAAGAAACTTGCTAATATAATGCACAAGAATGAAGAACAGAATGCAAACAGGTTGAATGAGCAATTGAATAAGTTAGAGAAATATCTAACACTAAAAGAAATAATGGCACAAGCCAATCAATAGCTATGGGCCAATATCATTGAATCTGTCAATGATATTTGGCCATCCATATTATCTATGAACAGAAAGACTTAGTCAAAGCAGCAAGAGAAGCTATCCAAAAGATAAAAGAAGAACTTGGAAAGAAGCCTGAAGAGGCAAATGAGATCATAAAATTTCTTAATTCCAAGAATAGGCAAGAACTTGAAGAGATTGGAATCAATGATAGAACAGAAACCATCCTAGAAGTTAGGAAGGTTAATTTCTAAAAAGAATTTGATGATACAGCTAGAAGAGAAATGCCAGAATATGGAAGTGTCCATCACAAGGTTCATGATTAAATTTGATGTCCTAAGGCAAAAAGGCCTGCCCAATCCTCTGGTTATTCATGACAAATTAATGAAGCAGGATGATTATGATAAGAAAATGAGAGAAATTTCCAAGGATCATGCTAATATTCCTTCTTCACAAGGAATTCCAATAGGAAAGGTGCTTTACAAAAACTTTGAGAATCTTTTTTACCTACAACATGAGGTAAAACACCTATTTGTTAACAAGCCTACATTCTCAAAGTATACTGAAGCAGATGAAATATTCAGGAGGATGGTGAAAATTAAGCTACCAGAGGCAGAACTTTGGGATAAATTGGTTGATTTACTATGAAGATAAAAATATTCAAACAAGGCAGTTAAATGAGAAAAATATCAGTCAGGAAAAAATAAAACAGAGCACGTTGTTTTCTAGTTATAGTTTATATTAAATAATAGCAGTAACAGTGAAAAAAAGAATATCATATTCAAAGAGTATCAGTTTACAGTCAGTGTTAAAGTCAAGACAAAAATTACAAAGCAGAGATGAAATCTGCCAGCGTGAAAGACACTCAAATGCAGCCTTCGTTGAGCGACAATCAAAGACAAATAAGCAGCAAAATATCAACAATTGAACAACAAATCAATAAAAGCAGGGACAGCTTGCATTAGTTAGATAATTGTCTCTATATTCTTCCATGAAGATATTTCTTTTTCCTTGAATAGTTCCTAAGTTGTTTTAGGATATTTTGTAATATTTTTTGTATAAATACTTCTCATTTTGAAGTATTTTGGGTGGATGAATTGTTGAACATTTCTGTAGTTGTACTATTCTGGAACTTGAAGGTGATTGTACCAATTTCAAGTCAGCAAACTGGATTAAAGCAATAAAGAGATTATATTACAAGATTCATGTGTTGGGCCATTACAGTGAAGTACTTTCTACTTGTTCAATTGTTTCTTTCTGAAGTTTTCACATGCTCATATGTTTGATTAATCTAAATGATATAATTGGAATGTTAGTATAGAATATGTTTAATTACACTCTGTCTTGAACTGTTTATCAATTATATGTTTTTCTTCTGATATCCAGATTAGGGAATTCTTAATTTCTCCCTTATTTTTATTGACCTCTGTCTTTTCACTCATTATTCAGATTTGAGAACCCTTTATTGTTCTCTTACCCCGATTGAAAACATTTTCACCATCAGCCTAAGGATCTGAAGTGACCAAATTATCTTGCCCTGTGAATACTTCTCTTTAGAACCTTGATCCTGTTTATGTTGCTTGAAATTTTGACTCCATTAGCCCAATGGAATACAGACCTACATCTATCCATCTAAGTGATTTCACAACCAAACCAAATCCAAAATAAAATCCCAAGTAATCCTACATAACTATCCTAAAATCAACTAAAATCAATAAAGATATATCTTATAGAGAGAGCCCTCTCTGAGCATTAGGAAGGCTAGATCCTAAGGCTTAAAAGTAGGTTTGTGGTTACCTCTAATATTCTTTAAACCAAAATATAAACAACCCTTGAGAATTATTGGAGTGATAAGAGGAGGCACTCAAATTCCTCACAGTGTAGGTAGAGAACTCTGGTAGAATTCATGCATGTTTGGTTCTTTTGGTTGGTTATGAGTCCCATATTCATGCTTGAAATATGGCACAAGGATGATTGGCTTAAGAGAGATTTGGCTCAACCAATCTATGGTCGAGTGGAACGTGGAAGTCCTGTCTCCGACAGGTTTTTATATTCATAAATGAGAAGCTCATTCCTTTCGTATTTGATGTATAAATGTACTAGTTATTATGTGGATTCTATTGTTGTTGTATCCACTGTATTTTTGTTGCTATTATGTTGGTTATAAACATGTACGTTGACAATGGTGTCTCTTTCCATGTTTTTAATTGTAAATGAATTCACAATGTATCTATGGTCAAATAAATTGTATGGCAGCTAATGATGTAGGGGAGCAATGATTCTTAGTGATTCTCATATAAGTATGAGACCCCTTTGCTATGTTATGTTTTTTATACCTGTAGCTTTAATGCTTGTGAAATGTTTAAAAAAATTCCTATCATGGCTAGGAAGGGTCCAGATGATTTATTAATGATGTGATTTCTTTTTTTATCATTGTCTTGTTTTGATTTGTCATCTCTGAAATTTTCATGAAGTTATGGGCAGAGCACTGGGTTCTGGGCCTGAAAAGGTGGCTCAAATCCTAGGGACGCTAGCACAAAATTAATTAATTAGGGCCCTGGACACTAGCATGCAGTGTTATTCCTACATCTATAGCCCCATGGATGATGGCTTGCATGCATGTGCCTATGTCTATGGCTCAAATAGGTCAAAAGGTATGTGTGACCCAAGGGTAAGAGGCCTAAATATTTTGGTTAGCTCCTGCGGGTGTCATTGATGATGTAAAAGATATGTTTGTTGTGTTTCTGTCGGTTCCACTTCCTTAAGGTCACCTAGGAGGTTGAATCTTATTATAGTAGTCTCTCGTCACATGCGTTACCCCGATTGGCCAGTTACTTGGGTAGATGTGGGAGGAGGGTGTTACAGAGTGGCATTGGAGCATGGTTCAACCCTTGGACTGGATGAGCAGTGTGTTGGTCATGTTTCTCTGTCAGTTACATATGTGTTTCTCTTACCTATGGTGTATGTGCTTGTTGCATCCGTGTTGTGTTGGCCATGGTGGCAGTGGTGTCTCCATGGAAGTGTTGATGATGTTTTTGTCAGCATTTTTTCATGAGTGTATGGTTGGTTATGTGTTGCTCATGCTTGTGTATTGTTTGTTCACGCTTGCTTACATATTTTACATGCATTTCTTGCTTATGCTAGGGTTACATATTAGTCATGATTTGGTGTTATCCATGTATGCTTGCTTGTGTGATGTCATATGTTGAACATGCATTGGTCGTTCACGATTGATTATACATGTCCAGTGGGTGAACATGGTCAAGAATTCCTTTGGCTATGTTTGGAAACCCTAATTCCAAGCAAATGAGTGCTTAGCATATACGAAGTCTTCCTAACCTTAATTTTGTGTGACCTTATGTGGATATGTGCTATAGTCGTGAACATGTATTTGATAGGTATGACAATTGGTTTCTAGTTAGGGTCAGATTCATCAAGGGATTGGAGTTCCTTGAGAGATGATATATGTATGTGTTCAAACACAAGGTAGTGTGTCTGGCATAACAAGGTAATGTAACTGGTATATTGTATGTTTGTATTATACACTGACAATTATGTGTTTATGGAAGTATGATGCAGGGGATTCCATGGCAACAGACTGCCATAAAATTTTGAAGAAGCCTCAGGTTGAGCTTTCCCTTGGAAGCACTAGGGACCCATGGGGATTGATTCATGGTGTTTGTTTCTAGTTTTTTGCTTTTGGAATTTTGTGGTTTTTGTGCTTGATTTTTGGCTTTGTTTATGTCTAATGTATGGCCATAACACTTTGTTGCGGTGTCGTATTGTTATTGTTTTTAATGGATTTATTCTTGTTTGTTCTTGTTCTTTCCTTTTATGTTTGGATTTTCTTGGGAATTGGTTGGGAAGGAGGAAAGTTAATGGAGCTTGGGGAGATATTTTTTGTACACAACAAGTAATATAAGACATGGATGAAGTTCGGTGCATGAGTAAGCGCAACAGAAGGTAAGAATATGGTAGTTGGTTGGATTGGTTGAGTCCATTGGGTAAATGGATAGTGGCAAAGTAGGTAAAGTGAATGAATCTAAGATGTTAGATGCCTTGGCTATGTTGGTAATTGTTGTTCTCAACATTGTGAATATTGTGCACAGATAAAGGAAGTTCTCTTAAACTAGACCTTATGACATCTAGTAATTATTTTGTGATCATGATTATGTTGATGTTTATATATGTATACATGTATGTATGTATCTATGTATGTCGTTATCTGATAGGATGATGATTTTTTTATGTTAATGATTATATATGTATGTATCTATGTATCTATGTCATTGTCTGGCAGGGTTATCAGGGAAAATTCTTGTGGAAGAATGATTGCTCATGCGTGTGAATGGCATGAAGATGTTCCTATATATGAGGAATCAAGTGGAAGAGAGCCCTGACATATCTATGAGGTCAGCATCATGTGGATATGAATTGATATTATATGTGTGTATTGTGCCTATGTCTATGTTATGGACAAGTAATGTTGAGCGGTACATCAGCGAAGTGAAAGTAGTGTGATCTGCGGCATGCTAGGATAAACATGGATAATGGAAAGACACTAGAAGCAAGATTGCTTGTGGGGTCAGTGTGTGGTCTATAGATGTGCAGTACTACTGTTGTGTATATGTTTTGCATGTTGTATATTCAGTGATTGTACCTATGGTGATGTGTACATGTAATATATGTAGTATTGTGTACATATGATGCTGTATGTCTGTTGCATATATGGTGTTATGTGTATATTTAATACGCAGTGCTCGATATAGATGGTGCTATGTACATATTGGATATACGATTTTGTGTACATATTGTAATGTGTGCATGTTAGATATGCGGTGTAGTGTGCATATGGTGCTATGCGCATGTTCGATATGCGGTGTTGTGTACATATGATGCTATGTACGTGTTGTATATGCAATGTTATGCACGCATGGTGTTGTGTGCATGTTGTACATGTGGTACTATGTGCATGTTGTACATGTGGTACTATGTACATATGGTGTTGTGTGCATGGTTGTACATGTGGCTTTGTGTGAATGCGGTGTTGTGTACATGTTGTACATGTGATCTTGTGTGCAGGTGGTGTTGTGTACATGTCATGCATGTGATGTTGTGTACATGTGGTGGCATGTACATGTCATGCATGTGGTGTTGTGGTGTTGTGTACATGTGGTATTGTTTACACATTGTACAGGTGGTGTAGTGTACATTTGTCTCTATGTACACATTGTGCAAGTGGTGCCATGTACATGTGATGTTGTGCACACATTGTGTAGGTAATGTTGTGTACAGGTGGTACTACGTACATGTTGTGTGTATGATACTTTTATACATGTGGTATTGTGTTCATGTCATACATGTTGTGTTGCGGTCATGTGGTACTATGTATGTGCATGGTGTAGTCGTGGTATCGTGAAATGTGTATAAGTTGTGCTGTACATCGAGTGTAGGTGTATGTGTTCTGTTGTATACCGATGAAGGTGTATGTATTGTGTTGTATTGTACACCAAGTGTAGGTGTATGTGTTGTATGTCAGTGTGGGTGTATGTGTTGTATGTTGGTGTGGGTGTATGTATTGTGTGGTGTTGTATGTCATGTGTGGATGTGTGTATTTTTATGTATATTTTGTGTATTTGTACTTGATTGAAGAGAAGCAAGTGCATTGGGTGTCTATCGGGTATGGAAATTGATCTGGTGTGTGTATAGAAAAGAACAGTTAAAGGATAAGTATCAGCATTTGATTTCGGTTTTATTATTCATATGATCTACGATTATGGCTTATGATGGTTAAATGTGATCTATGATTATGGTTTATGAGGATTGCATGTGATTCATGATTTTTATCTATGATGGTTGTGTTTTGAGCTAACTAGATGTGATATGATTATACCTGACTATTTGATCAAACAGCTAGGCTGACGTGTTGTGACAGGAAGTGAACAGGATTGCAACTGTACCTTATTGATGAGCCACCAATGAGGTATGATTTGGGATTATTTCAATTTTTTTTAATCTAATGGGATTATCTGCTTGTTACAGGAAAGCGCGGAAATGCTTGGTTGGGTGGTTGAAACTGATTGCAAGCATTAGCAGCAACAACAAAAGGAATTGAAACAGGCAGCAGTATGTTGGTAAAGCACTTCAGGAGCAGGGCCATTGTGGGACACTGGTACCCAATAGTGTCCATTTACTTCCATGAGCATGCTATGACCGGTATGATGGCTTTGAGGAAGGCATATGCCATAGTTTTGAGGAAGGTACATGCCTTGGATTTTATATCTTTCGATGTGAGATATCCTTACCAAGGGATGGATGGCATAGGATAGGGGATGCTGGGGAACTTGGAAGGTGAGGGACTACACGAAAGGGGATGACCGGATTTCTCGAGGTACTATGTAGTAGAGAAGGGAAGGTCGAGGATGGATTTGTTTTGGTCATTAGAATTACCAGATGGAATTAAACTTCACATTGGGAGTGTGCCCTGAAACAATGAGCCGGTAACTATTCACTGAGGGTACATTAGCGCAGGATTGTATCGTTGGGCATTGGATGCAGCTTTGCCTCTGACTATGGATTATGTACTTCTTGGGAAGGAAGTGAATCATGGTACTAATTTGAGGGTGGACATGTGAACCTATGGATTCCCTTGTTGCTAATGCAGGTAGAGTATCATTTTTTATTTGTTGGTTGAGCAAATGTGTATGAGTGGATATGTGTATATTATTGTAAATATCATAATAATTTTTGTTATAAAGCTCTGATATGCAGTATGTTTTCATGTTTTCACTAGGTTTATCATTGTAAATACTGCAACAAGATGTGTTATAAAGCTCCATGGGTAGTATGTTTTTCTTTTAAATGTCATGTTGGTTGTAGGTCTCATTGAACACTGAGGATGGTGTTCCCCGAAGGGGGAGGGTTCTGTAACAGCTCTGGTGAAAATTCCATGTAATAAAAGTTAATAAAGGTAAAATAATAACCACGGTTGATGGGACACTTATTCCAAGCTAAATATTGGGAAAAACATCCTAGTAGGTGTTCATTTCGGTTATTATGGCTAAATGAAATTCGAAAAGCCAAAGGTAAAGGCTTTGGAAAGGAAAAAATGGCATATTTGGCACATTTATTTATGAAAATAATGGAAATTGGGAGAAAAGGGAGATGAAAGGTCACAGGTTGCATGTGGGGAGGAAAATGAAGGAAAATAATGGAAAATGAAGAAAATAGAGGCCTCATTGATAAAAGGGCTTATGAGGATCAATTGGCAATATTTTTTCAGCTCATTTTTGGAGCTATCTCATTATTCTCTCTCTCACTCTTGGACACTTAGAGTTTTCTTGGCGCACTTTGGCATTGGAGAAAGAAAAGGAAAATAAAGCAAGGAAGAGAAAGATCAAGCAACTACAGTAGGATCCTTTGCAGGTATTTATTTTCATATGTGATTTCCTTGCTAGATCTGGCATGCATGGTATTACATGTGGTTGGTTTTTTTCTTGGCATGGGTTTTTCCAGGTGTGACGATGTTTTCAACCTAGCCTTTCCATTTCCGTATAACTTTGATGAGATGGATTTTTCATACTTTGATTGAGTTGGATTGTCAAATGGATTCGAAGCTGAGTGAGGTGGATCTCTGAAATGACAAACACATGGCCTAGTGGTCCTTGAACCGAACTATGGATCATGGTAAATCCACTGGCCTAGTGACCCTTGAACCAGACTATGGGTTGTGGTAAATCTAGATTGTGTGCCTCGGTGGGCCTAGGAATCATTTTCGGTGAATGGAGGGATATACGGTAAATCCAAAAGGTGGATTTATCTCCGTTGGGCCTAGTAGTCCCATGATGGGATGTATGGTAAATCCTGGAGAGTGGGTCTCGGTGTAGCGCCTAGTGATCCCTAGATCAGACTGTGGATTATGGTAAAGCCTGAGATACTAGGAGGCACACAAATTCCTCATAGTGTAGGTGAAGAACTCTCGTAGAATTCATGCTTGTTTGGTTATTTTGGTTGGTTATGAGTCCCACATGCATGCTTCGAATATGGAACGGGGGTGATTGGATGAAGAGATATTTGTCTCAGCCAATCTATGAATAGGTGGAACATGGAAGTATCGTCTCTAGTTGGTTTTTATATTCATAAATGAGAATCTCATTCCTTTGGTATTTGATGGATAAATGTATTGGTTATCATGTGGATTCTATTTTTGTTGTATCCACTGTATTTATATTGTTATTATGTTGGTTATAAACATGTATGTTGACAATAATGATATATGGATATCTCCATGTTTTTACTTTTAAATGAATGCAGAATGTATCTATGGTCAAATAGATTGTATGGCATCTAATGATGTAGGGGAGAAATGATTCTTAATGATTCTCAGATAAGTATGAGACCCCTTTGCTATTTTATGTTATTTATACATGTAGATTTCATGTTTGTGACATGTTTGACAAAAAAAATTTCATGGCTAGGACGGGTCTAGATGAATTATTAATGATGTGATTCCTTGTGTATCATTTTCTTGTTGTGTTTTTATCATCTCTAAAATTTTCATGAATTTTTGGAAAGAGCACTAGGTTCTGGGCTTGAAAAGGCGGCTCAAATCTCAAGGACACTGGCACAGAACTAAGTAATTGGGGCCCTCGACGTTAGCATGCAGTGTTATGCATGCGGCTGTAGCCTCCTGGACGCTATCTTGCAAGCTTGAGCTTGCATCTATGGCTCAAATAGGTCAAAAGGTCAATGTGACCCAGGGGTAAGAGGACTGAATGGTTGGGTTATCTTTTAGGGTTGTCATTGATGATGTACAATGTCTTTATGTTGTGTTTCTACGGTTCCACTTCCTTAAGGTCACCTAGGAGGTTGAATCTCATTATAGTATCCTCTCGTCACATGTTTACCCTGGTTGGTGGGTTACTTGGGTAGATGTGGGAGGAGGGTGTTACATCTAAAATAAATCTTCAATAACATTGTTTCCCTCTTCAATTATTCAAATAAATCATCGATCCTGGGCAATGGATGCCTGCTCTTAATTGTCACCTTGTTCAATTTCCTGTAATCAATACATAACCTGGGAGTATCATCCTTCTTCTTCACAAACAATAGTAGTGCACCCCCAAGTGACACACTTGGCCTAATATATTCCTTGTTAAGCATTTCCTTCAACAACAACTTCAATTCCACTAAATATAGAGTGCATGTCCTGTATGGTGTCTTTGATGTTGGTGTTGCTCCTGGTACCAACTCAATAGAAAAGTTGACTTCCCTGTCAACTCTGAAATCTCTGCAAGAAACACATCCTCAAATTTCTATAAAATCGGGTACTTTTTCAAGACCTCAGTATCCTCAACATCCTTACCTTTGTCACTTGAAATATGTATTTCAAACAAGAAACACCACTTCTTGCAACTGCGCTTTTCCTGCATAGTTGTAACCATTCTTACTCATGTAGCCTTCTTCTTACCCTGCAATATTCTCTAATCTCCATTTTCATCCAAGAAATCAATAGCCTTATCATAGAAGTCTACCTTAGTCTTGTGAATGTATAACCAATCCGTACCCAATAGCATATTGTATGATCCCAACAGAAGAATATTTAGATACACCAATGTAGACATACCATTAAGCTCAAATGCATAAGGTCTTACCCAATGACGAACTCTTTTCTTAGTACTTGTAGCCAATTACACTAACCAAGGTTATGTATATACTTCCTTATTCAAACCACACTTATCCACCAAGGCAGGATTAACATAACTATAATTAGATCCAGGGTCAATCAAAATAGAGACAACTTGATCATAAAGCTTATTGTCCATCTCGATAATGGATGCTTAAAGATCCACCTGCCTGTTATCAAGTGTTTCATATATCCGAGGAATACTCTGCCCAACATCCCCAACTGTTTGCGCCTCCTGAGTACTATAGATCTACGGTTTGCCACCTTGATGTTGTGGGAAATCTCTCTTGTGATGATCCTTGCCACAAGCCCAACACTGGAAAGGCTTCCTGCCATCACCCTTTTTGTGCTACTTAGGCTGAAATATTTGTCCTCTATCAGATGTATTGAACTTATTGTGTGGCACTGCATTCTCCTTCTTACATTTGTCATGTATTCTGCCTCACTTATTATCCCATTTTCTTTTAGCCTTTTCATTACCTTTCCAATATTGTTTAGATTCATACATGCACTTTGATTGATCACAACAATGCTTCAACTTTTTCATGCCTTTCTCCAATGATATAGGCTTATCAAACTCAATTGTATCCTTGAATGCTACCAACAACCTACTAATGAATCTTTGAATATTTTCTTTCTCCTCTTTTAGATAAGGCACATACCTCGACAACTCCAAGAACTTGCTAGTATACTCCTCGTCGGACATACATCACATATTCAACTCATAGAACTCATTTGCCCTATCATCATAGTATCTCTCAAATCTCTCGAAATCACTCCATGTAAAATCCTCTTCCTGAATACCTCTGGCATTCTTTACATCTTCCCACCAAATGTTTTTTTTTCCTTTAAGACTGAAAGTAGCTATTAAGGCTTTCATATTCTTTGAGTAGTCATGCAATCAAAAGAACTTTTTCATTCCAAACAACCAAGCTTCTGCATCATGTTACTTCTTCATTTATCCATAAAATGTAAGAGGCTTTTCTTTCTTGAATTCTGTTAAGTAGGTAAATCCCGTCTGCAGACAAAGGCAACCCCTCCAGCCCTAGAGTGGGTCTAGAAACAAACAAACATGCTAGAGTGTCGATCCCTAATTATCGAATGAAAGAGGACATGGTAGATCGACCTACCTGGAATCCAACGATGTCATCGTGGTTGTAATGGTGGTGGCATCTCGCTCCTACCTTGGCAAGTCACAATCCTGTTGCAGTCATGCTTGGATACCTGCACATAAAACAAAAAACAAGAACAGCATATGACATAATAACACCTCATTCATAACTATTAGCCAGTCAAAGAGGGTTAAACATATTGCATTAAAAAAATGTCATAACACAAAAGTTGAAACAAACAATAGTCACGTGTATTTATTGATAAAGTAAGAGATATAACCAAAGCTTTGACGTCGCGGTCTCCTCCAACAAGTTTCAGCCAAAGCACGTCTCAGGTACTTGTCAGGGGATTCGAATGGGATGAAGGCATGGGCTTAAACTCTCGCAACGAAGTTCCTTCTCGTTCTATCTCTTCAATAATTCAACTATAGTATACTCAATTCTCCAAGTTCAGCTAGCTAATGCAAAGAGAGATAGCTTATTTTTATAGAGGAAAAGGAGGACATTAGGATCCCTATAAAGGTGGGAGGGAGGCCTATCCTTTAGGGAGCTCCCATAAGAGGTGGAAACCATAAACTAAAGGAGGGATTCCATGTTTTATCAGTTCAACCACTCCCAATGACTCATCCTCGAAGTTGTTGGAGTGGAATCTCTGCCTCTATTTTAAAAAAAAAAAATTCCATAAATAGCTCAGCACGGGTGTTAAATTGAGACAGAGCACCAGCTGGAGTGGGGCCCAGTGTTAATATTCCCCTTCGGCGTGAGGGCATAACTGACTACCTACACCAAGGCAAAAACAAAGGTTTTTTAGTTTCTACTCAAGGAATTGTCAACAGAAGGAATATTACTCTCATGTAAAGGGATACAATGAAGGTATTTGCAACGAATGACACTGCTTATTGACCATGGAAATGACCCTCCAATGGGCGAGATGGGGATTACAAAGACAGTGACAAAATGCTGTGTAAAATATTCCCTCTAAAGCATGAGGTCCGAGGGAGAGGGAGGGACAAAATGTTTTATGAGAACATGTTCGAACTAAACACCGTTGTCAGAAACCTGCAATTACAAATACAACTGATATCTCTGATACATGAACATGTGGTATGGGTGCAGCCATCCATAATAGAGTGTATAAAAATTGAGATCCGAAGTATGGACGCAGCCATCCAGTAGTAAGGATCAACAAATAGACTCAAGTATCGTCGCAGCCATCCAATCAAAAGAGTCATGCAATAAGTCATGATAATCCACAAAAAATCCACAGCCTGGATTTTGTCAATCAAAACCTAGGGTCTTGCGCTCCATCTCGACCCGAACAAGTACATATTCAAGCATGCAAATATATGAGTTGAAGTCGAACATGCAAGAAAATCCCCTGATTACCAGCCAATGATGAAAGTTGTTAACAGTCACGAGAGAAACCACCAATAATGACAATTGTTCTCAAGGTACAACCGGTACAATCCACAAAATGTGAATAGTGATCTGGCCTCAAAAATCCAGAGAATCACTCGATCGAAGGCCAATGAGGTGAACCTCGCGTCGAATGCGAAGAACCTACCATTGAGGCACGCAGGCTCCAGGGTACGGAGTCTCTAGATCAAATTCCTGGATAATGAGCTGAAGTCGACAAGAAGTGACCTGATCGAAGGTGGGCCAAAATTTTTCCCACATCATCAACACGAGACAAAGTAACATGATGATATTGAATGAGGACCAACATAGAATCAGAGGGAGGTTGAAAACTGCAGAGGAAAACTTCTCTTGAACATATCAGCGACATGACACTAGATTTGGCAGTATTTGACATTAAGGGATATGAGGTCATGATGACATGGCAAAGAGCAGATGAGAGGTCAAAATAGATTACCCAAACCCATGGAGGCAAAAGTGATGAAATGAGATGTCCCCAACCCAACACGAATCCAGATAAGTTCCATGTTCAAGATCGACATACTACCAACATAAATAAAACTTGGTTTCATTTTCCCCCGCCATTTCTGGCGAGTACCCCAATTATTTTTTAAAACAAGCTTGAAGGGGATAGCATATGCTTGTGCTGTAAGTTTTTCCTTCGAAAAAATCCATCCTAGTGCATTTTACGAGCCCTAGGAAGGAGGAACTCGAATAACGTCATGGTGACGAAGTCCGATGTCATTAAGTTTTAACAAGTATGAAAAAGGAAGAACTCTGCATCTTTTCATGTTTAGAGAGTTTTAAAAGAGGGCAAAAAAGAAAAATCCATCATAGCACTTTTCGTAAATAATCTCTTAGGTCCGAAAAGGTAGAAAACACTATCTGAAAGAACCTCTTAGTCGTGATAGGCTAAGGTATTCCTTTTTCATAAATAATCCATCCTAGCCCAAAAAAGCGGTAAACGTATATTGTGTAGATATCGTTTCGTAGCCATTAAACGAGTTCGAAATGACAAGAGTCTCGGAAAACTTTTCAATTTAGAGAGTCAGAAGAGAGCTGAAAGATGACTCCAGTAGTGACTTTTTCGTGTTTTTACCGAGTCCGAAAAAATATAAAATATAACTCATTATTTCATCACTATGGACTGAAAACATGTTGTTGCACAAAAGACACGTGTAAAACCCATTTCTCGAAAATAATATAATAAAATAATTGAAAAATAGTCTTAAAACCTAATTAGGGTTTTGAAAAAGTTATAAAATGCCAAAAATGGTAAAAATAATTACTTTTCACTTTTTACCTCTTGTGGAGCAATAGTTACCCATTTTACACTGCGATTTTGCGGTGACGATAGTGGGCAATCCGACAGACCAATCTCGAATCCGTCAGTTCCAAGTAAGAGCTAACATCCTTCCCTTCATTTTAAGTCATCTTTTACTACCTGCAACTTCCAATTTTGATTTCTAGGGGAGGAAATGCAAATATTAGGGCACGGCGGTTAGCGCGACTTTTTGGGAAACAGTCGTGCCAACCGCGCAGACCATTATTATGCAAAAATGCAAGTTAAATACCCAATATCTTTACAAATCCAAGCTTCAAAAAGGGCTAATACTATCCATATGAATATGTTTGCAGGTAGAAAGTGGCAAAATGGTAATCGAATGGAAAGAACGGGAACATAGCGAAGAGGACGAGCTTGCCATGGAAAATTAGAGATGCATGGAAGCTCTCAGAGACTGTGGACTAAAGAATTTCTTCTTGACACCATGTCTCCATGCTCAACCGAAGTTGTTACAGTATTTGATCATCATATGGGATGAGAACCAGGAAAAGTTCATCCTTTGAGATCAGGAGCTTGAGATTGATGTTTCTGACGTCTATTTTATAACAAGATTGTCGTGGAGGGGAGTAGCACCAATCCTAACTGGTACCCTGCCCTGCATGGAGAGAATTTCCATGGTGATTGATAGGGTATGTCCAGGGGCACATAAGGGAACAGGAAGTGGGAAATTTGATATCCAGACTATCCCAAAATTAGCATTAAAAGTAGCGCTACATACCATCACACGAGCTGCAGGATCGCAAGCACCGCACGAAGCAACAAAGACACAGTTGCTTCTTGTTGTTGACTGCTTGACACTGACCATATACAACTGGGCAGAGGCCGTTATAATAAACATGAAATGCCAGCTAAAAAAATGCAAGAAGACCAAACTGAAGAAATTTGGTTATGGGTCTATCTTGGTATAGTTCTTCCTGGAATGACTACCAATTTTTCAGCGTTAGGAGGTCATAGTCCCAACACCACCAGCGAGAGAACCACATATGGACCGATGGGAAGCTCTGATGCCAAGGGCAGGGGTCGGTCAACAGATGTCTTGGAGACCAGAATTTTTTGATTGGCTCCGCCGATAGTTGATCATCGTAGAGGACTGGCCCTACTCTAGTATAGATTTTACTAGTGATCCGAACCTCCCACTCCCGAAGGGAGATGATTGGGATGAAGATTTGGGTAAGACTCATTTTTAATTTTTATAAGTGTTATGATTTTTTTCTTTTTAACTATGTATGTTCTGACATTAAATCCATGCATTTGCAGATGTTGGCCCAGAGAGACCCGCGGGCATGTCTCCGATAGCAAGGAGAATCCCTCACGATTTCGACCCTCATGGTGAGGGAGGCGAGGAGGAGGAAATCATACGCAACCTAGAGGGGATCACACGTGGAGTCCCGGACTATGCACGATTTGACGATGTTCCTCGTGCCTACCAGAAACATACGGTAGGGGTGCAAAGTCGAATTCACCACTTACTGAGGTGGCTCGTACGGGAAGTGACATGCTATCATGATCATCACGTCGATTAGACACCTAGACTTTATATCTACATATTTTGAGAGACATGGTGTCTCAGGATGTAACAGAAACACACATATTTTTTGAATTTATGATGCATTAATTTGATGTGAACATTTACATATATATATATATATATATATATATATATATATATATATATATATATATATGTATATATATATTCCTACAGGAAGAGTTTTTCATATGATGATGATTTTACAAATTACGCAAATGTCTATCTAACACAATGTTAGCCACTGTATCAGTTAATGCATTCATTCGTCTAGGAATGTGTTGATATGTGATAAAATCAAAATGTCTTTCCAACAAACGAATACATAAATACAATCTCAAAATGTATGGGTTTCTGACTGAATAATGACCATTAAGTTGCAGAACAACAAGCTATGAATCTAGATTTACAAGCAATGCGCGTATGTCGATATTGATTGCCTCGGTTAATAGTTCAAGGACAACACTATATTCAGCGACATTGTTTGTAGTCTATCCTAGACAAATACCTTGCAGTTCTATCAACTCACCAGCAGGATCATATATTACCCAGGTTGCTGAAGACAAATTCTTGGTAATGCAGGAAGCACCATCCGCTAAACCGACATAAGGGGTAATAGACATCTGCACAAATAATAAAGACCCAATAAGTAGGAAAATGCTCGCAAATCACACCAAATCAAAACATGTACAAAAATGAAAAAACACATATGTACACAAATCATGCATGAATGACTCATGCATAATATTTTTTGACATACAACCCATTTTTGGGTTGTTCTAGAGGATGACCTTCGTAATAAATAAGCTCATAGGCCCCATTCTGCAACACATGTTTAATAATGTAAGGCCCATGCCACATGGGTTGAAATTTTCCTGCCCAAAGGAACGTGGGGAAACTGATTGGTCAAAATGAGCTTCGACCCGCTTCTTTTGTGCTTCGATAACGAGAGCAGTAAAGCGACGAGTTTCATCTAGCCTTTCTAAGTAAAGGAGATGCTCTTCTTCTGGCGAAGTGTTCGGCAGTTATTCAACAGCCAACTTGAGCGAAGGTATTTTACACTCAATCAAGAGAGTAGATTCCAAACCATAAACCAACTGAAAAGGAGTAAATCTAGTCGCATTCTTAACTGAGGTTTGGTATGCCCAAAGAGCCGAAAATAACATGAGATGCCAATTGGATTTGTGGATCCCAATCGTACGTTGAAGCATGGTAACAAGGATTTTGTTCATGGCTTCAACTTGGCCATTGGCCTGAGGATAGTACGGCGTTGAGCTATCATGACGTAGACCCAACTTAGAAGTCAACTCCGCCACCATGTAATGCTGAAAATGGGAACCATGATCGGTAACGATGGCCTGAGGGACACCAAACCTAGCAATGATGTGATTGAATATGAATTGAGCAGCTGTCTTACTGTCAGCGGCAAGTGTAGGCATTGCTTCGGCCCATTTGGTGAAGTAGTCCACGGCTACGATAATATAAGCATGCCGCCCGACCAAGTGAGGGTTACACGTCATAAAATTGATGCCCCATTTCGAAAGGGGCCAATGGTGATGATAGGATGAAGAGGTACAGGCGGTGCACACATCTTGCGTTGATAAATCTGGCAATCATGACATTTACGAACCGCGACGATGCAATCCTTGAAGATAGAAGGCTAGAAATAACCAGCACGAAGAACATTTTTTGCAGTGGCATAACCAAACATGTGACCGCCACAGGCACCACTATGACAATCATTTAGGGCTTTCTCAACTTCCTCGAGAGTCAAACATTGACAGAGAATGGAATCCACTCCGACACAATAGAGTGTATCCCCGACTATACGATAAGGTTGCGACTGATGACAGATGCGTCGGTGGGCATCCTTCGTCAACTCAGATCTGAAAGTAGAAGTCTGGAGATAAATGATGATATCACAATACCACGGATCGAGGGTGCTAATCAAGAAAAGCGTATCGTCTGTAATGTATTCCTCAGAACGAGACGGAGGAGTGTCTGAAGGGAGGGAACATATCAAATTAGCAAAAACTAATGATTTCTTTGACTTGGTAGCAATAAATTCAAAATCTAACTCTTGGAGGATGACAATCCACTTCAAGTATTTGCCCCCCAGAAATTTTCGAGACAATATATAGGTCATGGGGTTGCAATTAGAAATCACAATCACCGTACGCAAAAGAATATAATGACGAAAACGCTAAACTTCTTGAACCGCAACTAACGCTAACTTCTTGACATGTGCATAGCGCGTCTCAGGATCGAGAAGGTTACGAGACAAGTAATAGATAACATGCTCCTTACCATCATCATCGTCTTGTACCAGAACCATGGAAATCATGTTGAAAGCGGCGGCTAAATAAAGGGGAAAATCACGATGATAGTTAGGAGGATGTAATATAGGAGCGTTGACAAGAAACGTCTTCAGGGCCTCAAACGACTTCTGAGCAATATCATCCCAAAAGAATGGGACGCCCTGCTTTAATAATCGTGTGTATCCTTTGGCCACTTCTGCATAGTTAGGTATAAAACGACATAGAAAATTGGCCTTACCTTGCAAACTCTGCAATTGATGTAATGAGGAGGGAGAGGGGAGATTAATAATAGCCTCAACCTTGAGTGGATTAAGGCGAATTCTGTCTTTGGATACGATAAACCCTAAGAGTCTACTAAAATCAACGCAGAAGACACACTTGTGCAGATTAAGCCGAATATTGTAGCATCAACAACGAAGGAAAATCTGACGAAGATGGTCAAGATAGTCCATACGTTTAGCCGAATGAGCCGAAAGGTCATCTAGATAAGGCTGAACGATGTGACGAATATCGTGAAAATAATACGACATCGCTCACTGAAATGTAGCCCCAGCATTCTTTAAGCCAAAAGGGAGCTTCTTATATCCGAATGTACCCCAAGGACAGATAAAGGAAGTCTTATGTTGATTATTCGGGAAAATGTTAATCTGATTATAACCAGAAAAACCATCCATGAGGGAAAAAATCTCACTCCCGGCACAGTCATCAATTATTTGATCAATAAAGGGAGTAGGATAATTATCCTTAGGACAAGCTCAATTGATATCACGATAATCAACGCAGACACGTACAGTTCCTTGTTTCTTATCTACAAGAACAATATTAGAGACCCATTCTATCAAAGGAATCGGATAAATGAAACCAACTCTAAGAAGTTTTTTAACTTCACCTTTAATGGCAGTAGATTTTCTAGGGTGCACCAGACGAAGACGCTAACAAATAGGCTTCGAACCAGGGTAATTAGGTATCTCATGCACCACTATACTAGGGTAAATGCCGAGCATTTCTTCATAGGACAATGCAAAGACATCACGGAATTCGCAAAAAAGGCTAGTATAAACTTGTACTTCATCGAAAGAACAAGTAACCCCGATATGGATGTTCTTGACAATTCCCGGTTTAACGAAAATGTCAATAGGCATCGTCTGTGTAATATTACTCAAGTTACCTTCTGTAAAAACGTCATGCGTTAGAACAGGAAATTGAAGCAGAGGAGAAGGAACCTGAGATGCAAAATGCTCGAGACAAGTAGACATTGCCCCAAGGCCAGGCATGAACGAGGAACGATGATGACCATTGTCCAACGGTAGATCCTCAAGAGACATGGTTTCCATGATGGCTTCATCCGAGGGAAACACTTCTTTCAAAGGATCAGGCGAATCCGAATCGCCAAGCTAGGGGATTGAGAATAAATTTCAAGAGACATGCTCGAAGGAGCACGATCAGAGGACGAAGTTTCTGAAGTTGCAAGGAGTTCACAATAATCAATCTCAATCAGGCTCAAAAGAATCGAATCTCTGAAGGAATCAATCTGTTCAGGCGAAGGAATAATCCATGGATCACCAGTCCGAGAGATCATATGGATCTTAACAGTATTTGGTGGAGGAAGAGGAAAAATACCCATGAGAGCAGGATATTTAAAAATACCTGGCCCTATGCTCTCGTAAGGAGTAGGAATTTTATCCACGTACGGAACATTGTTCTCAGAAGAAGAGGTGAAGAAGGACAATTGATCAACAGTAGCAATTTTTCCTTTATGTGGAAATTTCATAACATGAAAGAGAGTGGACGGAACGCATAGCATGGCGTGAGTCCAACTGCGACCGAGGAGAAGATTATAATTGAGTTTAGCATCAACGACTTCTACCTTGACATTGACTGTCTTCCATTTTAGAGTAATCAGTAAACTAGTGAGAAAAACTAAAGGCTTTGATTCTCTTCCATAAAATGCTTCAAGGGAATTTGGTGAGGAATTCAGGGTTGGAGAACCAATAGCTTTCCAACACGAAGATGACATGACACAGGTTGATGCACCTTCATCCACAACTACTCGATGGATGTCGAGACCATTAATAACAACTTGAATAATGAGCGCAATTTGATGTGGAAATCATGGAATGAAATTCTCTAAATCGAAAGCAAGAAGGCTAGTATCGGAAGGATCAATCCCACCAATTGCAGATAACAAAGCTCTCCACTGAGACAGACAACTCTGAAGTACCTCTAACGTGGACATCGCGGATGGCGCCTAAGCCATATCTTCAACAATATTGTAATGGTGAGCGGCACGAGCATTGGGATTATAAGAAGACATGCGGAGTACACCTTTGGAAGGTGGACGCACAGCAGATTCAGCATTGGGCCTTTCAATTTCAAGAGGGCCAGTAATAGGCGAAGGAGGAGGGACATCAGTGATTTCCTTCCCCGTGGCCTAACGGGATCCATTATAATCTTTCGACTGAGTAGCAATAGAAATGGTGGCAGAACCGTTCATCATGAACACCTGAGAGCCAAATGGGGTAGAGGACTGAGGTTGCTCTACCATATGAGACTGCTGAGATGGGAAGGGTTCTTTAAGAATGGCCGGAGTTCCCTAGGTGCCTTTGAGCAAGCGGATCACTTTGGATCATCTAGGATAGTCCTTGGTGAAGTGCTCATCATCACAAATCAAACAAGGGTACTTCGGCTTGCATTGAGAACCATCGCCAACACGAGGTTTTTGAGAATCCTATTTTGGGGTATCGGCTTTGGCCTTACCTTTACCCTTATTTTTACCTTTAGAAGCATTATCCATAGGATTGGCCTGAATGGCATTAACTTCCGTGGGTTTACCAGAATTCAAAGGGGACTAAGAAGCAACATTGTTGGAAGAAGTGGACTTCGGCTTCCCAGAGTTTGATGAAGAAGACTTCTGAGAAATCTGAGACACAGAACCAATAATACCATCGACAGATGGAGTCGCTAGTGGTTTAGAATTTCCAAGTCGAGGAGCATTAGGAAAGATATCATATAACACGCTAGACTGAGAGTACACAAGATCAAGGTACTGGGCGTAAGCAATGGCTTGTTCCTCGGTTACACATGCCCCCATAGCTATGTATTTCACAATCTAATTGACAAAGGAGGTAGTGAACCAATGAGTCAAAAGTTTATCAGGAATTTAAAATTTTATCATGCGACAACGACGTCACCACTCATGAATATGATCCGAGATATGAGTAGCTCGATCTTGTTTCAATGAAGTGAGGAGGTGCGTCCTAGTCTCATAACATACTAGTAACTGAAAATCCATAAGGAATGCCATATGCCATATGCCACGAGATAGCTCAATGTACCACTTTGCAACAGCACCAGTAAGGGTTCGCTGGAAAAGACGGAGTCGAATAGAATCATCAACCTAAGAGTTAGAGGAACACCACAAGTGGTAAGTCATAACATGCGCTTGGAGGTCTTCGCCAGATTTGCCCTCAAATTTAGGACTATCACTAGGAATCTTTGTTGGAACTGGAGGCCAATATGGGTTATGAAGAATGGGATTGTTTGTTAACTTCAACACATTAGGTAATTCCAACGTAGCAAGAAACGGTAATTGAGTATTGAAATTCATTGAAGGTCTTTAATAAGGACCCGTGTGTACATTCCACCCAGTTCGAGCAGGATTCTGTCCCCATACATTCTGTCTCGGAGGATTCGTATCATAGGGATTAGAAGCAGGATAATTCGGTTGATACTGGGGTTGAGGACCAGGATATTGAGTCGGAGTAGAAAACTGAGGTCCCTGCTGAGTAGGATAGTCTGTTGTGGAATGTAAGCATAGCTTTGAGTTTGACGATATACAGGTTGATTTTGAGGGTGAGAAACCTGGGGCGCATTATATATTGGTTGATATGAACCTTGAGGATAATAAGCGCCCTGCGGTTGAGCAGGTGGACCAGGCTGAGCAGGTTGAGTAGGTTGCTGAGTAGTTTGAACCGAGTACTGAGGGCCACCCGGTTGGCCTTGTGGGAAAGGTTGGCCCGATGGTTGTAATGGACCAGGTTGTCCCTGATAACCAGGTTGACCCGAAGGAGGAGCGTAGGGTTGTCCTTGTGGCACAAAATTCTGGCCATATGAAACGTGTGGCAGTGGTTGCGATGCCAAAGGTTGTCCCTATAGTGGTTCTTTTTTTCCCCCCAAGAGCATAAGACGGCCCTGGTTGATTCTAAGGCTGACCAGACGGACCGTAGGGTTGGCCATGTTGGACCAAATGTTGACCTTGTGAAGGTTTGCCTTGTGGACCGTATGTTTGTCCCTGTGGACCAGAGGCAGCGCCCTGCTGAGCCAAAGGTTGTCCCGATGAGGGTTGTCCTTGCAAGCCAGAGGCTTTCACAGGAAAATTGGGTCCAAGATGAGTAACGGTCTGATAAGGATCATAAACAACCTGATAGGGATCAATAGGAGGCAAATAAATAAGATTACCATATACATCATAATGATGCGGAAATGAATAAACCGGATTACCGACAGCATCATAGTGATGGAATCGAGGATTACCAAGAGATTGGAGGGGCTTAGAACCCTGAGAGATCTGCTGCTAAACAGCCAACAGATACTCTTCAAAAGTAAGGCCGCCAAGAATCACAGATGTAGTGGAAACTGCACTAGAAGCAGGTGGAGCCTCCGCAACACTAGATTGTGATCTACTAGGACCGGGATTAACAGGCCATGTTGGATTGAGAAAAATAAACCTGCGAGTGTGAAAAGATCCTGATGACTGAGGGGTAACAACTAGTGTGGATGAAGCCACACAGGCAGTTGTTTGGACTGGAACAGATGTAACAGTAACCAATGATCCAAGTGTCGAAAGTGACAATTCTAATGAAGGGAGGACTGAACTCTGAGGAGGAGTTAATGTACTGGATTGTGCGATGGATGCAACTCCATACATAATCTAACTCAAGGACCTATATCCAAGAAAAAGTGACACCGATGGTGGAGAATACTAAGTAGAAACAAGAGGGACATCTTCCTGAAAAAGCTGATATTCTCCTGTAGAAACAGGCATTCCTTCACTACCAATAGGACTAGATGAATCCATGTCTGACTCTGTCATAAGATCTTCGAAAAGACTACGAGGACTAGGAGGTACAGTAGCAGCAAAAAATGGTGAGCTTGACGTAAGAGGAGGAAAATCTCCTTCTTCCCCAAAACCAGACCAAGCCCCAGAAGGAGGCCAATTGAATTCAATTGGCTCTTCAGGAGGAGATCGAGTAGAAAGAGGCAGGACAGACGGGAGAATAGGTTGCGGAAAATCGGTAGACCTAGTGGACTGAGGGGTTTCAAAAGAAAAATTCGGGAAAGAACCACCACTATGATGCAGTGAGGACGACGAAACTGGTGGTTCTTCCACTATGATTGTATTTCAAAACAGGAAAGAAAAAAGATAACCAACTGAGGGCTCCAAGATCAAAGCTAAGGAAAACAAAAACAGGCCAAGTAATAAAACTTTTAACGGGCGTGTGATCGTAGGTAGTTAATTTTATGACACTGAAACCAGATTTCGTTGTTTCATATTTTAAGATTCAAGAAACAGGAAAAAGATCACTCTAGTCACTTTCAATTTTGAACGAGCGTGAAAGGACAAGTGCTCGACGATCTCTTCTCTTTTTAAGGAGTCACGAAAATATCAAAATGACTACTCAGGTACTATAAACAAGAGGGTGTACCAGGTTTCCGTGAACTGCCATATACACCTTTGTGATCAAATTAAAGAGAAATGACCAAGGACTGAACGTACGTGCAGGTAGTCTCACCAAATGTTGTGTTCGGTGTATCACGGTTACAAGGCGGCAGACTCGGCTTTCTATGGATAAAGGATTGCAACCTAGAGGGGTCTCCCTTTATATACTCGATGGTACAGGGAGCGAAATTCTGTACTAGCATTGTCTAAAGCCAAATGGCAAGTGACAGCTATTAGGTTTTAAGACGCCAGAACACGTCTCTAGCCTAGACCATTAAAAATGTTTCGTTAGGTTTCAATGCTTCCTTAGGTTAATTGAGTGAATTTTAAAGTTTATCTTGGATTATGTTTCAGTTTTAAGGCCCTATCGAATTTAGATCTCAAATTTCCTAAATGCGAGCTATATGCAAATGAACATCATTTTTTATTCAATGAATGCTAGTTACGAGAAGGATAGAGATCTTTCAAATAAAATAAAACAATGACAATATGCGAAGAAATCCACTAATGCATCTAACACAATCAAACGAAAAATGAAACTCTTTCCTAGACAATCAGACGCTAGCTATACAAAAGAATATTTCACTTTTGATGCAAAGAAAGAATGCAAAAATATGCTTTTTTTTAATTTTTCAATGGAAAGAAGTACATAATGCACTAATTACATGAAAAACAAAAACAAACACTAGCTTAAGTATTGTGAATGTAAGGATCGAAATCGAATGACTCAATCAATGCAAAACAATCACAAGAAAGGACTCAAACTAATGCTGCAATCTTCCAAATCAAAAGAAAGTTTTCAAAACGATCTATGCTTGGAGCAACAAGGAGAAGAATCAATCGAAAAACGAAAATATCTTTCAACCAAAGCAAACACTCAAAGGGATCAAGAAAACTTTGCACAATCAACCCAAGAATGAGACTGACAACAATCAACGAGACTTGATTTCCAAACAGAAGGCTCAGTGCACAAAGACACTTAGAAACCCTAAGGCCTTAACCTACACTAATAAGAAAATAGACAAACGACTGAGAAAAACAAGCCCACAATAGTAAAAACAGTCCCAAAGGCTTAATTACACACTAAAAATAACCCAGAGTCAAGCACAATTGACCAAAAGACTCATAAATGAGGGAAAACCAAATCCTACAGGATTCAGCGCGACTGTAAGGCGGTATTCAGCTCCAAATAGGGGTTGGCGCGACTACACCAAAAGAAACCTGCGCCAATCAGCATGACTATTGAAACGAAAAGCATGCCAAGCCGGATAACTATGGGAAAAATGGAAAACCCAATGAGCAGAGGTCAATCATGACACTCTGGAGCTGAACAGGGGATGGCAAACACGTAAGCAAACCAAAAAAAGACAAACAAGCAAGCCAAAGACCGAAGTCGACCCAAACAAGCTAAAATGACAAACTCACATTGATACCCAGCAAAGTCGCCAATTTGTTAAGCAGGTAAATCCCCTCTGCAGACAAAGGGATCCAGGGAAAATTTTAAGGATGGAAAATTATCTTGAAGTTTAAAAAATTAGCGAATCTCACAAGTCCCTACTATGAAAACTATAAAATGTTTTTTGATGTATTTGTAAAATTATTCAAATTTATAATGATTTTATGTATACTCTCTATATAATGTTGTTGATTTTAAACATGAAATAATTTTATATTGTAAAATTTGGGCGAATCATTTTTATAAAAAGTGGAAATTGGCAAATCTTTTTTTTGGAAAAATCATGGAAAATTAGCCCACCTGCGAACATTAGCCCCCAAAATTTTCCATGGAGGGATCACCTATGTCCGCAAAGAGGATTTGCTTTCTTAAAAAATTCCTCTGGAAAGTACTACTAATCATTATTCCTATACAGATGGTGATGGTGATGATGAGGTTTTCTCTCTGATCTAGAACTAGAATAGAACCCACGGTAATTATCCCTCCTGTCAGGTGTATCCATGAACCTACCATCTCTAACTATAACATCCCTGACAAACTTATATCATGATTGAGGCCTAATTCCATATGCCCCATTAGTCCTTTCCTCATGTCCATGACTGATCCTAGGTAGTCCATGTCTCTCCAATTCTAACAAACTTTGAAGGATAACTTCATTAACCTCTACTTGTTTCTCCTGTTACCTTGCAATTCTCTCGTATGACTGAATTATTTTTTCATTGTATGCCTTACAACTCCTTATCTCTATTTTCAAACTTCTCAGTGTGTTTTCTATGTGAGGGGAGTATGCATCACCATGTTTCTCATCTTATTTGTAGGGAGAATCATGTGAATTGTATTCTACCGTCTTGCTTATCATCTTTGATCCTCTATTTCTTGCAAACGTACCGTGTCATATTACCAAATATAACCAAAATAAAACGTACCTTAGTGAATTTCAGGGGAGGATATCTCATCTGCACCAATTAGTCCATATTAGCCTAACATATGTATACATATGATGAAATCAACATACCGAACATACCAACATCATCAACCTATACATGACGAATCAACTGCAACAATCACCCATACCATGCATACATGACAAGAACATATAAAACAAACATGCATGCATGAAAAACACATTCCACCCATCCAGTACAAGTGTTGAGCCTGGGAGCTATTATACCTATTTATAACCACCCCTCCCACATTTACCCAAAACCACAAGCTCGTCAGGGTAAGCATGAGATGAGAGTTATTATGTGAGATCCAATTTGCAACATGCACTTATGGAAAATGTGTACACATGTCCATAAATGACTGAAAACTCCTAGTGACACATGATCACACTATTATCAGCCTAATTTGACCTGACACTATTTCATTTTATTTTTGTTTCCTTAAATTTAATACAACTTTCTATTTTTGGTAGTTTTTCAGGTTCTAAACTTCTTAGGCCATTTTGAGGGCCTAAATGAAATTTTCAAGGAAAATAGAGAATCTAAAATAGTGTTAGACTAGTTTCCTAGGTTTTTTTCAGCCTCCTTGTGGAAATCTTCGAAACGAGGTATTATGATAGTCAAACGGAGATCATATGCCAAACTTACAACCCCGTGAAGTTGGAGGTTACAATTACTCATTTATACAAACACTTTGTGTGCATAATACCTGTAGGTTATAATACATATATGTTTACTAATTCAATAAGTTCATAAGATAATTATCAAGAAGGATCTAATGCCCTCTCATAATACCTTCCATTACATTTATTATATCATGCATTCAATCACTAGTCATTTACCAATCAAAACATGATAAGATCCATAACTAGACTCTATCATGAAACCATGCATATAACCAACATATAACCAGAATAATAAAAATGATAGAACAACCATCAAAGCCACATAATAACATGTACATTTACTCATAAAATACAAGAGGAAATAACTCTTATTAACGTATGAAAAATCCAACCAAGTCATGGACTTCCACGTACTGCCCGACCATAGATTGGGCTTAACCAAATATATATTTTAGCCAATCACCCCGCGCCATATTCCAACAATGACTGTGGGATATCATAGAATAAACCAAGAAAAACAAAACCAGGGCTTCCAAAGGAAAAACGACCTCAACTCTCAACCAATGATTCTGCCTCGTGGTCCGACATCACTAACATCAACAGATCAGTCTCTACACAAGTTTTCTAGGGCTCCAGAGAGTTTTTCCCAACCCAGCTTCAAGACTATTAAAGCAACCCAAAAATTTCTCTAAGCTCCAAATAATTTGTCCAACCAAGGCTCCAGGACTAGTAACTTAACCCACCAAGGGCTCCAGAGTGTTTGTCCAACCAAGGATTCCAGGACTAGTAACTCAATCCAAGTTGTTGTAGCCCTTCTAGAGAGCTTGTCCAACCAAAGCTCAGGAACTAATAATTCAACCCACAACCATAAGTAACATGATTACCAATCATAAAAACAAATGGGAAAACCCATGATACCATGGTTATCCAGGAAATGGCAAGACTAAGAAAAACCATTTTCAATCCAGACAATCCTCCATGTAAATGACACATCATAACCAAATAACGACATGCATACACCATGCATGCCAAAACTAGCAAGTAAATCATACATGCAATTCGGTACCTACAAAGCAATCCAATTGTATTTTTTGATCTCGTTTTATCGTTGCGCTTTCCTGCTTTCCTTCGACTTATTTCTCCAAATCCAATGTGCTCCAAGAATCCTCTAATATTTCTCTAAGTGTGCAAGAGTGAGAGAGAGAGAGAGAATAGAAGAGAGCTCCAAGCTAAAACTGACAAAAGGTTGTGAACTTATCCCTAGAAGTATTTTTATTATTGAGGCTTCTATTTTCTTCATTTTTCCATCAATTTTCCTCACATGCAATTTTGTGACCTTTCACCTAGGCTTTTCTCCTATTTTTTTATTATTTTCATAAAAAAATGCCAATAAATGTAACTTTTCCTTTCGAAAGCCTTTGAAAATTTCCATAGCCATTAATTAATCACCAATTATCTCCATCATTATCGTTTTGCCAAACATTCAGCTTGGAATATGTGTCCCATGACCTTGGTCTTATTTTTTCCTTTATTAACTTTATTACATGGATTTTTAACTGAGGTTGATACAAGAACCTCCCCCTTGGGTGAACACCGTACTCGGTGTTCAATGACACTCATAAACCAAAAAAACACATGTTTCCCATGGATCTTTATAACATATCTTGATGCAATATTTACATCTTTTTATACTGCTGAAAACAAAACCAACATATCATGATCACCATACCATTTATTGAAGTTTTATAACATAGCTCGATGTGGTATTTATATACATATTCATATACATGGACATGACCAAAACACAACATCAAAATATATACCAAAATACATCCGCTCAACCAGCAAATAGAGAAGTATAAATATCCTGCATCTGATCAACCATCTCCCACGTAGCTTCAACAGGACAAAATTAGTTCCATTGCACTTTAACTTGCAGGATTACTCGATTATGGAGAATGAGAATATTTTGCTGCAAAATGCACTGAGGTTCTGGTTGGAATTCTCCTTCGGGATCCACCCGCAATATATACTATTTTATCACATCATTAGCATCTTTCGCATATTTATTAAGCAATGACACATGGAAAACATCATGGAATTTCATTGTCGAAGGTAGTGCAAGTTTGTAGGCCACTAGTCCAATCCTCTCAAGGATCTTGAAAGGCCCGCAATACCAAGGTGTCAGCTTCGTACATGACCCAATCTTCAAGGATATTTTCTTGGGTTTGATTTGCAAGCACACATGCTCCCCAACCTAAAACTCCTTAAATTCCATGTGTTGATTTGCATAGCTCTTTTATATATCATGTGTTTCCTTTAAAAAAAATTAGATAACCTGCATTACTTGTTCCATCTCTACCAACATGTTTAGTCCAATCAACACCCCATTCACCTGATCACTCTAACTGATCATAGTATTAAAACTTTTCTCATAAATTTCCTCAAATGGAATCATCCTCAAAGGTTCATGATACATGTTCTTGTAAGAAAACTCAACCAGTGGAAAATACTCCTCCCACCTCCTCTACTAATGCATCACATACATTCTCAACATGTCCTCCAAAATCATGTTGATCCTTTATGTTTGTCCATCTGTCTGTGGATGGTAAGTTGTATTGAACAACAACTTTGTACCCAAACCTGCAAATAACTCTTTCCAAAACCTAGAATTGAACTTGGCATCTATGTCTGACACAATATTCCTAGGAATAAAATGCACCCTCATTATATCTCTGATGAATACTTGTGCTACCTCATTGGCTAAATGAAGACTTCATTGGAATGAAGTGAGAGACCTTGTTTAATCTGTCAACCACAACCATAATAGAGTCATGTTATCTAGATGTCCTTGGAAAACCTGTAATGAAGTCCATGAAAACGAACTCCCATTTCCTCTCTGGAATCAAAATCGGTTGTAGTAAACCACCTATATGCTTACAATTTTCCTTTACCTATTGACAATCAAAATATCTAGCCACAAACTCTTCCAACTCTTTATTTAGATTCAACCAGTAGTAAAAATTATTCACCACTATCAATGTCTTATGATATCCTGGATAACCTGACTACGACCTAACATGAAATTCCTGCAAGATAATATTCTTGAGCTCACTATTTTCTAGCACATAGATCATGCCCCTAAATCTAACCAAACCATCTACTCTAAGATGATAGTCCACATCTTGTTCACCTGTACCCTATTGTTGTAACTTGTGCCTAAGCTCTCTATACTTGTCATCTTGATTTCCTACCTGTGATATCTGATCCTATAAATATGTCCCATATGAACTCATAGCTGCAATGTGATTTACCTGTACCCTTTTTCTAAGAGCATCTGCAACCATGTTCTCCTTTTCGTTAATGTACCCGATTTCAAATTCAAACTCATTAATCGTATCCAACCACATAGATTCCCTGGAATTCGGATTAGGTTGGCCAAATAAGTATCTCAATCCACTGTGATCACTCATCAAGATGAACCTCCTGCTAAGAATATATTTTCTCCACATATTCAATGCATGGATGATCGTTGCCAATTCAAGATCACATGTCACATATTTATGCTCGTGCTCGTTTAGTTTCCTTGATTTGTAGCATACCACATGTCCCTCCTGCATTAGGACTCCACCAATCCTCTTTTTTAAGCATATGTACACACCACATACTCTTTATCCGGATCTACAATCTTTAAAACGGAAGCATTTGTTAGCAACTGCTCAAAATTGGCTGCACATTCCTCTATTCATTCAAATTTCTTTCCTTTCCTCTACAATGATGTAATAGGATATGAAATCTGTGAGAAGTTCATGATGAACCGTCTGTAGTAACCTACTAGTCCCATGAATGATCTAGCCTCATCCACATTCCTAGGAGTTATCCATTCCATGATATCTCTTATCTTTTCCGGATCCACTAATATAACTTCCTTGGAAACCATATGCCCCAAATAATGGACCTATGTATTAAAGAAGTTTCATTTACCAAGATTGGCATACAATTGATACTCTCTGATGTTGAGATTCAACAATAAAATTCATCACCCACACCTTGTGCATTAAGCACCCACACTAGGGTGGGGCCCATAGTGTTATTTTTGGGTCCATGTCTATTTTGGTTACCCTTAATTAAGATGGACATTAAATTATAATATATTCTCAATGTGGACTTGAATTAGTTAACTGAAAGCAACAAATTCAGTTAGCTGGTGGATTTCGAGTTAGAGGTAGTTTGTGAGGCATGCAGAATAATTCTAGTTGTAACAAAGTTCGAAGTGTAGTGGTGCATGATTTAATGCAAGTTGTAAACAGTTTAACTTAGTTAAGTGAGTTAAACTCAGTTGTGCTAGTTGTAACTGAAAATACACTAGTGACAGATCTAGTGAATTAAATATTAATTAATTCACAATCAGTGATCTCACATGCAACTGTGGATTTACTACTATTATTTGCATGCATGTGAGATCCAGTGGAGACCCAGTTGAGTTCTAGGTGAAAGGGAACTTGACTATCAGTTGTAGGATTATTGGGTTGCACACATGCAACCAAACACCCATTGGAGTGCCCATGATACTTGCACAATCAAGGCAAGCAATAATTTCTATCTTTTAGGGATCTTTACCATTGGGGATTAGGCAAGCAAGGCACATTGTCTGGAGGCTGAGAATTGGCTATGTGTTGGTTAGTTTTGAATATGATAGTGTGAGACAATTAGCTGAGTACTGGAGGTCTCTTGTGAGAATATTTTTTATGTAATTGTTTCATGATCCATGCTTAATATACAATAGAATATAGTGGGGTTTTTATCTATAAGATTTCCCCGGGAAATTATCTATGTTGTGTGTGATTGATCTTTCTTCATGTTCATGTGATTATCGATTGTGTTTTTAATTCCACAAAATATTTGTAGAAGTGACTCATTATTTAACTTTAGTACATTGTTAGATCAGGTGAATCCAAGATATACATGCATGTTGTATTATTTCTACATGGTATCAGAGCACAGGAAATTGCAAAAGTGAAGTAGGAGTTGAGTTTGTAATTGGATAGAATTCGAATTTGCAGAAAGACTTTCTTGTGCTACAATTGATTCAAGATTGAAATGGCTTTCAATGGCTTGAGGTTAGAGTATCCACTCAAGGGCAGCTCGAACTATATTTATTGGAAGGACAGGATGGAGGTATTACTTGAAGACAATGGCTTAAAGGAATTCATTGACACTGATGTTCCTAAACCCGTTGTGGTAAATGCTGCAAATATTGATGCATGGAAAAAGAAAGTGGAAAAGGCGAGGAGGATCCTGTTGGAGGGAGTACAAGACCACATTGTCTCAAGCCTCCATGGGATATCCACACCATATTCAATGTGGAAGGCTTTGACAAATCTATTCCAAAATAGCAGTGACCATAGGAAATTCGTGCTCAAAGATAAACTCGGGAAGATCAAGATGGAAAAGTGTGACAATATTCCAAAATATATAACAAAGTTTGTCCAATGTCGGGATGAACTAGGGAGAATTGGAATAACAGTTGTTGATGATTATTTGGTGAGCTTGTCTCTCATAGGACTTCCCAAGAGTTGGGACATTTATCAAGACTCCGTCAATGGAAGGGAAAAATCGCTAGATTGGGAACAACTATGGTCGGATTTGGTGCAGGAGGAGTTCAGATGAAACACCAGAGATGGATATTCATATAAGAATTAGTATAAAGATGATTTTTCTTTGGCTGCCAAGGTGAGGAAGGGGATGGGGAATTAATTCCATTCTAAATCTGAGTCCAAGAATGGCCAGAAGCAACACATGTCCAAAGTGAAGTGTTTTCACTGTCACAAGCATGGGAATTTTTCTACTAATTGTCCACAAAATAAGAATAAAAAAAAGGTTGGAGGATCTGCAACTGGTGAGGCTTTTGCCTCACAATTTGAGCTTTACTTCTCATTGATCACATGCATGGTTTCTAGTGCATTGGGATCTATGTGGTATTTGGATAGTGGCACTTCCTTTCACATGACGGGAGACAAGGAACTTTTCAGTGACTTGAAGGAGAAAAATCTCCAGATGCATATTGAAATGGGTGACAATAGACGGTACAGTGCTACCGGGATTGGTACCATTACCTTTTATAGGGAGTCAGGTAAACCCTTTCAATTAAAATATGTGATGCATGTACTATCTCTGAATAAAAATTTGGTCTCAGTTGCAATGTTGGAGGATAGAGGCTATGATGTTGTTTTTAGTGATGGAAAAAATTTCCTGCGACATAAAAAAACTGAACAAGCCAAGAGGATAGGGATTCAAGTTAAGAATCTCTACAAGCTGGAGGTAGACGGTTGCACAACAATGATGGGCAAGGAAGATCAAGTGGTGAGCAGGGATGAGGGCGAATTATGGCACACGGGATTGGACCATCTTCACCATGGAGCCTTGAAAGTCATGCAGCATATTTCTACTTGTATTCCCAGGGGTACACTTGCACAGTCAGACACATGTAAGGGATGTACTACGGGAAAACATGTAAAGGCTACCTTTCATGAGAAGGAAAACCAAGCTTAGAGGATCCTTGAGAGAGTTCACACAGACGTGTGTGGTCCTTTCTCTGTTGCTTCAACAACAAAACACAAGTACTGTGTAATATTTGTTGATGACTTTTCTCGTAAGTCCTAGATCTTATTCATGTAGAAGAAAGATCAAAAATTCTCTAAGTTCTATGAGTTTAAGGCACTGGTGGAGAAAGATTCGGGGAAGCAAGTGAAGGCTCTTTGGAGTGATAATGGTGGAGAATACATCTCTAACGAATTCAAGGACTTCTGCAGCAAAGAAGGAATTCTAAGAGAACTCATAGTGCCTCATAAACCACATTAGAACGGGGTCATGGAGAGGAATAACAGAACTATTGTGGGTGTAGCACGAACAATGTTGCATGATCAAGGCCTACCGATGCATCTGTGGGCGGAAGCATGCAATACAATGGCACATGTGCAAAACCATTGTCCTCATAGAGTACTTGGCATGAGTACACCTCAAGAAGCTTTCACTGGTAAGAAACCTGATGTTTCAAACTTTAATATTTTTGGCTCATTTGTTTATGTGCATGTGACCAAGGATGCCAGAAAGAAGATGGAACCAACAGCTGAGGTTGGGATTTTTGTGGGGTACACTGAAACACCCCATAATTATCGTGTGTATTTTCCAAACAGAAAAATGATTGTTGTGCGACGAGATATCAAATTTGTTGAGGAAAAAGCCATGCGGTTGTCCCTTGAGAGGGCGTTGGACTTGCATGCATAGGAGGAACTGTTGTTTCCCAAAGATGAGTCTCAAGCTGTGGATTATCCACATGAGGAGGTTCATGGAGTGGAAAAAAACACTCATGCAGAGCCATCCATCAGAAATGGCAAAAGGCACACCACGGAAGTTAATAGATTGAGACTTGATGTTGCAGAGAATGTAGGAGACCCTACTTCATAGCGCAGACAGTGACAGTCTCCTGACCAATTTACTGGATACATGGCTCTTATGAGCAAATGTATTGTGACTGAACCATCTTCCTTTCAGGAAGCAGTGTAGCAGCCAACTTGGGTTGATGCAATGGTGGAGGAGTATCACTCCATTTTCAATAACAATGCATGGGGGATAGTCCCAAGACCGGTCGACAAATCAGTGGTTGGATTGAGATGGATCTACAAGGTAAAGCAAGTTGTTGATGGGAGTGTGGAGAAATATAAGGCTAGATTTGTGGCCCAAGGATTATCACAGATCGAGGGGATATGTTATGATGAGACTTTTTCACCTGTTGCAAGGTATTCTTCAATAAGATCCATCCTTGCACTATCAGCACGGATGGGTTGGTCCATTCATCAGATGGATGTGAAAACTATGTCTATCAATGGGATCATTGAGGAAGAGGTGTACATAGAGCATCCTGAAGGTTTCAAGATCTTCAATAGTGAGTTGCATGTGTGCCGACTCAAAAGAGCATTGTATGGGCTGAATCAAGCACCCCATGCTTGGAACACTCAGATAGATATCTATTTCACTGGATTGGGCTTCACCAAAAGAGAAGCAGATGCAAACTTGTACCAAATTGTGGTTGAGGGTAAGCTATTGATTATTTTTCTACATTTTGATGATCTAATTTTGACTGGTGATGAGCAGTTGATACACTCATGCAAGGAGGATCTTGCAAGGGAGTTCGAAATGAAGGACATGGGACTCCTTCATTATTTCCTTGGATTGGAAATATGGTAGCGGGATGGTGAAATTTTTGTGTCTAAAGGAAAGTATGCAAAGGAGATACTGGGTAAGTTTAACGTGGAGAGCTACAAACCCATGGATACTCCTCTTCCAGGAAATTGGAGAAAAGAGGATGCTACTTCTGGAGAGGTAGTGGATGCTACTGTCTATAGGCAGTTAGTGGGTTCACTAATGTATTTGGTGAACACGAGACCAGACATTTGCTACGCAGTTAACCAGCTGAGTCAAGCTATGGTTAATACGACCAAGCTCTTTTGGAAGGCGTAGAAGCATGTCCGAAGATACTTGAGGGGCACATCAGAGTATGGTCTATGGTACAGACAGATAGAGGGAGTGAAGTTTCAAGGCTTTGCGGATTCCGATTGGGTTGGCAATCCATCCGACAGAAAGAGCACATCAGGAAGGATCTTTAGCATTTGATCGACAACATTTTCGTGGTACATCAGGAAACAAAAATCCGTGGCACTCAATTCAGCAGAAGCAGAATACATGGCAGCAAGTGAAGCTGCATGTGAGGCTATCTGGATGAGAAAGATCTTGGTTGGTTTGTTTGGTTCTCAGGTGGATCCGACAGTGATTCATTGTGATAATCAGAGTTGCATTAAACTCTTAATTAATCATGTGTTTCATGATAGGTCCAAGCATATAGATATCTAGTACCATCATCTTAAAGATTGTGTGTATATAAGGATAATGTTGCTTCAATACATTCCTACGGAAGCTCAGGATGCAGATATTCTGACGAAGGCACTCACCAAGATAAAATTTGAATACCATAGAGACATGATCGAGGTGAAGGATAATCCATTTCTTGTTGAGAGGGAGTGTTAAGATTCAACAAGAAAATTCAACACCCACACTTAGTGAATTAAGCACCTAGTGCATTAAGCACCTGGTTTCATTAAGCACCCAGACTAGGCTGGGGCCCATAATGCTATTTTTGGGTGCATGTCTATTTTGGTTATCCCTTAATTAAGATGGACTTGAATCATTTAACTGAAAGTGATAAATTCAGTTAGCTAGTCAATTTCGAGTTGTTGGTGAGGCATGCAAAGTAATTCTAGTTGTAACAAAGTTCGAAGTGTAGTGGTGCATGAGTTAATGCAAGTTGTAAACATTTTAACTCAATTAAGTGAGTTAAACTCAGTTGTGCTAGTTGTAACTAAAGATACACTAGTGAGAGATCTAGTGAATTAAATATTAATTAATTCACAATCAGTGATCTCACATGAAACTCAGGATTTACTATTATTAGTTGCATGCATGTCAGATCCAGTGGAGACCCAGTTGAGTTCTAGGTGAAAGGGAATTTGATTATTAGTTCTAGGATTATTGGGTTGCACACATGTAACCAAAGACCCATTGGAGTGCCCATGATACTTGTGCATTCAAGGCAGGAAATAATTCCTATCTTTTAGGTATCTTTACCATCAAGGATTTTGCAAGCAAGGCAGGATGTCTAGAGGCTGAGCATTAGCTATGTGTTGGTCAGTTTTGCATATGAAAGTGTGAGACAATTAGCTCATTACTAGAGGGCTCTTGTGAGAATAGTTTTTTATGTAATTTTTTCATGATCCATGCTTAATATACAATAGAAGAAAGTGGGGTTTTTAGTTGTAAGCTTTCCTCGACAAATTATTTGTGTTGTGTGTGATTGATCTTTCTTCATGTTCATGTGATTAGCGATTGTGTTTTTAATTCCACAAAATATTTGTAGAAGCGATTCAATATTTAACTTTAGTACATTGTTAGATTGGTTGAATCCAAGATATACATGCATGTTGTATAATTTCGACATTTTATAAGTCTTAACATTGTTGCTAAGTGTTCAGCATGTTCTTCCTCATCCTTGGAATATATCAATATATCATCAATGAATACAATAAAAAACTTGTCCAGATAAGGACCCAACACATTATTCATCAAACACATGAAAGTAGCTAGAGCATTAGTCAAACAAAAAGGAACCACAAAAAACTCATAATTCCTGTACTTGGTTCGGAAATTAGTCTTGTATATGTCCTCTTATTTGATGCATACCTGATGGTATCCTGATCTCAAATCAATATTTGAAAACATTGTTGACCCCTTCATTGGTTAAATATCAAATATCTTGAACAACTTAACCTATTATTAATCGTCACCTTGTTTAGTTGCATGTAATTAATACATAACCTAAGAGTACCATCCTTCTTCTTCAAAAACAATATTAGTGCACCCCCAAGGAGACAAATTTCGCCTAATGTATCCCTTTTCAAGCATTTCCTTGAACCGTAACTTCAATTCCACTAACTTTGGAGTGCTCATCTTGTATGGTGTCTTTGATTCCATTGTTCCTCCTCGTACCAACTCAATAGAAAATTCCACTTCCTTGTGAGGTGACAACTCTGAAATATTTATTGGAAACACTTCCTGAAACTGTTGTAAAACCCAGTACATATTCAAAACCTAAACATCCTCAACATCCTTATTGTTGTCACTAGAAATGTGTATTGAAAACAAGACACACCCTTTCTTACAACTTCACTTTGCCTGCATAGTTGTAACCTTTTCACTGATGTAGCTTACTTCTTACCCTTTAATATTATTTGTTATCCATTTTCATCCAAGCACTCAATAGACTTATCATAGCAGTCTCCCATATTCTTGTGAATGTATAACCAATCCATACCCAATAGCATAATGTATGATCCCAACGAAAGCACATTTAGATGTGTTGGCGTATACATACCATTAAGCTCAAATGCACAAAATCTTACCAATGATTAACTCTTTTCTTAGTACCTGTAGCCAACTGCAGTAACCAAGATTTTTCATGCATTTCGCTATTCAAACCAGACTTATCCACCAGGTGAGGATTAACCTAACTATAATTAGATCCAGGGTCAATCAAAATAGAAAAAAATTGATCACAAAGCTTACCATCCATCTCGATAATGGATGCCTGGTGATTTTCCTGCCTATTCTCCAATGTTTCATATATCCAAGGAATGCTCTTCCCAACATCCCCAACTATTTTTTCATCCTGAGCAATGTTGATTTGTGGTCCACCACCTTGATGTTGGGGAAAATATCTCCTGTGATGATCCTTACCCCAAGTCCAACACTTCAAGGGCTTCCTTCAATCACGCTTTTTCTACTCCTTGGGCTAGAATCTTTGTCCTTTGTTAGATGTATTGAACTTATTGTGCGGCAATGCATTCTCTTTATTACATGTTTCCTATAGACTTCCTTTCTTCTTATCCCATTTTCCTTTAGTCTTGTCATTACCTTTCTAATCATGTTTAGATTTAGACCTATGATTTGATTGCTCATAAAAATTCTTCAACTTTTTTATAGCTTCCTCCAACAATCTAGGCTCATCAAACTTGATTTTTTCCTTGAATGCTACCAACAACCCACTAATGAATGTCTAAATATTTTCTTTCTCCTCCTTCAGATAAGGTACATACCTCAAAAAATCCAAGAACCTGTTAGTATACTCCTTGTCGGTCATAAATCCCATCTTCAAGTCATAGAACTCCTTTGCCCTATCATAATAGTATCTCTTAGATAGATACTTCTTCCTAAAAAGTCTCAAGAACTCACTCCAAGTCAGATCCTCTTCTTGAATACCTCTGACATTCTTTACATATTCCCCATAAATGTCTGATTTACCTTTAAGAATGAAACTAGCTATTCGGGCTTTCATATTCTCTGAATAGTCATGCAATCAAAATAACTTGTTCATCCCAAGTAACCAACTTCTACATCTTGTAAATTCTTCATTTCTCCATCAAATTTAGGAGGTATTGCTTTCTCTAATTCCTCTAGAAAGTATTGCTTCTCATTCCTCCTATATGAATGGTGACGGTGATGACGATGTTGTCTCTCTAATTCAGAACTAGAATAGAACCTAAGTTTATTATCCCTCCTATCATGTGTATCTATGAACCTACCATTTCTAATAGTATCATCCCTATCAAACTTGTATCTTAATTGAGACCTCATAGCATATTCCCCATTATTTCTTTCCTCCAATCCATGACTAATCCTAAGTGGTCCCTACCTCTTTAAGTATGAGAAAATATGAAGGATAACGGCATTAACCTCTACTTGTTTCTCTTGTGCCCTAGTAAGTCTCTCCTGTGATTGAGTTATTTTTTCATTTTCTGCCTTACAACTCTTATCTCTGCTTTCAACTTCGACTCAATGTGTCTGCTATGTGAGGGGAGTACTCATCACCATGTTGCTCATCTGATATATATAGGGAGAATCACATGAATTGTAGTCTACCATATTTCTTGTCATCTTTGATCCTCTACTTCCTACAAACATACCATGTCAAATAACCAAATATAACCAAAATCAAACATACCTCAGTGAAGTTAAGGGGAGGCTATCTAGTCTGCACCAATCAGTCCAGATTAGCATAAAATATATATATATATATATATATATATATATATATATATATATATATATATATATATATATATATATATATATATATATATATATATATATATATATATATATGATCCTGTTATCCAGTTGTAGTTGTTGATCCCGTTGTCCCTTTGCACTTTCTTGCTTTCCTTTCCCTAATTTCTCCAAATCCATCGTGCTCAGAGAATGCTCCGAGATTTCTCTAAGTGTGCAAAAGTAAGAGAGGGAGAGAGAATAAAAGAGAGATCCAAGCTAAATTTGACAAAATGTTTTGAACTTATCTTCAGAATATTTTTTATTATTTAGGCCTCTTTTTATTCAATTTTCTTTTAGTTTTCCTTCAATTTTCCTCACATGCAATTTTTTTATTTTTCACCTTCCTTTTCTCCTATTTTCCATTATTTTCATAAAAAAAATTCCAATAAATGCCATTTTTCCTTTCCATATCCTTTTTCAATGCATTTACCAATTTATATATCCATTAATTAAACATTAGTGATCCCCATCACTATTTTTTTTCCCAAAATTCAACTTGGAATACGTGTCCCATGACCTTGGTCTTATTTTTTCCTTTATTAACTTTATTACATTGATTTTTAATTGGGGTTGTTACATAGCCCTATCATTGCAGTCTGACGTAATCCCTTTGAGTGACCATAAAAGGATCATTCGTGACCTCATGTAGGCTTGGGTGGAAGAACTTACATTTCAGAGGTTTAGGTGGGAAAAATTCATAGAAGAGAGAAGGAAAGAAAAGCAACAGTTAAAGGATCAAGGATTAAATCCAAGTTTTATAGCAGGAAAAGGAGCAACTGTATGACCTTGCACATGAGTTGTTGAGTTACAAAGGACCTTATCCTTCCTAGACCACATTTCTTCATGAACAATATGTTCTTTTTCAGATGACAATGATAAAAGAGAAAATACCTTATGAGTTGACTACCATTATGATCCTTTTAGATGCTTTTTTCTCAAAGCAACATTATGCAATAAATTTATTATGTGAATTGTTCATGAAAGAGTATGTTTAGTTCAGAGAGAGTAAATTTAACTTATAATAATATTTTGGATAAATTCAACTACGGGCCTTTACCTCATTTGTTAATAACCAGGTAAAATGGAAATTGGCTCATGATATTGTAACAATAACTCAGAAGCAAAAGAAGTTATGGGTTAGAGGATAAGAAACCCATGTTGTTTCAATAACCAGGACTTATGAAGGTTTTCTTGGATCCATGGAGTGAGTTGATATTATGGACGTTTTTCAACATAAAGCCTTGGATCTTTGCTCTCGAACTATTGACCTACAAAAATAAGATGCCTTGGAGGGTAGTAAACTCATATGGGAGACCTCTTATAGTGAGCAAAATAAAATAGACTTGTATTGCTACCCTAACTTTATCAAAGCCCTCTCAAGGGTGCTAAGGTATATTAATTGTATTAGGAGATGTGGGCCTAATTGGCTTGGCCTTAAACTATTGTTTCCTTTAATATGGATCCTTGTGGCAAAATATCAAAATTACTAGAAACTCAACCTAGGAGATGCAAAAACTTGGTTGGTGGAGTTAATTATTTCCAATGGATATAGAGCTATTGTGGATGATACTACAAATTCTTATTATTTCAAAGAGATTCATTTATAACACTCCACCTCTAAGGAAGAGTCAAATGGATCAATGGTCTGCATGGGGACATGAAATTGCTTCAGTTGGGGGCAGACGTTGGGTTTAGGAATTGGCTTATCCTTGTCACCTTTTTCCTGATATTTTTCTCTATCTTATCCTCAATATCCACATATTTTATATCCTATATCCTATATTTTGATTCAAGTATGCCAAATATTTATGCCACTTAAATCCACAAAGTTTATCTTGCATTTGAAAGGAGAAGATTTGTTTTGGGTGTTATTATTGATAAGTATGCCAAGGAAAATGTCTACATGGTGACCAATTTAGCCCAATATGTTGTTACTCCACCACTTTCATGATGTTGTTACTCTAGGATAATACAATGTTGTTACTTCAAAACCTTATTATGATGTTACTCTGAGACTTCACTTTGTTGATACTCCAAGATACCCAAATGTCATTATTCTTCCATGTCGTTATTGCCAAATTATCAATGTTATTTTGGGTTGTTGTTATGTACATTAATTCCAAACATGGTTAATGCATTTTTTTGTGACAACAGGGATACAATTCTCCTAAAAAATGTGGCTGATTTTTCCATGGTGGTTATGATCCCCAACTTTTAAGTCATTTGTTAATTAAGGCAACCAATTTGGCAATAGCCTTATTTGTATTTAATATGTTACTAAGGAAATCTTAGTTAAATTTATTTGGCTAGCTTGAGAATCAAAATATTCCTAAGACTGTTAATGTTTTGATTTATTTATGAGATTGGATGTAAGGGAAAACCAATAAAATGGGTTCTCCCTACCCTGAAAAGGGAGTTGACATTATTTTCTCTCAGACTGTGCATCTTTAATTTTCTTTTAATTTTAATGCAATGTTTAGCAAGTTCGTGGATCATTTTATGAATTAGTGCACAATATGTAGGTTGTGATTTTTCTCCAACTCCCTGCCAAGGAGTAAGGGTCTTCCTCTTTAGCAGGATATTACCATGACTGTGCAAATTAACATATTTTTTTATTTCATTAGCATTTGAGTTGTGAGTTAGATTTCTGGAATTGAAATTGATTTTTGTTGTTGATTTTATGTGTGCTTAATGATATTGTTGTTACTCATGATATTTTGCAGGAATTATTGAATGCAAGTCCTTATTACTCAATCGTAGCAATCATATATATTTACGGTATTGTATTGTTACTTTTTTACTTACTATTGCTATAGTTTTTTATTATTTGTTACTGTTATGAGTGTTTATTAATTTTTTGTTACCGATTGATGGTTTTTTCTTGATGTTACTTGATTCTTTTTATTGATCACTGTTACATGTTATTATTATGCATTGTTGTTATAGATAGTTGATACAGTTTAGTAATAGCATCCTTTATTGTTTCCATTCCAGCATTATTGATGTAGTTACAGTAGTAACATCTCATTTTCCCCATTATTTATGTTACTTGGAATTGGTGAATGATTTTTTACTGCTTATGGTGTTAAATGATTTCATTTATAGAAGTGAAGATCTAGTTGTGTTGATTTTTATTTCATATCTGTAAGAGTGACTGAGTGTTATTTCCTTTCTACAAGACTTACTGAGTGTTATTCCCTTTCTACAATAGTGACCAAGTGTTATTTCCTTTCTACAAGAGAGATCGAGTTTGTTTTCTTTCTGCAACAAGTGATTTACGTTTCTAGAATTGAGTGCAAAGTGCTTTTCTTTTCAAACAAGTGTGATTTTCAACAGTGACGTTTCAATTCCAGAATTGACTGAAGTTTTCCTTTAATTCCTGCAAGTGTGGAACAACTTATAGTAAGTGTTAGGCTTTGATTGAGGGTTGTGATCCTGTTGAGGAAGCATTATAAAAGAGAATATATTAGGAAGTAGTTTATGTCAATTAATGATTGTTGCTTGCACATATTGTGCATGACAACCTTGAAATAAAAATACTTACCCTTATTGATGATTTATGTTAAATAGATGTATTGCTTTTAACAAGACAATAAAAGTCCCCAACAATGGTGGTGGTGTTGTTGGTGATATAAGGAATATTAAAACTTGACTTGGATGCTCGAAATATAGTTGAAAAAACATAACTTTCTTTCTATGTAGTGGCTTTAAAAATTTAGCATGTGGACATTTGGTTAGTGGGAAAATGGGAGGAGTTTCACCCCACCTGCCTAGGGTCAAATCTTATTGTGGACATAAGGGTTGTGCCCTAGAATTTATAACTATGATAAGCTTTACCTCAATGAAATCCCAATATAGGTGACCAAACATGACCTTTTTTCTAGGACATAGCCAAAAAAAGTAAGCACGTGATCATTTTTTGAATGGGAAAAGGGAGAAGTCCCCTCTCCCACCATTTGACATCAAATTTCCTCATACACACAAGGGTTATTCTCTAAAATTTTTGAGCATGGGACTCATAATTTACCTCAATTATATCCCATTAAGGTTTACCAAGTGTTATATTATTTATGAGTAATATCCCAAAGAGTTTCTACACATGAGCATTTGTTTAATAAGAAAGTGGGGGAGTTTTTCTCCACCTATTCAAGATTAAATATCGTTGTTGATATAAGAATTTTTCCCCAAAATTAAAACCATGGAACCTAAATTTGATTTGAATGATGTCCTAATACGATTGTCCAAATGTGAATTTGTTTCCTAGGGGTAATCCACTTTTTTACTACATGAACATTTAATTTAATTGGAAAGTGGAAAGTTTTTACCCGTCCATTTAGGATCAAATTTCATTGTGCACATAAAAGGTATTCATTGAAATTTATAGTCATAGTCGTGCAATCCAAGTTTAAATTAGATGATGTCCCAATATGTTTGACCAAACATGACCTTTTTTCTAGGAACAAGTATCCATAAAATAGCACATCATAATTTTTTTTAATGATAAAGTAAAAGGAAATATTCCCTATACACCTAAGATGAAATCGCATTATGCCCATAAGGGGTAAGCCTAAATTTCTAGTTGTAGGACCCAGGCTTAATGTGGATGACCGTATATGGCCCTCTTTTATTATGGTAGCCAAATTTCATTTTGTTTTCCAGGTTATAATTTAGAGGTAATTTGAGGTGGTTGTCATTAGGATGAACCAAATTTAAACCTTAGTAGGATCATTCCCCTCCTGTGCATGGTGGATGTATAAGTGTGACCTTTATTATGGAAATCTTGCATAGATAATGTAGTGGCTTAGTTTTTGATAATGTATTGGTTTTTATGGCATTATTTCTTAACTTTCAAGTTGTTGAGGTATGTGTAACCTAATTAGCCCAATTATTAAACCATCAAGGCCATCAACATGGGTGTATATATATTCTTTCAAACAACCAAGATGACATGTATATAATCAACATAACCTGTGTATGTTAAAAATACATTTATACACACATATATAAAGAGATAAAATATTATACTCATGAGGGGTGCCATCTTAATCAACTCACAAACCTCGAGATTCTAATACAACAACATAATAGAACAAATCAGGTTGCCTCCACCTAGCAGCCTGCATGGCCACCATGTCACTGCGTAAGATGAAGTAAAATCAACAACTCAAAGTTGTAACAGTAGCAGGGACCTAGAGCGTGGGGAAACTAGGGGAAGGTACGAAGGTGTAATGGTATACACATTCGAGGAAAAAGGGGGGTAATCATGGAAGGATATAGGTCAAGGAAAACCAATTATGTGGGAAAGTGGAAATAAGGTGACTACTTAACCAATTGGGATAATTTCATATCATTTATAGCGAGCCAATCATGGTAGGGAGTGAACCAGGTTGGCGTCTCTAGTATGATAGCAATAATTCATGAAACGAATAAGGCCAGAAGCTTTGATTATACTTGTCCATCTCAACAACTCCAGGCTACTCTCACCACTATGTGTAATCCCTCACAACATGACCAATTGATTCAGGTTAATTTTCTTTTTTCTTATGTCCTGCAATTATGTCTCAATCCTGCATCATATATATTTTGGTTCCTTGCCTTTCATGGTCTCTTTCAGTATCTAGATCTCTCTCCCTTTTTTGGGTCATATTTATCTAAGTAGCTTCATTCTTCCCTGATCTCTTTTAATTACCCCAAGAGGCTTTGTATTTTCCTTGTCGACCTCTAATGCTCTCACTAGTTCCCCCTCCTCTATTATTAGCTTCCCCTCTCAATTAGGCCCTTCCTTCATCATTTTTATCCTCTGCTTTAGCTCCTCTCTCCTTCTCTAAGCCCTCCTCTATTTCTCTCTGCTCATTCACTAATATTTTGTATATTTCCCTCCCCTCTATCAACTCCATTGGTTTTATTGACCCCAACATGGTTAAGTGTCAACTTGTTGGGCCTTCTCATTGTGGAAGAAGGGGGAGACCTAGTCGTCCCCCATCTCCCAATTTTTTCGCCTCGTCTCTTCAAGGAACCTATGTTCAATATTTAACCGAGGCGACCACGGAAAGATACATGGATTCAATGAATCTATCAAAAGAGAAATATCTGAAATAGAGGGAAGTTAGAAAATCTTCAAGGTTCATTCCTCACAGGCTCATGGACAAGGAAACCAAAGTTTGGATTCCAGATGTAGGAAACTCTGCCAGAGCTATAGCTTATATTTATATGAAGTTTGTCAACCTATACTGACACAAAAAAACTCTAATGGGAAGTGTCCTCGTAGATAGGGTTGACACTAAACAAGAAATAATCATTTCTATGGCTAATCTAATGGATAAAATGGAAAACATAAACAAGAAAATCATACACCTAACCAAGAGAATCACAGACATAGATCCCTCCATATTAAGCATAGACGGAGAACCCCAATTGCCATATCAGGAGAGTAATCTAGCAGAATGAAAGGAAACATGATATATGCTCATGCTTATAGCATAATTTTCAGTAATGAAACAGTTTACACAGTATTTTCTTTGAGGATATTTTTACATTTTTTTGTTTTTTTCGTTCAACAGTTCATACATAGTATAAACAATCTTAAAATTTTGTGTTTATGCTACTTTTCTGGTTTCCATAGTGGCAAACCAATGGAGACAATCACTATTGTAAATTCATGTTATTATAAATAATATAAATTCTATGATTTTAAAAAAATAAAAAATAAAAAGATAAAAGAATAATATAAATGTTTTTTCAATAAATTTCCTATAAAATAAAATTATTTAAATTCCTTATACTAAAATTAGAAATATTTTTTTTTGTAATTAAGCACAGTCATCTTGGAAGAGTGTGTGGAGAGGGTGAATGAGTGGGAAATTTCAATTCAAAGAATTCCATCCACCCACTAATGGGACTAAAGAAGGTCATGGGTATATCTGGCACATGATTACATGCACATTTCTTTGTGGTGATCGTATGTTGTTATCCTAGGGTTTGAATCAAATATTACAATAAAAGATTAAATAATTTAAATATATACAAATTAAAAGCTATAACAAGAGCAAATAAACCATGCATCAATCATTGCAATACCCTTCCATGATAGGGAATAATAGAGGCAATGGATATAAAATGGGACAATGACAACAATGCAAAAGTTTTTGGGTTAAAGAAATGAGTAATGGGAGGGTGAGGGAAACAAAGTGAGGTTTGATAATTAAGTAATGTGAGGGTAAGTGTGACAAAGTGAGGATTGAAAATTAATGTTGTTAGAAATAAAAACATGTGCATAATAATATAGATTTATAATTAGTAAAAAATTTATAATAATTTATAATTTATAATTAATAAAAAGGGTTTTTAATAATGATATATTTTATTATTTTAAAATTTAAAATATAAAAAATAATATTTTGAATTTTTTTTATAAATAATAATATTGATATTTTTGTTTGTCAAGTTGGTTGTGATTTTATAGGCTTGACCTGTGGCTTGCGGAGTCGCTACCCAGGGGCATCTAGTCCGTCAAATTCACCCACGGATCACACCTAACCTAGGCCACACTAGGCCTTAGCTGACTGGAAGTTTTAGCATGTCTCGTCCCCCTAGGACAGGGCACAACCACCACTCGTGAGGTTTTATCCTGGGTCACCTTGCTGATAAGGCCCATCCTCAACCGGTTGTGATAGTGGGACTTGACATAAATAATAATGTTATAAAAAAAATTTAATATTTTTTATTTTATATAAACTTTACAATTTTATTTTTTGTTTTCTAAGTGTGTGAGTGTTAAGATAACTGTAGGCTTAGCCTTTAGCTTGAGAAACCATGACCCAAGAGCATTTAAGCTATCAAAATCACTTGGGGATCACACCCAGCTTAGGCCATACTAGCTCTTAACATGGTCGGATTTTTTCCCACGTAGTTTCTAACCAGTGACCTTCACATCGTGGAGTGCCTTAATAGTACACCTCATCACCATCTACTATGCCCCACGGGCTATATAAATTTTACAATTTATATGAATATGATTGTTCATTCTTTTGGAAATACCGAATAAAATTGAAAAGATAGAAATGATATTAGCATCAACCCTACAAAAGCATGACTTGCACAAATCGTGAATCAATCCAAATTTTTGCCAACATGCAATTTTTTGATATTGTTTCATGAAAATGGGGAAGTGTCCATGCTTCGAGTTAACCTGAAAGACTTTTTTTCAACCTGAGTTTATGGCTATGAAGAACTATGGGTAGACTTTTGTTTTTGATGACTTGTGACAATTGCTCTTTTCTTACAATCGTTCCAATGTTTTTGTGAAATCAAAGGTGAAAAATGCATATGTTTTAGCTTTTTTATGTGAATCATTGGTGAAGAGCACATGCACACTTTTAGTTTACATATACAAATGATGAAGGATTTTAATCCTATGACTATGTTGTAAGCACCTTTAGATTGTACTTTGTTTTATCTCAATAATAAATTATTGTATTTTCCTTGGATGTATGTGCATGTGTGTTTATTTCCAAGGGGGGAGTTGTAATATTGTTTATAGAAAATAATATTACATCTATATATGCCTAAGAATTCCACTAGGTAAAAGCCCTATCCATGCTTCCAAAAAGAAGCCTATGTTAGCTCTGTGGACCCTACAAATAATTATTGTTCTATTGCAATATCTTATCCCACATTTCTTGTGAATTTGTGTCCTTATCAACCAGAATCATGTTGTAACAACCTTGGGTTAAAGTTCCATATAATAAATGGGCATTATAAAGGGTAAAAATAAAACCAAGGTCATGAGACATGTATTCCAAGCTTAATGGACAGGGAAAAACATTATATTTGAATCCACTCGTGGTTTATTATTGGCTATGGAAATTGGCATTGGAATTGGAAAATGCAAGGGGCAATAAATGGAAATTAATACAATAAATAAAGGAAAATAGGAGGAAAGAAAGATTAAGAGACAAGAATATGTATGTAAGGGAAAATGAAGAAAACAGGAAAGGAAAAAGAAAATAAATTCGGGAGCCTAAAAAAAGCCTCACTTCCATAGATCATATCTCTGAAAATATTGTGAACCAAGATCTGAAATTTTTTCACGACGTTCCTCAGGATTTCGGCTTCGCCCTGTAAAAATTTCAGCTTCTGAACCTTTGTATAAAAAAATTATAGTGAAAATTCTACGATGACCTATTTGGAGCTGTAGAAATTTGAATAATAGCTGAATTATTCACCGAGATTATCCTGATTACACACTATTTATGCTTCATGCATAATACATAACCTCTTCTCCAATTGATCATCAATTTGCAGAAATAGAAGCAGTCGCATGCGCACATTAAAACATAATCAAGCACACATATAACACAGTATGTAATGGGGAAAGCTTACAGCTGAAAACCCCCAACTATATGTATATTATAATGATAGATAACATGTAACAATACATAGCACAAAGCTCCTCACAGCTCTCAGCACTATCTCACATGCTACACACAAACTAGCTCAGATATAGAACAAGTCACAAGTTCAAATCTCCTCCACAAGTCTGCCTGCCTCTACTGCGTAATCCAAGATGAATAATGATGAGATCCAAGTTCGAATCCCACTGGCTTGTACTGCGCAATCCTCATTGGCAATCTCAATCAATGTGTGTGCAAATCTCATGCACAGCTATAGTCACAACCGATAGTAGACTCACCCTTTCACCCACCTCTAACACTGGTCTCCACTGAACTGTCCATGCATTGCAGTTAACTGATGTATTCTTTAGTTGATTTATGAGTTAATAATTAGTGAATTAATTAATAATTAATTCACACCACTCATCACTATTGTATTTATCAGTTAGACTAAATACAATTAGTTCAACTAAGTTAAACCGAACACAACTCCACCAACTGTCTCATCAACTCCACCAAACTCTGCCACATGAGTTCTAACTGAAGTCAACCATGCAATAGCTCAACTAAACCCTAGGAATAGCGTAATTCCTTCTGTCAACTGCATGTGCCACATCCGTAGCTCAAACTGAAGTGCTCCAAGAGGATAAGATAATGTTTATAGTCCAAATATTATTAAGAGCTAATAATATTCGACATATCTATTTTTAGACTGGCAATCTAAAAATAGATTCCGCCCAGTATGTCTAAAAATAGAAGTCCATCTATTTTCTCCGACTTGACCAACCATCCACAAATAGCATCCTGCAACTCATAGACCATGATCCATATGTCTAAAAATAGACATAGTCTAAAAATAGACTTTGCAACAAAAATCACTTGTGTGGCCCCCACCTAGTTTTGGTGATCACTTTCCAACTAGGATCAAGAAAGATGTTTCAGGATGCCTCCTTCACTGTTTCTTGTTGCCATCTTCAACACTCCCTCTCAACAAGAAAGGACTATCTTTGCATGCGACATGCAACTCCATGCATTCGCCCTGCAACCTTCACAAGCGCCATGCAACTCCATGCATCTGCTCTGCAACTCCTCTGAAACTGAATAGGCTCCAAACAACTCAATCAGTCTGATGCGCCATGCAACTCCATGCATCTATCATCAAAGTCTTCGACTTCTGCTGGTACCAACTGCACATGTCATCAGGAACCACTGCGCTGTTGAACTCTTGTACCCATGCACTCTGCACTTGCTGTCAACTCTGATCCGCGCTCTAGTATCCGACACTGTCACTTTGATCTGCCTGCATCAATCCAACTGATCATGCTACTGCTGCGCTGTGGGCACCTCGTAGCCAGGTTCAATTCATGAGATCCACACCATCTCATGAATTCTGCCCAGAAATCTCCTCTTGGGATTACTCATGCATGTCGCCCCACCTCTCACCTGGTGGTATAGCTGCATGCACTCCCTCTGCCCATATGGCACGAAATTTCTCTGCATGAGTGGTTTCTCCCACTCCATGATCCTCATCTTGTGGCTGCTCCACATCCCGAGGTTCACTATTACCTGCATGCAAAACTTGCTCCCTCTCAAGCATCAATTGCATGTCTTTCTTGCACTTCCCAACAGTAGGAAGCTCCGTATACATCCCATCTACTTCAAGTCTGTAGAGATTCTTTGCTCGAATCCCAACCTTCTTGACTTGTCCTGTTGCCTTGTGCCGAAGGAAAAATTTTCCTTCACTGAAGACAACTTCATACCCTTTATCCTCTAACATTGCGACTGAGATCAAATTCTTCTTTAAACCCGGAACATGCACTACATCTTGTAAAAGAATGAGTTTACCTGACTCCCTCTGAAAGGTTATGGTACCAATGCCGGTCGCATTGTATCATCCATTGTCACCCAACTCAACATGCAACTGGAGATCTTTCTCCACCAAGTCACTGAAAAGATTCACATCTCCCGTCATGTGAAAGGAAGTGCCACTATCAAAATACCACCCCGATCCCAATGCACTAGACACCATGCATGCGATCAATGAGAAGTCTAGCTCAAATTGCGAGGCAAGAGCCTCACCAGCTGTAGCTCCAGCAGCCTGCTTGTTCTTCTTCTTCTGTGGACAATTTGTGGCGTAATGTCCATGCTCGTGACAGTGAAAACACTTCACTTTGGACATGTCACGCTCTTTACCATCCGCACCAGATTGAGAAGAATTCTTCTTGCCCTTCCCCTTCCTTGATTTGGCAGCCAAAGCACAATCCTCTTCATCAGATGCCTTTTATGAAGATCCATCCCTGGTACTCCGCCTTATCTCCTCTTGCACAAGATCCGACCAAATTCGCTCCCATCCTGGCAATTTTTCCCAACCATTGACAGAGTCCTGATAGGAGTGCCAACTCTTCAGAAGACCAAGGAGAGCCAAGCTCACCAGTTCCTCATCATCCACACTAACTCCTACACTCCCAAGCTCATCCCTACAGTGGACAAACTTTGTCAAGTATACCGGAATAGTGTCATTCTTCTCCATCTTTATTTTTCTGAGTTTATCCTTGAGCGCCAACTTCCTCTAGTCGCTCTTTCTTTGGAATAAATATGTCAAAGCTTTCCACATCAATAATGGAGAAGCTTTACCATGCAGGCTGGATACTATGTGATCCTTCACGCCCTCCAACAGAATCCTTCGACACCTTGTTGTCTTCTTTTGCCAAGCCTCAACTTGAGCAGCATCAGTAGGCTTTGGGAATTCAGCATCTATGAACTCCTTCAGCCCGTTGTCATCTAACACCACCTCCATCCTATCTCTCCATGCAATATAATTCGAGCTACCCTCCAGGGCATACTCCAATCGCAATCCTTGATAAGACATTTTGACTTCGACACCAAGAAAACACTACTGCAAATTCGAATTCCACCAGCTCAAAACTCAACTGCTTTTGATCTGTGAGAACAAATTATTTCTAGCACAGAGATCGACTGTAGGGTAATTTACTGGATATATCACCTTTCAAAGAAAGGATGGATCCAGAGGCTACCTGGCCCGCTTACAGACTCTGTCTACCGAAATAAAATTGTAATCACTGTAATAGATCCGATGATCAATTTCGCTCCGATACCATGTAGAAATTTGAATAATAGCTGAATTATTCACCGAGATTATCCTAATTACACACTCTTTAAGCTTCATGCATAATACATAACCTCTTCTACAATTGATCATCAATTTGCGGAAATAGAAGCAGTCGCATGCGCACATTAAAACATAATCAAGCACACATATAACACAATATGTAATGGGGAAATCTTACAGCTGAAAACCCCCAACTATCTGTATATTATAATGATAGAGAACATGTAACAATACATAAAGACAATACCCTCACAAGTACCAGCACTATCTGGTCTCCCACACACAACCAGCTCGTATCTCAAACAAGTCACGTGTTCAAATCTCCTCCACTGTCACCGCCATCGCGCAATCCAAGATGAATAATGATGAGAACCTGCCCGAATCCCTCGTTTGAGACCGTGCAATCCTCATATCGGGCAATCTCAATCAATGTGCAAATCTCATGCACAACTATAGTCACAACTGATAGTAGACTCACCGTTTCACCCACCTCTAACACTGGTCTCCACTGAACTGTCCATGCATTGCAGTTAACTGATGTATTCTTTAGTTGATTTATGAGTTAATAATTAGTGAATTAATTAATAATTAATTCACACCACTCATCACTAGTGTATTTATCATTTAGACTAAATACAACTATTTCAACTAAGTTAAACCGAACACAACTCCACCAACTGTCTCATCAACTCCACCAAACTCTGCCACATGAGTTCTAATTGAAGTCAACCATGCAATAGCTCAACTAACCCTTAGGAAAAGCGTATTTCCTTCTGTCAGCTGCATGTGCCACATCCAAGCATCAAACTAAAGTGCTCCAAGAGGATAAGATAATGTTTATAGTCCAAATATTATTAAGAGCTAATAATATTTGACTGATCTATTTTTAGACTGGCAGTCTAAAAATAGACTCCGCCCAGTATGTCTAAAAATAGAAGTCCATCTATTTTCTCCGACTTGACCAACCATCCACAAATAGCATCCCGCAACTCATAGACCATGATCCATATGTCTAAAAATAGAAATAGTCTAAAAATAGACTTTGCGACAAAAATCACTTGTGTGGCCCCCACCTAGTTTAGGTGATCACTTTCCAACTAGGATCAGAAAAGATGTTTCAGGATGCCTCCTTCATTGTTTCTTGTTGCCATCTTCAATAGGAGCAACGAAACCCTAGAATCCAAAGCTCTGATACCAAATTTTATGAAACAAGCTCCAAAAATAGAAGAAAAGAGAGATCAACGCCTTAGAAATAAGCCACTTCGAGGGGGCAACCTCCAATACATTACATAAATTAACAATTCTTGGATGATACAAATGAAAAAACCTCCTTTCTATATATAGGAGTCCATGTGGCCACAATGTAATCCTAGCCGACCTAACAATAATAATGTTAGGGCACAATAATAACAATATGGGGCTGACAGGGGTACAACAATAACAATAAGGGGGTTACACTAACAACAATAAGGGACTATACTAGTAATATAGGGACCTAACAAGATGAGTGCTCAATTTATAGGGAAATTGTAGGTAGTTTCCCAATAAATGATATTGAATGGATTTCTAATAATAGATGAGACATGTTTGCAGGTTCAATGGTGATGGATGAACACATGTATTCGAATTATGACACCTATGAGCTCTTCTAGAAGGCACTTGACGTGTGGAGATTCCCATAACAATGATGATTTCGCTACCAGGAGACCAACGCACCCTTATGTGTCAGGATGTTCCTTGAGGAGCACCCTTGCATGGGGGTAAGTTCTTTGCAACGCACTTAGGCCCATTCAGAGGAGGGTTGATGAGTCAATGGGTCATTTTAACTATACTTCAAACATTGAAACTCTCATGAACTAAATCCATCAGTGGAATGACTTCCCTAGGGCATGTAGCAACTGAATTAGGGGATGATAGACCCTGTTTGTATTGAATTACGGGATTATAGACCACATTCAAATTAGTCTTAGGGATGATTCCCAAATTGAATTATAAAAGTTGCCTCGTAAAGAATGAAGTCAAAATAATGATAATATTTTTATGAGATGCTTTACGGTGTGATGAGTAGGATCTGAAGCAGACGTTGACCTGCATCAATTTTCAATACATTACATCATCATATCTTTTACATCTTGGACATGAATTTCTAAGAGAGACATACCCATGCTCAACACATAAACTATCATAACACGTACATAAATCAGAAAGTCGTCTACAGATATAGACATGCCTACAGATATAGGCCCATGATAATCTGGCCATCTGTATGTAAATCCATCGTATGGATGATGTGGTACAATTCCTGAAATCACAGCTTGGATGGATGAAACTATATCTGGGGTCTTCTATCTCGTTTACTCAATCGTTCAAGTACAAATCTAACCATGCGAATATGTGATATGAAGTCGAACATGGGAAGACATCGTCTGATTACTAGCCAATTATGTAAGTTGTTAGTAGACGCGAGAGAAACTATCGTTGATGTTAATGGTTCTCAAGGTATTGCAGTACAATTTTCAAGGCGTGAATAGATGATTTGATGTCGAATGCCAAACAAAATATTTCGGTGGAAGGTCTGTGATGTCAACCTATCACCGGAAGAGGGAAACCCGTCGTTGATGTAAGCAAGTTCCAAGGCACTAGAAAGATGTTTCTAAGTCAACTTCCTGGATGATGAGTTGATGTCGACAGGAAGAAACTTGTTGTAGATACGACATGAAACGGGAGTAATTATTTTGGAGACAAAATGTGACTTAATGAAGCAATGTTCAGGGATGGCAGTCATGAAAATTAATGTTTATGAGTATTGCAGAAGATGAGTAATTACTGGATGACTTCTCTTGAACATATCAGTGACACTGAAATGAGTTGGCAGCTTTGACCGAAAACCGAAGTGATGGATGGTATGATAGACCGTCAAGAATATTACCCAACCCAAAGAGATGAAGATGAAGTGAAGGCTTCATGTTCAAGAGCGACCTGCTACCATAAAAAAAATTGTTCTTTTTCACAAATTTTCCCCAACCATTGTTGACCAGTACCTCTTTATTTTTTAACAAGCTTGAGGAGGGTAACATGTGCTTGATCTATAATTTTACCCTTCAGGTGAATCCATCGCTATTTGAATATTTAAAAAGTCTAGCGATAGTGAAAATCGATATTTTCATGATCGGACAAGTCCATCGCTATTTGATGTTTTAACAAGTCTAACGACAATGAACACTTAGTCCTTTTTCATGTTTAAAGAGTTTGAAAAAGGAATGAAAAGAAAACTCCATGAATCCTTTTTCATAATTTTTTCGCTCAGGTCCGAAAAATTTTAAAATGATACCTTAGAAAACCTCTTAGCCATGTTCAACTAAGGTGTTCCTTTTTCATAAACAATCTATCTCATTCTGAAAAAGGGTTAAACTTATATTGAGTAGATTTCATTTCATTTCCTTTTACGAGCTCGAAAATACAAGTACTTGGCAATCTTTTCACATTAAAAAAGTTTGAAAAGATTTAAAAGAAGACTCTAAGGGGGTTCCTTTTTCATATTTAACAGAGCTCGAAAAAGAGATAAAAGTATGCTCTGTGGTCAAATCATTTTTGGATAATTGTGCACTTCAAACTTACTATAACAGCTATAAACATATTCAGATAACCATCAAACGGATTAAAAATACCTGCTTTATAGTAAAAATGTACAAAAGCTATAGTCACGTCATTAAATATGATTAAAATAATCAAAATGACTAATAAAAAGAATTTCTTACCATTCCATAGTTACCATTTGAAATTTAGGAGCTTTGAACCTGTTTTTCCCTCAAACTTCAGCGGTCGATTACGACAATTTTAGTGGACGATTTCTCGCGCCAATTGATCCAGGTTGGAGATCTAAACATTCTCTTCCTTTTAGTTTCATTTTTATTTCATGCTGGATTTTTAGGTTTTTTAGCCCCCTAGGTTAAATCTATTGCATTTGGAGGGAAACGCACCCTTGAATGTCAAAAAGTGTGTCGCAGAGCACTAAAATTGAAGCTCAAATTCTCTATAGTTCTTTCTCTATAGACCAGGGGTGCGTTGGGCACATTTCGAAAAAAAATTTCTTATTGTGTGCTCAAAATTTCCCAAATTTTTTGCATGAAACAGATCCTAATGAATCTTATGGTTAGCTTTCATGTATTGATCGGATCAAAATGACTATTACATGGCGAGAAAGAGAACATGAATAAAAATACATGATTTCCCTAAATGATTTGAACACTGTAAGAGCCCTCAAATATTGTGGATTTCTTAAGTATTTCAGATTATCATGGATGATACAGCACCTTGAACTATTGGTGTTCCTAGTTCTTTCATGGGATCCAGCATCTCAGGAATTTCACATTGGGGACAAAGTGATCCCAATACTAGTTGAGGATGTTTAATTTCTTACTGGATTATCGAGACATGGTTCTCTTGTTTCCCTCCCGGAATTTTCTCTTAGAGGTGAGACAGTGAAGGACTACATATGCCAGCATTGTCAACCAGCTACTGAACCTAGAAAAGATGGAAAGATAAAAATTCGAGATGTGTGTGATTTTCCTATGAGAACTATCCTTTTCACTATTAAAAAACTTGTTGGCTCTGTGACACCACATGTCGCAAACCAATCATACATGTAGTATGCTCTCGAGTGTCTCGAACCGACAACGTTCAACTGGGCTGAAGCAGTACTCTTTCAGATGAAAGAACAGCTGAATAAAGTAAACGATGGCAGAACAAAAAAATTTAGTTATGGTTCGATCTTTACTTCCTTTATTTTAGAGCGAGTTCCATTGATGCAGCCGCAGCATGTGACACTGAGCATTTCTGGTCCTAGAGATCCTCGGATGCAGAGATGGGTTGAATTTATGGCTAGGCATGCTGGTCAATTGACTATCATATTTTCTACCGCATTCTTTTCCTAGCTCCGATGACAGTATATCGCCATAGAGGAGTATTCGTACGTAGGAATAGATTTTCGTGGAGATCCAGATTTGATTTTACCAGATGGCGCTCAATGGGGTGCAATGGGTAAAAAAAAATTGACCATGTTTTTTATTTTAAGGTTTCTAAATTTTTTTGTACTTTTTATGTTTTCCAAGACTAAACTAATGTTTTTATGTACACAGATGTGGGTCTTGTTCGACCAGTGGGTCGACCAGAGCAAGCAGCAAATGAACTAGCAAAGAGGACTATCAGGAGAGAGGTCCTTCAGGATTTAGATTTGACAGAGATTCTTGTTGAGTTGCAGCAGCATGTTGAGGGATTGACTCTTGGGATACCAAATGTCCGGATCAAGGAGTTACCTATGAAGCTGCAGCGCCATACTATAGGTATTCCTGGCCGTTGGATGAGGCTATTGTGCAGGATAGCTAGAGCAGTTGCTTGTTATCATGAGCACCACTAGTTTTTCTTTTGACATTTTCGTATACATTTTGAGGTCAGATGAACAATGTGCCTTGGGCACAAATTTTGTAAAAACCTTAATATCTATATATTTGTTTTCAGTGTTTTTCTATGATTAATCCGCAATCCTATTCAATTGTGTGATTTGAATTGAAAATTTGTCTTTACATGTTTTGCAAATGTCTATTTAAAGCATAATTCGCTAAGGAATCAGTTAATGTGTTCAAATTTCTGGATATGTTTTGATATTGAATGTAATCAAAATTTATTTCCAAAATTTGAACTCTAAGGAACATACGAGGAATTTTTGGATTTCAGACAATATAGATGCTATTAAGTTGCATTACGACAAGTTGTGAGTCTAACCTAATGATGATGTGGTTAATGCCAAGTGAAATGGCATCAAAAATGAGTTTGATCAATGCGCTATAATCAACGATATTTTTTATGGATCGACCGATAAAAATCCCTTGAAAACTCACTAACTCGCTACCTTGAGTGTAAATCGCCCATGTTGCAGAGGATAGGTTCTGCGTAATACGACTAGTTCAAGGATTGAACGTCGATTTATGGACGACTCCCTTTAGTGGAATTTTTTTTAACTCTGGAATAATAGGTTGCGAAACTGATTCAGTGGAAGGATTTGTGTTTTAGGTAGTACGCAGAACCTATCCTCTGCAACAAGAGCCATTTTCACTCAAGCTAGCAAGTTAGTGAGTTTTCAAGGGATTTTTATCGGTCAATCCATAAAAAATATCGCTGATTATAGCGCATTGATTGAACTCCTCTTTGATGCCATTTCACTTGGCATTAACCACATCATCATTAGGTTAGACTCACACCTTGTCGTAATGCAACTTAATAGCATCTATATTGTCTAAAATCCAAAAATTCCTCGTATGTTCCTTAGAGTTCGAATTTTGGAAATACATTTTGATTACATTCAATATCAACACATTTCCATAAATTTGAACACATTAACTGATTCCTTAGTGAATATGTTTTAAACAGACATTTTCAAAACATGTAAAGACACATTTTCAATTCAAATCACACAATTGAATAGGATTGCGGATTAAACATAGGAAAACACTAAAAAAAAATAGATAGATAGTTAGGTTTTTACAAAATTTATGCCCAAGACACATTGGTCATCTGACCTCAAAATGTATACGAAAATGTCAAAAGTAAAACTAGTGGTGCTCATGATAACAAGAAACTGCTCTAGCTATCCTGCGTAATAGCCTCATCCAACAGCTAGGAACACCTATAGTATGGCGCTGCAGCCTCATAGGTAACTCCTTGATCCGGACATTTGGTATCCCAAGAGTCAATCCCTCAACATGCTGCAACTCAACAAGAATCTCAGTCAAATCTAAATCCTGAAGGACTTCTCTCCTGATAGTCATCTATGTTGGTTCATCTTTTGCTTGCTCTGGTCGACCCACTGGTCGAACACAACCCACATCTGTGTAAATAAAAACATTAGTTTAGTCTTGGAAAACATCAAAAATACAAAAAAAATTAGAAACCTTAAAATCAAAAACATGGTCAAAACATTTTTACCCATTGCACCCCATTGAGCGCCATCTGGTAAAATCAAATCTGGATCTCCACGGAAACCTATTCCTACGTACGAATACTCCTCTCTGGCGATATCCTGTCGTCAAAGAGAGGAAAATAATGCAGTAGAAAATATGATATTCAATTTACCAGCATGCCTAGCCATAAATTCAACCCATCTCTGCATCTGAGGATCTCTAGGACCAGAAATTCTTAGTGTCACATGCTGCAGCTGCATCAATGGAACTTGCTCTAAAATAAAGGAAATAAAGATCGAACCATAACTAATTTTTTTTGTTCTACCATCATTTACTTTATTCAGTTGTTCTTTCATCCGAAAGAGTACTTCTTCAGCCCAGTTGAACGTTGTTGGTTCGAGAAAATCGAGAGCATACTGCATGTATGATCGATTTGCAACATGTGGTGTCATAGAGCCAGCAAGCTTTTTAATAGTGGAAAGGATAGTTCTCAGAGGAAAATCATTCACATCTCGAATTTTATCTTTCCATCTTTGCTAGGTTAAGTACCATGATGACACTCCTTCCTTCGGACTTACATAAACCTGTGATAAAATCCATTCAAATCTCCTCTCAAGGTTGACTTGGAATGGATAAATGGTGTAGAAGACCCGGGGTCCTAATTGTCTCAACTTTATTTTCCTGGAAAACCAAACATTCCGCCAAAAAATTTTGAATATCAGATTTAACATCATCCCAAAAAAATTATTTCTTCACCCTGTGGTGATTTTTTTTAAATCCTGAGTGCCCTCCTAAAGGAGAAGTGTGCAATTCCAAAATAATCATTTGTTTTAGTTTTGAATTTTTGAAAATATATAAGCGATCTTTGTACCATAAGGAATCATTTTTCCAACTAAATGTATCAGATGTACTAGGATCTTGCTACAACTTTTGAATGAGTGTCCACACTTCTTTGTCCTTCTTCCATTCATCCCTTGATTTAGTTATCCAATCTAGTTGGATAATAGAAATGGCACAAAGCAATGCTTCCACCTCTTCATCCTTTCTTGAGAGTGCATCTGCAACAACATTTCAGCGTCCCTTTTTTGTATATGATTTCAAAGTCATAACCCAACATCTTTGTGACCCATTTTTGCTGCTCTTCTGAAGATAGTCTTTGTTCCAAAAAGTGCTTAAGACTATCAGGATCAGTTTTTACCTTGAAGTGTCTTCCCATTAGGTAAGTTATCCATTTCTTTAGTGCATGTAGTATTGCCAACATTTCCTTCTCATAAATATCCTTTTTTAAATACTTTCCTTTAATTGGACGACTTTCAAAAGCAATGGGTCTTCCTTCTTGCATTAAAACAACACTAATTCCATTTCCTAGGGCATCACATTCCACAATAAAGGTTTTTGTGAATTCTGGTGTAGCTAAGACTGTTGCTAGGCACATTCCCTCTTTAAGATGTTCAAAGGCCTTAGTTGCTTCAGGAGTCCATGAAAATGCATCTTTCTTCAATAATTTTGTTAAAGTTGTTGCTATTCTCCCATAATTCTTAACAAAATTTTGATAATACCCTGTTAACCCGAGAAATCCGCGCAACTGCTTTATGGTTGTGGGCACTTTCCATTCATTAATTTCTTTAATTTTTTTAGGGTCTACCTTAACACCCTCGTGAGAAACAATATGACCCAGATATTCCACCGCTTGTACTCCAAAGAAACATTTGGATGTTTTTGCATATAATTGTTTCTCCTCCAATAGTTTGAGCACCTTGTCAACATGTTGAACATGATCCTTCCAAGACCTGTTGTAGATTAGTATATCATCAAAAAATACTAGCACAAATTTTCTAAGGAAGGGCTTGAAAATGGAATTCATCAACCCTTTAAATGTAGAAGGTGCATTGGTAAGGCCAAAAGGCATGACCAAAAATTCATATTGACCCTCATGAGTTTGAAATGTTGTTTTCGGAATATCTTCTGTCTTCATTCTAATTTGGTGAGATCCTGAATGAAGATCCAACTTGGTAAAATAAATTTCTCCATGTAATTCATCCAATAATTCATCAATCACAGGAATGGGAAATTTATCTTTAATAGTGATCTTATTGAGCTCCCTATAATCCGGACACATGAACCATGATCCATGCTTCTTGTGCACCAATACTACTAGAGCAGAGAAATAATTTTGACTAGGTTGAATTATACCAACCTCTAACATTTCTGCAATCATGTGTTCAATATCTCTCTTTTGGACATAAGGATATCTGTAAGGCCTAATGTTTGGAAGAAAACTTCCTGGAATAAAATGAATAGCATGATCATGATCACGAATAGGTGGGAGTCCTTTGGGATTTTCAAACACCTTGGAATGATTGTCCAAGACTTTTTGGACATCTGGAGAAATAGATGATTTTGATGTTGGAAATTCTAGTGAGCATAATTGTGAAATTACGCCTCGTTTTTCTTTCTTCAAAAGCTTTGTCATGACATTAGAGCTTATTATCTTTCCTATTTTCCCTGCGATACCTAGTAATTTGATTTCCTTTCCTTCCAAAAAAAAATTCAAGAAAGTTCTTGAAAATTAAAAGCTACCGTCCCCAAAGACTGTAACCATTGTACTCCTAGTACAACATCAGCACCTCCCATTGGGATTAAAAGCATTGGACTATTCAATACATATTCCCCCATGGCTAGCTTGACATTATGGCATTTTCTAAGGCAATTTATAGTTCCTCCATTTGCAACCATCACTTGAAATTTTGAAGTTGGGTATAGGAAACAATTCAATTCCTTGGCTACCTTACAATGAATAAAATTATGGGTACTACCCAAAGCAATCAACACTATTACCTTTTTCTTCTTGACATGTCCTTCTATCTTAAGAGTTTGAGGAGTGGCAAATCCTGTCAATGCATTACATGATATGGTAGGACTCGTTTCTACTTCTTCTAGGGTTGGTTCCTGGTGTATATCCTCTTCTTTTGAAGTTTCTTGTTCATTTTCTTCCTCCTCTTCACAATCTATGTAAAATAATTTCTTCTCAACACACTTATGACCTTTAGTGTATTTGCTATCACAATTGTAGCAAAGCTCTTTTTCTCTTTTTTCTTCCAATTGTTGTGGTGTTAACCTTGTTGGTGTGGAATTCTAGGAGTAGCAACACTTCCATCTTTATAGATGTGAGTGTTAGGCTTCCTTGTCGACATAATTTTACATTCAATTTTTCTTGCCAACCTGAATGCTTTCTCCAATGAATCAGGTTCCCAAACATGAACTTCCTGTTGGATGTTATCCTTTAAATTCCCTATGAAGACATCAATCTTGTGTTCCTCTAGAATATCAGCTACCCTTATATTCAATTTTGGGAATTCCTCAATGTGCTCCACCACTGAACCCTTTTGTTTGAGATTTATCAATTGGCTAAAGAAGGTGTTTCTCTTTGTATCCTCATAATGTGCTATCATTTCCTCCATAAAAATTGACCAAGTGACAATTTTTTTACTGGAGCAAAGCCATCGATACCATACAAATGTATTTTGTTCTAAAATTAAAGTTGAAATGCGTACCTTTTGTGTGTTTTTCACACTATTGAGATCAAAATATTGCTCCATTTGTAGTATCCATGTTACAGGATCCTTGCCATCAAACTTCCTCATATCCATATTTAGAATATGGTGATTCTTCAATCCAACATTAGAGTTTATGAAATCATGATTAACATTTATTTTGTTCTCATCATGAGTTTCCTCTACTATCTTTTAACCATTAGGAATCATTTCTTGTATCAACTTTGACAAACCTTCCTTCAAACCTTCCATGTCTTCCTTCAAACCTTCCATTTTTTCTTCCATACCATTCTTCAAACCATCCATTTTTTCTTCGATACCATTCTTCAAACCATCCATCGTAGCTTCCATTCTTTTCTTCAAAACATCCATTTCATTTTTTGTTGCTCTTTGTGAGAGTGAAATTTGGTGCACTTTCCCTTGTAATTTTGATATGTCATGATGCATTTCTTCATCTTCATGAAGCACAGCGGAGCCTTCTGAAGGCTTAATGGGTGTTGAATTCTTTTTAGGAGGCATTTTAGAACCCAATATCGATATATATTCTACAATATGCCCTTGGAATTAATTCAAATTGATTCTTCAAAAAAGACTTATGCAATTCAGAAAAAAATAAAATAAAAAATAAAAATAAAAATAAAATAAAATAAATAAAAAATAAAAATAAATATATATATATATATATATATATATATATATATATATATATACACACCCTTTTTTCTTGATTTTGAGGAGCTCGATATTGAAATTGAATTGTCTCTATGATTTCAGATCTTCAATATTTGAAATTTGGCCATGTAGTAGCACTCTGAATCTTCTTTCGCATGCCACAGGTCTGACCTGATTTATATTCTTCAAGGCAAAGTTATGCCCAATATCCCACAACGACCTAACTATGGACTAGTTCATTATAGCGAAGTTTTACGACGTGCCACGTCTCACTTTTTCCTCCTTCGACTGTGAAATTGATATAAAGAAAACTACATTCCCTGCACTTGCAGCCACTTTCTACATAATTCCAATCTGATGCTCAGAGAGAGAGTTATGACGATTTTCCCACGGTCACCCCTTTGAGATGAAATTCGGGAGTTTTAAAAAACCCTAACTTCCACAGATCATATCTCTGAAAATATTGTGAACCAAGATCTGAAATTTGTACAGAATATTCCACAAGTTTTTAGCTTCACTCTGTAAAAATTTTAGCTTCTAAACCTTTGCCGAAAAAAAGTTATAGCGCAAATTCCACGATGACCTGTTTTAGGTGAAATTCGGGAGCCTAAAAAAGCCTCACTTCCATAGATCATATCTCCAAAAATATTGCAAACCAAGATCTGAAATTTTCTCATGACGTTCCTCAGGATTTCAGCTTTGGTCTGCAAAAATTTCAGCTTCTAAACCTTTGTAGAAAAAAATTTATAGTGAAAATTCCATGATGACTTGTTTGGAGCATTGAAACCCTAGAATCCAAAGCTTTTATACCAAATGTTATGAAACCAGCAACAAAAATAGAAGAAAAGAGAGATCAATGCCTTAGAAATAAGCCACTTCGAGGGGCCAACCTCCAATACATTACATAAATTAGCAATTCTTGGATGATACAAATGACAAAACCTCCTTTCTATATATAGGAGTCCATGGGGCCACAATGTAATCCTAGCCGACCTAACAATAATAATGTAAGGGAACAATAATAACAATATGGGGGTTACAGGGGTACAACAATAACAATAAGGGTGTTACAATAACAACAATAAGGGACTATACTAGTATTTAAGGACCTAACCAGATGAGTGCTCAATTTAAAGGGAAATTGTAGGTAGTTTCTCAATAAATGATATTGAATGGCTTTCTAATAGTAGATGAGACATTTTTCCAAGTTCAATGGTGATGGATGAACACATGTATTCAAAGTATAACAGTGATGAGCTCTTCTAGAAGGCACTGGACATGTGGAGATTCCCGTAACAGTGATGATTTCGCTACCAGGAGACCAATACAACCTTAAGTGTCAGGATGTGCTTTGAGGAGCACCCTTGCATGGGGGTAAGTTCTTTGCAACGCACTTAGGCCCATTCAGAGGAGGGTTGATGACTCAATGGGTCATTTTAACTATACTTCAAACATTGAAACTCTCATGAACTAAATCCATCAGTGGAATGACTTCCCTATGGCATGTAGCAACTCAATTAGGGGATGATAGACCCTATTTGTATTGAATTAGGGGATTATATACCATGTTCATACTATTCTTAGGGATGATTCCCAAATTGACCTATAAAAGTTGCCCCTAAAGAATGAGGTCAAAATAATGATAATATTTTTATGAGATGCTTTACGGTGTGATGAGTAGGATCTGAAGCGGACGTTGACCTGCATCAATTTTCAATACATTACATCATCATATCTTGTACATATTGGACATGAATTTCTAAGGGAGACATACCCATGCTCAACTCATAAACTATCATAACACGTACATAAATCAGAATGTCGTCTACAGATATAGGCCCATGATAAGATGGCCATCTGTATGTAAATCCATCATATGGATGATGAGGTACAATTCCTGAAATCACAACTCGAATGGATGAAACTAGATCTAGGGTCTTCTATCTCATTTACTTAATCGTTCAAGTACAATTCTAACCATGCGAATATGTGATATGAAGTCGAACATGGGAAGACATCGTCTGATTACCAGCCAATGATGTAAGTTGTTAGTAGACGCGAGAGATTTAGAAATTATGTACAATATGTATGTATATATCCAGACTCTCCTGATCTCACAAGATTTATCTTCTTGCAAAATATAGAATCCTTCCACTATAATTCTTGCGGAAATTTAATCAACAATTGCAAAACACATGAAGCAATAAAAACACACATAACACAATTGTTTAACGGGAAATCCTGAAGCTAAAAACCCCAACTATCATATTATGTATATCATGAAGATCATGTAAAAATCCTCATACAAAGCTTAGTAACTCAAGCTCTCAGTACAATACAATCGTCACACACTAATCAGGAACAATCTTGCAAATCCATGCACCACCTCTCGCTTGATCCTAGCTTACCCCCTCCACTGCGCAATCCAAGCTGATTACAAAGACCAATTCAATGTAATCCCACTCTCATTGACTGCGTTATTATCATTGGCAACTCCAATGTATATATAGATGCAATCCATGCATCACTATGGTCACAACAGATAGTCTATCTCACCCTTTCACCTATCTCTGCACTGGGTCTCCACTGGATCTGACATGCATTGTAGTTAGTTGTTGTATTGTTCAGTTGATTAATGAGTTATTATTTGTGAATTAATTAACTAATTAATTCACTCCACTCTCACTAGTGTATCATTCAGTTAGATTAGATACAACTAGCTCAACTGAGTCTAACTGAGTTAAAATGAATACAACTCCATGAACTACTCTTCCAACTCTGTCATAACTTTGCCACTTCAGTTCTAACTGAGTCCTCCATGCATGAACCACCAGTAAACCCTAGGAATTGATTAATTCCTTTAGCCCACTAATTTTCTAAATCTTTATACTGAAATAAAGTGCTCCAAGAGAATAAGTTGTTGTTTAGAGTCTAATTATTATTAAGGGCTAATAATAATCGACATGCATCTATTTTTAGATCGACGATCTATAAATAGACTTCACCCAATCTTCTAAAAATAGAATTTCATCTATTTTTCACATTTGACCAACCATCTACAAATAGCCTCCTGCTACATATAGAATATGCTCACCATGTCTAAAAATAGACATACACCTAAAAATATCCTATGTGGGCCCCACCTAGTTTAGGTGATTATTTTCCAACTAGGATCAAGGATGATATTTCAGGATGCCTCCTTCACTGTTTCTTGTTGAAAAATTCAACAAGAGAAACTATAATTGATTTTAATGGTTCTCAAAGTATTGCAGTACAATTCTCAAGGCGTGAATAGATGATTTGATGTCGAACGCCAAACAAAATCTTTCGATCAAATTTCTGTGATGTCAACCTATCGCCGGAAGAGAGAAACTTGTCGTTGATGTAAGAAATTTCCAAGGCACTGGAAAGATATTTCTAAGTCAACTTCCTGGATGATGAGTTGATGTCGACGAGAAGAAACTTGTCGCAGATACAACATGAAACGGGAGTAATTATTTTGGAGACAAAATGTGACTTGATGAAGCAATGTTCAGGGATGGTGGTCATGAAATTGAATTTTTATGAGTATTGCAGAAGATGATTAATTACTGGATGACTTCTCTTGAACATATCAGTGACACTAAAATGAGTTGGCAGCTTTGACCCAAAACCGAAGTGATGGATGGTATGATAGACCGTCAAGAATATTACCCAACCCAAAGCGATGAAGATGATGTGAAGGTTTCATGTTCAAGAGAGACCTGCTACCATAAAGTTTTTTGTTCTTTTTCCCAAATTTTCCCCAACCATTGTTGACCAATACCTCTTTATTTTTTAACAAGCTTGAGGAGGGTAACATTTTCTTGATATATAATTTGACCCTTCGGGTGAATCCATCGCTATTTGATGATTTGAGTCTAGCGATGGTGAAAATCGATATTTTCATGATCAGACAAGTCCGTCGCTATTTGATGTTTTAACAAGTCTAACGACAGTGAACACTCAGTCCTTTTTCATGTTTATAGAGTTTGAAAAAGGGACGAAAAGAAAACTCCATGAGTCCTTTTTTCGTAATTTTTTCTCTCAGATCCGAAAAATTTTAAAATGATACCTTAGAAAACCTCTTAGCCATGTTCGACTAAGGTGTTCCTTTTTCATAAATAATCTATCTCATTCCGAAAAAGGGTTAAACTTATATTGAGTAGATGTCATTTCATTTCCTTTTACGAGCTCGAAAATACAAGTGCTCGGCAATCTTTTCACATTAACGAAGTTTGAAAAGAGCTAAAAGAAGACTCCACGGGGGTTCCTTTTTCATATTTAACAGAGCTAAAAAAAGAGATAAAAGTATGCTCTGTGGTCAAATCATTTTTGGATAATTGTGCACTTCAAACTTACTGTAACAGCTATAAACCTGTTCAGATAACCATCAAACGGATTAAAAATACCTTCTTTATAGAAAAAATGAACAAAAGGTATAGTCATGTCATTAAATATGATTAAAAGAATCAAAATGACTAATAAAAAGAATTTTTTTACCATTCCATAGTTACCATTTGAAATTTAGGAGCTTTGAACCTGTTTTTCCCTCGAACTTCAGTGGTCGATTACGACAGTTTCAGTGGACGATTTCTCACGCCGTTTGATCCAGGTTGGAGATCTAAACATTCTCTTCCTTTTAATTTCATTTTTATTTCATGCTGGATTTTTAGGTTTTTGAACCCCCTAGGGTAAATCTATTGCATTCTGAGGGAAACGCACCCTTGAATGTCAAAAAGTGTGTTGCAAAGCACTGAAATTGAAGCTCAAATGCTCTGTAGTGCTTTGTCTATAGACCAGGGGTGCGTTGGGCACATTTCGAAAAAAAAATTCTTATTGTGTGCTCAAAATTTCCCAAATTTTTTGCATGAAACAGATCCTAATGAATCTTATGGTTAGCTTTCAGGTATTGATCATATCAAAATGACTATTACATGGCGAGAAAGAGAACATGAATAACAATACATGATTTCCCTAAATGATCCTGACACTATAAGAGCCCTAAAATATTGTGGATTTCTTAAGTATTTTAGATTATCATGGATGAGACAGCACCTTGAACTATTGGAGTTCCTAGTTCATTCATGGGATCCGGAATCTCAGGCATTTTACATTGGGGACAAAGTGATCCCAATACTAGTTGAGGATGTTTAATTTCTTACTGGATTATTGAGACATGGTTTTTTATTTCCCTCCCAAAATTTGCTCTTGGAGGCGAGAGAGTGAAGAACTACATATGCCAGCATTGTCAACCAGGTACTAAACCTAGCAAAGATGGAAAGGTAAAAATTCAAGATGTGCGTGATTTTCCTCTAAGAACTATCCTTTTCACTATTAAAAAACTTGTTGGCTCTGTGACACCACATGTCGCAAACCGATCATACATGCAGTATTCTCTCGAGTGTCTCGAACCGACAGCGTTCAACTGGGCTGAAGCAGTACTCTTTCAGATGAAAGAACAACTGAATAAAGTAAACGATGGCAAAACAAAAAAAAATAGTTATGGTTTGATCTTTATTTCCTTTATTTTAGAGCGAGTTCCATTGATGCAGCCGCAGCATGTGACACTGAGGATAACTGGTCCTAGAGATCCTCGGATGTAGAGATGGGTTGAATTTATGGCTAGGCATACTGACTATCATATTTTCTACTGCATTCTTTTCCTAGCTCCGATGACAGGATATCGCCATAGAGGAGTATTCGTACATAGAAATAGATTTCCATGGAGATTCAGATTTGATTTTACCATATGGCGCTCAATGGGGTGCAATGGGTAAAAAATATTTGACCATGTTTTTTATTTTAAGGTTTCTAAATATTTTTGTATTTTTGATGTTTTCCAAGACTAAACTAATGTTTCTATTTACACAGATGTGGGTCAACCAGAGCAAGTAGCAGATGAACCAGCAGAGAGGAATATCAGGAGAGAAGTCCTTCAGGATTTAGATTTGACTGAGATTCTTGTTGAGTTGCAGCAGCATGTTGAGGGATTGACTCTTGGGATACCAAATGTCCGGATCAAGGAGTTACCTATGAGGCTGCAGTGTCATACTATAGGTGTTCCTAGCCGTTGGATGAGGCTATTGTGCAGGATAGCCAGAGTAGTTGCTTGTTATCACGAGCACCACTAGTTTTACTTTTGACATTTTCGTATACATTTTGAGGTCAGATGACCAATGTGTCTTGGGCACAAATTTTGTAAAAACCTAACTATCTATCTATTTTTTTTAGTGTTTTCCTATGTTTAATCCGAAATCCTATTCAATTGTGTGATTTGAATTGAAAATGTGTCTTTACATGTTTTGCAAATGTCTGTTTAAAACATAATTCGCTAAGGAATCAGTTAATGTGTTCAAATTTCTGGAAATGTGTTGATATTGAATGTAATCAAAATGTATTTCCAAAATTCGAACTCTAAGGAACATACAAGGAATTTTTGGATTTCAGACAATATAGACGCTATTAAGTTGCATTACGAAAAGCTGTGAATCTAACCTAATGATGATGCATTTAATGCCAAGTGAAATGGCATCAAAAAGGAGTTCAATCAATGCGTTATAATCAGCGATATTTCTTATGGATCGACCGATAAAAATCCCTTGAAAACTCACTAACTCGCTATCTTGAGTGAAAATGGCTCATGTTGTAGAGGATAGGTTCTGCGTACTACAACTAGCACCATTGGTGTACCCAAAAAATGGTTCCAAAGATTCAGTCATCTGCGATGAAATTTAAAGTGGATTAATAACTTCAAGAAAACTCTAAAAAACAAACTAAGACAATTAATTCAATCAAATCATATACACAATATGATACAAAAGGTTACTACGCTCAATTAAGCATAGTAATGTTTAAGATACAGCCCATTTCGTGGTTGCGCCAATGGAATTCCATCATAATCAACTAAATTTTAGGCACCCTTAGCCATAACTCTTTTGACAATGTAGGGGCCATGCCATAGTGGCTTAAATTTTCCTATTCCTATCAAATCATCTTCATGATCATAAAGAAAAACTAGGTCTCCCTCTGAGAAGATGTGAGGCTTGACATTGCAGTCATATTATGCCTTGATTCATCTCTTATCTACTTCTTTGTCCAATGCGGCTTCATGACGTGTTTCATATAGATGGATGAGGTTTAAAAGATGCACTTCTTCATTAGAGGTTTCAGGTAACAAGTCAATAGCGATTTTTAATGATGGAATTTCACATTGGATTGGTAAGATAGCTTCCAGACCATACACCAACTGAAAGGGAGTAAATCTGGTTGCATTTCTCATTGAGGTTCGATATGCCCATAAATCTGAGTACAATATTAAATGCCAATTTTGTTTATGAACCCATATCATTCATTGAAGCATTCGCTTAAGGATCTTGTTAATGGCTTCAACTTTTCCTTTAGATTGTGGATAATAAGGGGTATAACTATCATGCGACAGTCTTAATTTGGCAGTCAACTAATTCATCAAGTTATTGCAAGAATTCTTACCATGATCTGTAACTATAGCTTGTGGTACACCAAACCAAGAAATGACATGATTGAAAAATAAAAATGTAGTTGTTTCACCTGTGTTATTGAATGTAGGTATCGCTTCCACCCACTTGGTAAAGTACTCGACAACGACAATAATATAACCATACCCCTTGGCCGAATGAAGGTTGTAGGTCATGAAGTCAATGCCCCATTTTGCAAATGGTCCCATGACGATGATAGGATGCATTTGTGTAGGCGGCATGCGGAAATTACAATTAAATATATGACAAGAATGACAACTTCTGACCGCGAGAATGCAGTCACGGAATATGGTTGGCCAAAAGTAACAGGTGTAGTGAATCTTCTGCACGGTAGCGTACCCAGAAAAATTTCCACCACAAGCACTAGCATGAAAATCATTCAGAACTTTCTCAGCCTCCTCATGAGTGAGGCACCTCCTTAAAATCGTATCGACACCACAACAATAAAGTGTATCATCGACAATCACATAATTATTGTCTTGGTATCGGATACGTCGCTGTTGTGATTGGGAGGTATCGGGCCGAAAATTTTGGGTTTGGAGATAAATGATAAAATCCCCATACCAAGGATCAGATGACCCAATCAAAAATAGAGACTCATCTGGAATTAATGGTTCTGATGTAGTTTCAGTACTATCAGAGGGAAGGTCGCAGAGAAGCTCAGCGAAAACCAAAGACTTCTTTGACTTGGATTTGATGAATTATAAATCAAATTCCTACAAAATGACGATCGATTTTGAATATTTTCCCACTAGAAATTGACATGATAGAATGTATGTCATAGGTTTGCAATCTGAAATGACAATGGTCTTCTGGAGTAGGATATAATGGCGAAATATTTGGACAGCTTGAACGGCCTCCAAGGCGATACTTTTGACGTATGAGTACTTAACTTCTGTATCAATGAGATTATGAATCAAATAATATATCGGATGTTCTATCCCATCTTCTTCTTGGACTAGAACCATAGAAATGGTTGTATCTGCAGCGGCGAGATACAGGAAATAATCAATCTGATAATTAGGGGGATACATTAATGACGCTCGAATCAGGGTATCTTTAAGAGCATCAAAATAGCTTGCGCAACCTTATCCCAATCGATGGGAATCGCCTTTTTCAAGAGATGAGTAAATCCTTTAGCCATTTCGACATAGTTGGGTATGAACCTCCTTATAAAGTTAGCCTTTCCTTGAAGTCTCTGTAACTGAAGTAAGTTTGATGGCGCAAGAAAATCGAGAATGGCCTGGACCTTTAGTGGGTCAATTTGAATTCCATATTTTGAGATGAAGAATCCAAGAAAATGACTAGAACCAACACAAAACACACATTTGTGTGGATTGAGGCATATCTTGTAGTGTCGGAAGCGTAAAAATATAGCTCTCAGATGCGCTGAGTGATCAATTTGTTTTCGTGAATGCGTTGGAAAATCGTCTAGATAAGGTTGAACAATGTGTTTAATATCATGGAAAGAATAATACATTGCTATCTGAAATGTTTCCCAATTTTATTTAAACCAAATGGGATTTTACGATAAGAAAATGTTCCCCAAGGACATATTAATGTTGTCTTATATTGGTCCTCTGGGCGAATATTGATTTGATTGTAACCAGAGAATCCATCCATGAATGAAAATATTTCACAGCCGGAACATTCGTCAATAATTTGGTCAATAAAGGGAGTAGGATAATTGTATTTTGGTCTCTTTAAGGATTCTCTGACTGCCCCTTGTTTCTTCATGAAATTAAAAACGTTGGAAACCTAATTAATAAGTAGAACAGGGTAAACGAAACCAGCACGCAAAATTTTTTCAACTTCTACTTTAATGGCAGCAACCTTCTTCGGATGAACAGGACGAAGGAAATGACGTATCGGTTTGACTTCAGGGTACATTTTAATTGTGTGTTCAACAATACTAGAACCTATGCTTGGCATTTCCTCATAAGACCAAGCAAATACATCTCGGAATTCACGAAAAAGAGAGCAATAAGTGTCAATTTTGGATGCAGAACAAGACGTGTCGACATGAATGTTTCTTACAATGCCAGGTCTGGTCTAAATATCGATAGAAATTGTTTCTTCAATATTTGAAAAGTTTCGCTCGGATTCGATGGAATTAACTGGAACAGAATTCGAAAAGAAATCACAGATAGTTGGGAGATATAGTTCAGTAAGATTATATTCCTTTTAATCTGGAAGATGGGAACGATGATGATAATCACCCCATGGTTCTCCTTCTGGCATCATGGATTCCACAATGCTCTCATCATTCAAGAATGTGGATGAAAAAGGATCAGAAGGAGTACCAAAATCTAATGAACGATCGACCCAAATGATTGGTGACGATGGATCAAGATGCGTCGCCCAAGCCAAGAAAATTGATTGCAATGGGAGCTCAATTGGGATTGGCAGCAAAAATTCACCGAGTGTATCTACTTCATAATTATTGGTAATCTTCCTTAAGTCAGATGAAGTGGAAGATATCATGCAGCAGGTCTTCGCAATTTCCGTTGACGTCACGGGTGGTGGCAATGAAAAGGTACCCATTAGGGAATAATCCTTAAAGAGACCAGCACCAATTTTTTGAAGTGCTAGATGGGTTGCGTGAACTAATGCAATGATTATAGATACCTGGGAACTAGAGGCAAAGAAGGAGAGTTGATTAATGACTGTGATAGCGCCTTTATGAGGGAAGAAAATCATTTGAAAGTAAGTAGAAATGATCACAGTCATAGCGTAAACCCATGGCCTTCCAAGTAAAATGTTGTAGTCAAGGGGTCCGTCAACGACCTCATCTTCAACAGTTATAGTTTTTTCCCCTAGTTCGATATGCAGGTTATTGATAATACCAGAAGGCCTATATGTATGATTGTCAAAATATTTCAAAGTCGTCGACGATTGAGAAAAGCGAGGCGATCCAAGTGACTTCCAACAATTGATAGACATAATACAAGTAGATACTCCGTCATCAATAATAGTGCGACGAATGAGGTGATTTAGAACATTTACTTGGATTGAAAATGTTAATTCGGCTGGTAATTATGGCACATATCTCATTTGATTAAAGACTACAAGATTAGAATATGTTGGGTTGATTCCACCAATTTTCGACAACAAAGCTTGCTTTTGGGAGGGACAATTTTGAAGTACCTCAAGCGTCAACATAGTTGAAGGTGACTAAGCCAGATCTTCAACTATGTTTTAATTTTGAGTTGCGCGAGCTCAAGGATTGAACGTCGATTTATGGACGACTCCCTTTGGTGGATTTTTTGTTAACTCTGGAATAACAGGTGGCGAAACTGATTCAGTGGAACGATTTGTGTTTCAAGTAGTAGGTTGATCTATAGCCTAACTACCGTAATATTTATTTCATGTAGAAACCAAAACATTAGTTTTGGCTTGGTGACAGATAGCATAAGCACTTGGGAACTAGAAGCAGGATCTATAGCAACCATGTTTGTGTTTGGATTTGGAAAAGGATTTGTCAACACAGCAGATGCAGGCGAAGCCCTAAGAAGCTTTAAGACTTCAGAGCAGTGAGGAAAGTCTCGCATAAAGAGCTCCTCATTACATATCAATCAAGGGTAACAAGGTTTCCAATAATTTCCATATTTTTTATCAGATGATCGTTCTTGCTGGGGTGAATTTTTATTTTTCTTTGCTTTCCCCTTTTTCTTCCTTCGCATTTTCTTGTCACTTTTGCCTTTTTCAGATGACACGACATGTATTTCAGAAGAAGGTGCAGGATCAGATGTAGTAGAGGTGTGAGTGTTTGTAGAACCAATAATATCGTCATTGGCATGAGAGTCCTTACCAGATGGAGGAGGAACAATAAAATTTGATCACAGCGCGTTTGGAATTTTCTCATAGAGCATGTCAGACTGAGTATAAATCAAATCGAAGTAATGGGCACGGGAAATGACTTACTCTTCAGTGACGACGCCACCTTTAGCTACATCCTCGGTGATAGATGGCAGTAAGGACTTAATAAACCACTCAGCCAAAAGCTGATCAGGAAAAAATGTTTTTACCATTCGACGACGACGACGCAACTCATGAATATGATCATAAATGTGAGTAGCAGTTGTTTATTTATAATTTCTCAGCAATTCCATTCTAGTTTCATATCATATGGACAATGGTAAGTGGGTTAAAAAGGTAGTTTCTAAGGCATTGAAGTTATCAAATGAAGCTCGTGGTAATTCAATATACCACTTCGCAACCGGACTAGTAAGCGTACGCTGGAAAATACGTAGTCTAACAGAGTCCTTATTTAAGGAGTTTGATGAGAACCACAAATGATAAGTCATAACATGCGTTGGCGGGTCTTCTCCAAGGTTTCCATTGAATTTAGGAATGTCGGAGGGTAATTTGTGTGGAATCACTGGCCACCAAGAAGAATAGTTGATGGGATCATTGGTAAGTCGGTTTAAATCAGGTAATTATAATGTTGCGACAAAGGGAAACTGTCGATTCAAGTCAAGTTGAGCATAACCAGGATAGGATGGAATTACTTGGGCTACAAGCCTTTGTGCACAACCATAATGAATTTTTTGTTAGTAACCCAAATAGGGGTTATTTTGATGACCAAACGCTTGAGGGATCTATTGACCAAGTCTTGGATAAGCTGGTTGTTGTTGGAATTTTTGTTGTGACATTTGAGGATGTGGTTGCCAAGGTGATTTCCCGCCAAGATTATAGACCAAACCTGAATAGATTAGAGCCGGTTGTGAATAGGTAAGACTAGTAGGAGTCGGTGAAATCCCATAAAATGGTAATCCATCTTGTGGTTGTAAGATTCCAGATACAGGTGGTTGTTGTAAACCAGCCGAAGGAGGTGGAGTCTAGAGGCCCAAGACTTGAGGGTAATGGGTTGAAGGACCCGCCTGAGACAGTTGAGGTACAGCCAAATGAGCCTGTAAATGGGGTAATGAAGTATTAACAGGTGGGGTAGATGTAGGTGCAACAGTTTGAACTGGTCAGTATGAATGCAGAAACGGTTTTGGTTGAACAAGAAAGATAGGTTGTCATTGACAAACAATCATTCCAACATTTGGGTGACCATTAAACAACGAAGTACTGTCAAAATGGGTGACCATAGGTTAGCCACTAGCATGAGGAGTATAATAATATGTAATATATTGATCTCCAAATGGTGGGAGTCCAGTCGAGATTGAACTGGATGGAAGGTACCCAGATGGACCAGCTTGATGTTGAACTAAAGATGTGTATAAAGGATCAAGTTGTTCTGTAATATTCCCAAATGGGGAAGTAGCAATATATGAACACAAAACTGGAAATAGCAGTTTAAATCAAAAAATCAACAATGGATACCAATATGGAGCCATAACATTCTGTATAAGAACAGAAAATCAATACAAAATAGTGAGGCATAAATCATATGAAATGAGGAAACAAGCCTCCCATAGACAATCACTCCCAACTATGAGTTGCTGCTACAATACAAAATTCCAGAGAGTTGCTACAGCATAGTCATATTAAACATAACTACAGGTGGAGATCATACAATGAAATAAAAATATTGATATATGCCACAATCGGTACTATACATACAGATCTGGGCACTAGATCAGCTTTCCAAGACAACCCAAGAGGGTTTCCGGAAAATGCACACAATGTGCCAATGTAATCTATAGCCCTAGGGCTAAAGGTATGCTGCATCAACAGAAATGAGAAGATATGGCTAAATCTGGTGTAGAAACCTACAAATCTTCTCCAATAGATCCTCCGAATGAAAGAATGACTCCTCCACCGAAGAAATCACCTCCCAAAACAACCACTGCAACCACCCCTGCAACTCCTCCCTAAAATAACGCAGATCTGGACTGAAACTATACTGTAGGGGATAAATACTCCTTGTTATAATGCCAATTATGTTAATAAATACCAAGGGGCTTCTTTACAGACCTTCCAATGGATGGAAACCTTCCTCCACTACAAAACTAGCTCTGAAGTCACCCAATATAATTCTCCATTGTTGCACCCTGCAACACAGCACAGTTCTAAGCAAAAACTACGCTGATGAAGAAAGATGTAGCTTGGCCTTAAGCCTAAGTGTGGAAATGTAGTGCAATAATCCTCCAAGAGGCCTCTCAATGAAAGATGTGGGATTCCCACTCGGGAACACCCTGTGCTAAACAAAACTGCAATCTTAGCTAAAAAGCTGAAGAGAGCAACAAATATAAATATACCATATACCAAATAATAATCCAAAACATAACCCATATGGCTACCATCCTCTTCCTTATATAATTTATGAGCTTCCTCACCCTTTTCCCCAGTCAATTAGGTCACTATCTCCATGTAATCAATCTCCCTTCAAAACTGTGTTGTCCCACCATGAATGCCACTCCTCCATAATAGCGTTGTTTGATTTGGTCAAAGTTGACCCAATATTCATACTCCAACCCATTTTCACACCTAAGGGTCTTCAATCCATCTTTTATATGACCTCCATTCACACTAGGAGTGTATTTTATTCCTACTAAGGAGATTTATGGGTCTCCATGCCCTCTTATTCCTCTATCTAAGAAAAAAATCAAAATTTAATATTCCAATTAGCTGTGTGCTAATTTAGGAATATTACACATTCAGTACTCATTAGAGATGTACCAGATAAGATACCAAAAGATGACATGGGTGAAGTCCATGGATTTGATGAGGCACCAAAGTAGGTTCCAGATAATTATTGGTAACCCGATGGGACGGACGGACCACCATAAAGATGTGACTCAAGTGACATGGTAAACATTGATGGAGTGGCAACAGTAGATGTTGTCGCAACTGTAACAGATGGTAAGTCAGAGATGTTGACTCAACCATGGTTAAATGACCCAGTGAATACCCTATAGGATCTACGGGAACTTGGATTGAAACAGGATCAACTGAAGCAGTGTAAGTTAATCAAGGAAAAGATTCGTAAAGATAAAGCCTCGACCCAAAATGAGTTGGAGTTGAGGGTGTTTCTTCTTATTGAGGTTATTCCTTAATCGAAATCATACCAGGTGGAAGAATTTTTCTATCGGGCCCGAGATATATTTCAGGCGGTTGACTACGCAATAAAGGGGAAGACTCAATGGTTACAGATGACTGAGGAGCGATCAATACAAGAACAACTGCTTGTCGTTCAACTTTGGGATCTAGATGCTCTAGTAAAAGAAGAATGGGATCCAGATCAACTTCCAGTTGAACAATGTCGGGTTTTGGATGTATGGTCTCACTGATTTGAACTTTAGTGTCCACGGGTAGCGATGAGGACTTCGTTTCGACGACAGTAGATAAACCAGGATGTGTAGAAACAACTCGAGACGACTCTGGTAGATGTGATGAAGATGATGCACCAGAGGTATTGATAGTACTAGATTCGGTAGAATGGGGTCGCCTTTACTGACTAGAAATAGCTTCTGGTGGTAAAGGTAGTTTAAGCACTATTCTACGCGAATGACGAGGAAAGGGTTGTTCTTCTTCCATGATGACTGATTAATTTTATTACAAAAACAAATAAAAAAATAAAAGAGTGATACTAGGCAAAAGGATTACCAAGTAATTGTGAACTGCAGAATACCTATTGTCGAACCAAGAAGCACAGGCAAGCAATCTCCCTGAATGTTGTGTTCGGTGTATCACAAGTTATAAGGTGACCGACTCGGTTACCTATGGATGGTAAGCAACCTAAATTTTTCCTCCCAAATATACCCGAAGGTACATGGAGGCCCAAGTCTGTAATAGAGATGTCTAATGCGAAACCGCATAGTGAGAGCACCCCCTTATACTTTTCATACTAGAAAACTGCCCTATATACCCGAAGGTACGTGAACGAGCTCCGATATACTTACGTACGTGGAGTGGGATTTCACACTCGGAATGTATCGCAGATAAGTTAGTGACGGCTACTATGCTTAACGATGTTGGAACACGTCTCTAGCCTAGAACTTATAAGTGTTATTGTTAATGTTACAATGCTTTCTTAGGTTAATTGAGGTGAATTTTATGTTTATCTTGCTTAGCAGTTTATCTTTCAGGTTCACCACGATATGTAATGGGAAATTCCTAAAATGCAAACTAAATGAGAATAAATCTTTTCAATTCAGTTTTTCAATTAAAATATTAGCTACTAAAGGGATAAAGCAATCAGATTTTTTAGCATAGATCAAAGAGCACAAACTAAATGAAGGTTTCCCTAATTTATTCCTATGCAACACTCACAATCTCTAAATTCATATGAATTTTTTTTCTTTTTAGTTTCCTTTAATGTGAATGATTAAAAAGAAACTAAATGCACAAATCAATCAAAAAATGTTTTCTGTTTTGAGAAATGAGGACTAAAACAACAATTTTCTCTTAGGAAATGATGACTGAAACGACAATTTTTCTTTTGAAAAAAGAGAATTGATCTAATGCAAAATTTACAACCTTGGATTTAATTTGACAAAGATAAAGAAAACATCTAATGAAACATTGAACAAACAACTATCTAAAGGAGGAAGAACTAGCAATGTTTACTGGTCTCTAAGGTCAAACAAGCATCTGACAATACAGCAAGCAATAGGCTGAAACTGAATGCAAAAGAAAATTGATGTTATAATTTGGTTGGCTGAGGGGAAACGCACCCCTTAAGGGTAGACAATGTGTTTCAGAGCACCTCTCAATGGGAGAAAGTGTTATGCAGAGCATTGTACCCTAACCAACAGTGAGTTGGGCGCAGTGAAGCTTGAAGATCAAGCATGTTAAACACATAAGGAAAAAAGTACATTCAAATGATTGAATAAAGTAAAGTCTACTAATGATGGTTAAAAAGGACAGAAACACCAGGAATGATGGATTTCTCCCTAGTATGGTCGCCAATTTGTTATGAGGAATTCTAATCTATGGATAAACTAGTCTTCCCTGAGTGTGGTGTTCCTTCACTCAGAACATCAGAGGAAAGGAAAATTTTTTTCTCTCTAAGATAAACAAATAAACAAAATATGAATAGACTTACTTGTGATCCTTCGCAAGGCAGATAATGAGAGTTTGATTAAAGCACATGAAAAGCTTGTGAAAGCTCAAGAAAAGCAAGTTTATGTCAATGCATCCATACTCTAAAGCCTTTTAGATTTGCAGAAGCAGGGACAATTGGGGATCAATCATGGATATAGATAGGAAGAAAGGACTAATGGTGCAAATGGAAGAAAATCTCGAAAAAGGCATAAGTTAGGAAAGGATGATACATTGAAGAGTGGCAATCCCTTGGATACACCTGAGAGGAGAGCTAGTGCTCATGGATTTTATTCTATCTCTGCTTATGAGAGACATCATCGCCATCACCACCAACATCCTTATAGGAGTGATAAGGGGTACTTTACAGAATAATTCTAGAAAGTTAAGCCTCCTACTTTTTATGCTGAGATGACAAAGTTAGAAGATGTGGAAGCATAGTTGCTAGGAAGGAGGAAATTTTTCAGACTTCATGATTACTCTGAGAAAATGAAATATAAGATAGATACTTTTAGTCTAGAGGGAAAAGCAGAAATCTGGTGGGAATATGTCAAGCATGTCAGAGGTATCACGAAATATGAGATGATTTGGGAAGAATTTGAAAGACTTTTCAGGAAGAAGTACTTGTCTAAGAGATATTATGATGGAAAGGCCAAGGAATTCTATGAGCTCAAGGTCAGTTCCATGATAGATGAATAATATACAACTAGATTTATAGAGTTGATGAGATATGTTCCCTATCTAGAGGATGAGGAAGAAAATATCCAAAGATTCATCGGTGTATTTCCATTAACATTCAAAAACTACATTGAGTTGGATGAGCCTCAGTCACTAGAGGAAGCCATCAGGAAGTTGAAGCATTTTTATGAGCATTCAAAGTGAAAGCTTGAGTTCAAGCATGACCAGAAGGGTAATGAGAAGAATAAAGGAAAATGGCCTAAGAATCGAGGAATATATCAAGATGCAGCTGACAAGGAAAATGTGGCACCTCATAAGAAGTTCAATGCAGCTGAGAAAGGACATGGGTCTCAGCCTATGGAGCAGCAAAAATAAAGGAAGACGCAGAGAACATTTGAAGTGTTATATTTATGGTAGAGATCATCGCAAGAAGGATTATCCTTTGTATAAAGGTGGCATGCCTCAGATCTACAATTATCAAGAGGCACAAACAGTTGGGTATGTATGTCAGACCATTCCCTAGATCTATGCAGTAGTTGATAACAAGCAGACCACCAAACATCAATTATCAAGATGGAAGGTAAGATTTGTGATTAAGTTGTTTCTAGTTTGATTGATCTTGGATCAAGTTATAGTTATATTAGTCCTGACCTGGTGGATTAGTGTCATTTGAATAAGGAAGTGCATGTGTAATCTTGGTTGGTGTAGTGGATATAGGGATGAAGAGAATAGTTCATTATTGGGTGAATTCTTGCATTTGAGCTTAATGGCATGCCTATAACAACAAATCTGAATTTTCTTCCTTTGGGTTCATATTGCGTGATCTTGGTTATGCATTGGTTGTTTATTCACAGGAGAAAGATAGATTTCTATGACAAGGAAATTGCTTGTCTAGATGATGATGGCGAAAAGAGAGTCTTGTAGGGAAAAAAGAAGCCTACATCAGTAAGGATGGTTACAGCCATGCAAGCTAAGTGCGTCCACATAAAAGGATGTTTATTGTTTGCAATAAATGTTTCCAATGAAAAAGGGAAAGAGGATGAGGATGTTGAAGTCTTGAGGAGGTATCATGTCTAACAACAGTTTCAGGATGTGTTTCATGCAAAGATTCCAAAGTTTCCTCTTCATAGAGAGGTGGATTTATCTATTGAATTGATGTTGAGAGAAGCACCAGCATCTAAGACACCATAAAATATGAGAACTCCCAACTTGGTGGAACTAAAGTTGCAGCTTAAAGATATGATTAATAAGGGATACATAAGGCCAAGTGTATCTCATTGGGGTGCACCAATGTTATTTGTAAGAAAGAAGAATAGTATTGTCAAATTGTGCATTGATTATGAGCAGTTGAATAAGGTGACTATCAAGAATAGATACACATTGCCTCAGATTGATGATTTGTTTGATCAGCTAAAGAGAGCAGTAATGTTTTTCAAGATTGATCTGATATCAAAATATCATCAGGTGTGCATCAAAGAAAAAGACATCTACAAGACTGAATTTCGTACAAGGTATGGGCATTATGAGTTTGTGGTTGTTCCTTTTGGTCTTTCCAATGCTCCATTCACATTCATGTGTTTGATGAACAATGTGTTGCGCCCTTACCTGGATAAGTTTGTGATAGTATTTGTTAATGATCAATTGGTATATTAAATGAATGAGGAGGAGGATTTAGAGCACCTGGCAACAGTATTGAGATTGTTGAGAGACGATAAGTTGTATGCAAAGCTCAAAAAGTGTAGCTTATTTCAAACTCAAATTTATTACTTGGGACATGTTGTTTCCAAGGAGGGGATGGTAGTGGATTCAGAAAATATTAAGAATATCATGGAGTGGCCAACTCTGAAGAATGTACGAAATATTATTGCCGCAAACTAGAATTTATTTTTATTGCTACAACTAGAATTTATTTTTCTAGTTGTTAAAAAATTTAAAAATATATTTTCTACAGAAAATATTGAATAAATCACATTTCAACCTTCACAAATAAACTGCGGAAATAATAGCGTTGGAAACTAAGAAAACACTAGCACACACACACACACAAATGACACCGTTATTTTTGGACAAATGTCCCTGAAAAAACCCAACTTGGGAAAACTAGTGCAGCAGTGAGGGTTTTTATTATTATGCAGCAGTGAAAATCTAAGTACAATCCAGATGCACAAACTACCAATCCACAAAAATTAGTGAGACAAATTTTGACTCACCCGATGATCTGAAATTACTTGCTAGTTAATGTTGTGCTAGTTTAATTTCAGATATAAACTTTTCTTTGCATTGTTTTACTTATCTTTCATGAGTTTCTTTAAGAGCATGTTAGTGGAAAACAACGTACTTAGTGAAATTATGAGTTTGTCATAAGCTTAAAAAGCATAATTTTAAATTACATAACAAAATCAATAGTAAACATAGGAAGCACATATAACAGAGATTAACGCAGAGAATTTTGATAAAGGAGTTCACCCCTCCTGGGCTACATCTTCTTGGTCAAACTTCATAGTGTGACCTTTGTATTAGCTTCCAGTGTGCTCAAATTGCTGTTAAAAGCTTCAGAACCTCTTGGAACCTATTCCAATGAATTTATAACATCATAATCTCCCAAAAATGACTTTTTTTTGTTGTATTTGGACTATGGATGCTTTGGCAATGATGCCAACACATGTTGGCCCTAGCCTTCAAAAATATCCAAATGTACTAAAACACCTGTAGATCACTTTTTATTCCTCTACAACCTGCTTCATTGAGTTCCTAGCATGAAAATTAGCCAGGAATGACTTTTATTGAGCTCAGTTTGGTCAAAAATTGAGTGAGTTATGACCAAAACCAACTTTGCCCCAATTTCTCCTCCAAAATTGGAGAAACTGCCAGTTAAGTTTCTAAATTTGGCATTCCCGCCAAGTTTGGTGCTACCTCCGAAAATTCCGCCAGTTTAATTTTTGGGATTAATTAACATAAGCATGATTATCTGCAGATAAGATAGGATTAAATTTTAACTGTGCTTTACACGCTAATGACGTATTAATGTCATTAAGCCACACTTAAACATTAATTAAACGAGTTTATTTCCGTTGGTTTTTCGTTTGAACTGGCTCTCGATCACGCTCTTCTGGTTACGTGGGGAGGGGGTCGGCCCGTGGGGCTGGCCCCCTCCAACCCCCAACGATCGGGCGGTTACACTTCAAATAGATGCGGAAGATGGTATGGGTAAGAACTACCCTATATGAGAGATGGTCGAGTGCACATATGGAAGGCGGGAGGTCAGGGGTTCGAGCTCCGACCCTGCCATATAATTTTTCTCTAAGTCATGAAGACCTCCACTGCTAACCTTGTCCATCCGCCATTATAGTTCCTCTGCCACATTGGTTAGTATTCCTCCAGATTTAGCTAACTCCATTGTGCTTGGTGGTTTAAAAACATTATAATATACATATGAATATATATTTATCCGAATAATACCACCACCAATAATAATTCGACCAACCTTAGTCCAAATTTGATATGAATTTTTATTCGACCTTCCAACCTGTCCTGCCATGGGGGGGTACGTGGCATGCCACGTGGTCCTTCCCCATTGCCCACTATATAAAATAAAATGCTAATTTAATAAAATTTCACTTAGACTTAGGAATAATAAAAAAATTCACTTCCTAGTCATCATCAGCGAATCTGGTGGTGCCACTTGGTGTAGTATCATTGGTTGTTTCTGGCAGATATTCCTGCAAATGCCGATTGTACATGCCACATCAGCATTGTACCTATTCTCCTCATTTTTTTGCTTATTTTGGAAAATGAACAGCAGACAATAACTCAGTCATACGAACTCAGATTTTGATGAAATGACTTGCGCCAAAATCCTGGCGATGAACTCTATCTGGTTGTTCAAGTTTCAAGAAATTTTGAGCACTTTCAATTTTTAGCTAAAACTTGAGCCTTAGATCATTCCTTCCCACTAGAAACCTTTTGGACCCCAAAAGATATTATCAATTGTTTAGCAAGTGAGGGTACAGGTCCCTCACTTTTCCAATCTCCAACCATTTTTCCTTTGAAGTATTTTGACCTTTGAGTCCAACTCTAAGGTATTCAACATTCCCTCTTCTTGAAGTTCTGATTCTTTTGTCAAGTATGAGATCTTACTGAAGTTCATCAAGATATTCTAGTGAGAAATCATCTATTGATGTGAACTGAACATGCTCTCCTTAATCATCAATCAAAGGAGGCTCAAACAGTCTCAAATTATCAACATTAATGACAGAATAGATTTGCATATAAGGAGGCATATCTAGCTTGAATTCATTTGTACCAATATTTCCTAGAATTTTAAATGGACCATAACAGTTTGGTTTGAGCTTTTTACCTTCCCCTTGAAATCTTTATTTGCTTATGTACAACCAAACTTCATCTCCAACTTGAAATTTGTGATCAACCCGATTTTTGTCATGCCTTGCCTTGAAGCTGCTTTGATTCTTCTCAAGTTGCTCTTGTATTGGGTGATGTACCAACTAAATTTTCTCAATGAACTTTCTTGCTTTATTTATGTCACTATGTCCATCTATAATAACATCTTTCTCAAATATAAAGTCTAATGGTGATCTTGGCAAGTAACCAAAACATGCCTCAAATGGCGATGTATTTGTGGAAGAATGTTTTGCCTGGTTGTAAGCATGTTGTATGTAGTGTAATTGTTCATCCCACAAATTGGGATGCTTGCTGCAATATCCTCTTAGAATATGAATAATAGTCTTATTTACCACCTTTATTTTACCATATGTTTGTGAATGAAATGTTGTACTCTTCTTCAACTTTGTATCCATCATGTCCCATAATTTTGACCAAAAATTCCCAACAAATCGAGAATATCGATCACTTACAATAGAAGTAGGCAAACCAAAATGGATCCATACATTTTGAAAGAAAATATTAGCGGTTTGTTCAACTGTAATAGTTTTCTTACATGCCATCAAAATACACATTTTTCTGAACCTATCTACCACAACATACAAATAATCATGACCTATCCTTGACATAGGAAGGCCTCCTAAAAAATCCATTGAGATGCTCTCCCAAGGATGAGAAGGAACTGGAAGTGGTGTGTACAAACCAAGATTCCTATTGCTAGGTTTATTTGTTGCACATAAAGAACATCCTCTAATAAAATGAGAAACACTTTCATTCATGCGTGGCCAATAACAATACCTTTGCAGATGCACTATTGTCTCTCCTACACCTAAATGTCCTGCAATCAATGATGTGTGTGCCTCTCTTGTGATATTGTTTCTTTCTTCATGTGGTATACATAACTTGCCCAAGTGATACAACAAATTGTTATGAACATGATAATCTAACTCTTCACTTTGGTTTCCCTTACTCAAGTTCTCATACACATCTTGAAAATCACTATCATTAACATATTGTTCAATGTAACTTTCATGCATAATAGAATTGTGCTTGAGAATAATAGATGAATTTACAATAGGCCTAGAGAGCATATCAGCTACCTTATTGTAGATTAATTTCTTGTACCTGATAACCAAGTGAAATTTTTGTAGAAAACCCATCCACTTGAAATGTATTGATTGCTGCAATTTGGACAGTGATTGTAAATACCGCAATGGCTGATGGTCGGTATGGATAATGGTCTCTTTTCCCATCAAGTAATGCTTCCATTTATTTACACTTTGTACCAATTCATATAAATATTTATCATATGTAGGATATTTAGTCACAGGTCCATTAAAAGATTCATAATGAAATGAAATAGGCTTACCATGCTGCATGAGCACTGCTCCCATAGCATAATCACTTGCAACCGTTTGGATCTCAAATGGTTGTCTTAGATCTGGAATTGCTAGTACCGGTGCTGAACTTGTCTTTTTATTTAAAGCATCAAATGATTTCTGCGGCAAATCTCCCCAATGGAAGACTTTATTTATGCTTTTCAATGCATGTAACGGTGCTGCAATGGAAGAAAAATTAGCAATAAATTTCCTCCAATACTGTGCTGCCCGTAAAAAGCTTCTTACCTCGGTAACTGTATTAGGCTTGGGCCAATTCAAAATGACCTAAAATTTGGAAGGATCAATCTTCAATTCACCTCCTCCAATTATGTGTCACAAATATACCAATGAAGTCTTACCAAATTCACACTTTGACATCTTAAGAAACAATTTCTCTTTTCTCAAAACATCAAGTACCTTGTTCACATGCATGACATGTTCTTCTCTTGATTTACTGAATATGAGTATGTCATCTAAGTAAACAAGGACAAAGTCATCTGTAAATGGTCTAAGTACATCATTCATCACTCTTATAAAAGTAGTTGGTGCATTTGTTAAGCCAAATGGCATAACTAACCACTCTTACAATCCTTGTCTAGTCTTGAAAGCAGTTTTCCAAATGTCTTCTTCAGCTATCCTAACTTGATGATAACCACTTCTTAAATCTAACTTAGTGAAATAATTTGCACGCTTTAACTGATCAAGAAAATCATCAATGCGTGGAAGTGGGTAGCGATTCTTTACCGTGATCTTGTTCAGTGCACGGAAATCGATACACATGCACCAAGTCTCATCCTTCTTTGGAACCAAAACTATTGGAGAACCACATGGTGAAGTAGATGGGCATATGATACCTTTATTCAGAAACTCTTGGATTTGCTTCTTGATTTCCAAACTTTCCATTATTTACATGCGATACATACCAATATTCGGAAGTGGAACATCCTGCTGCAGCTGAATCTCATGTTGAATTCCCCTCTTGGGTGGCAACCCCTTTGGTTCTTGAAACATCTCCCCATGCTGACTTACCACATAAAACAAATCAGATTTCAATTTTTCATCACATCCTTCAAAAGATTCATAGTTAACATCTTCCTTTTTCTTGATCATAAGAAGCACAATTTTTTTTACTTGCATTTACTAGCCTCTTCATTTTCCCTGCATTAACTAAAGAGATATTCAGTTTCTTGAAATGAGCTCTCACAATATACTCCACTCCATATTTTATAAAATGATATTTATTATCGTGACGGTAAAATACCAATTTCCTATCATACAAATATGGACTACCCAAGATAATCCCTGAAATATCAAGTGGTACAACATCTAACTCAACTTCATCAACAAAGTTTGCAGTCATAGAAAATCTGAAAATACATTTCCTTGTCACCTGTAAATTTGCATTGTTAACTATCCAACCCAAAGGGTATGGCTTATGATGAGGTATAGTTTCAAGGTTCAGTTTTTTAACTAAGTCTTCTAAAATCAAGTTTTCTTGTGACCCTGTATCAAATAAGGCATCAATCTTTGTATGATTATAAATTAAACTAACATGGAATAATTATATCTGTGTATCCTCATTTGAAGTGTTATTGTGACTTTTTTAGGTACTAGAACTTGCAATCGCTTCCTTTCCTTTGTTAACCATGGCAACTATCTTGGTTTCATCTCCTGAATCAGATCCAAGATCTTTTTGTGTGGTGGTAGTCATCTTTTGTTTCCCTTTGTTATTTGGTTTCTTTGGTCTTAGTTCGAGATGTAGTTTCCAACAGTGAGCTTCCTCATGCCCCTCTTTGGAACAATGTTTGCATGTTATTTTCTCCCCTTCTTGCTTCACATTTGCATTCTTCTTTCCCTTCCATTTTCCTCCTTTCTCTTTTCTCTTACCCTTGAATGGCTTCTTCTTACTACCCACTTCATAAATATTTTTACCCCTTGCTTCAAGATGCGTGGCTTGCACACATACTTCATCTAAGTTGTTTGGGTTAAACATGAGAATAGTGTGTTTTAAGTAGGAATTTAGACCTCATATATATATAATTCAAGAGTGTGTCTTGTGAATTTAAGTCTACTCCAAGTAATAAAGCCCTTTTCCTAAACTCTTGTGTATACTCTTGGACACTTTGACCTTTAAGCTATCTAAATTTTTTCCAACTCATTATTTATTTCCGCATATTTGCTAATGGATATAATTGTATTTTAATGGAAGAAATGAATTCAACACAAGTAATGGAAAAATTACCATGGATGCACATTTCCTCTTGTGTCTTTGCCTCCCACCAAAATAATGTTGCTCCTTCTAGCCTTAATGAAGCCATTTGGATTTTAATATCGTATTCTTGTAGATTTTGAATTCTACAGTAAACTTCTAATTGACGAATCCAATTATCTAGTTTTTTAGCATTAACTTCTCCATTATATGTAGGAAGTTCAAATTTGATGTCCAACTTGAGTAACGGAGTCTTACATTTTGGGATCTTGGAATGAGTATGGGTTTGAGTTTTTGTAGTGGATTTGGAAGATGAAGATGTTGATGAGGATGATTATGATGATGATGGTGGAGAAGGAGGTGGTTTTCCACCACTAGCTTTTGAGCTCCTCTCTTCCTCATTTTTACTGTTAGAATATTATTCTCTATGAGGGTTTTTTGAACCTTCTCCGGTTTCCTTTTCCATAAAAGCTTCATACGTAAGTTTCACCATCCTTTGAAACATAAGCAGGATTAGCGGCGGATAAGATACGATTAAAGTTTAACTGCGCTTTACACGCTAATGACGTAATAACATCATTAAGCCACACTTAAACATTAATTAAGCGATTTTATTTCTGTCGGTTTTTCATTTGAACTGGCTCTCGATCGCACTCTTCTGGTCACATGGGGAGGGGGTTGGCCCGCGGGGCTAGCCCCCTCCAACCCCCAACGGCCGAGCACTTACAATAAAAATAGATGCGGAATATGGTATGGGTAAGAACTGCCCCATAGGAGAGATGGTCGAGCATGCATATGGTAGGCGGGAGGTCAGGGGTTCGAGCCTCGACCCCGCCATATAATTTTGCTCTAAGTCATGAAGACCTCCACCGCTAACTTTATCCATCTGCCATTCTAGGTCCTCAGCCACATTGGTTAGTATGCCTCCAGATTTAGCTAACTGCGTCGTGGTTGGTGGTTTAAAAACATTATATATATATATATATATCCGAATAATACCACCACCAATAATAATTTGACCAACCTTAATCCAAATTTTATATGACTTGTCATTGGACCTTCCAACCTATCCTGCCATGGGGGGGTACATGGCATGCCACGTGGCCCTTCCCCATTAGCCACCATATAAAATAAAATTCCAATTTAATAAAATTTCACTTAGACTTAGGAACAAAAATTTTCACTTCCTAGTCATCATCAGCGAATCTGGTGGTGCCACTTGGCGTAGTGTCATTGGTTGTTTCTGGAGGATATTCCTGCAAATGCTGATTGTACTTGCCACATCAGCATTATACCTGTTCTGCTCTTTTTTTTCCCTGTTTTGGAAAATGAACAGCAGAAGATAACTCAGTCATACAAACTAGGATTTTCATGAAATGAGTTGCGCCAGAATCCTGGCGACGAACTCTATCTGGTCATTTAGGTTTGAAGCAAGTTCAAGCACTTTCTATTTTTAGCTAAAACTTGAGCCTTAGATCATTCCTTCCCACTAGAAGCCTTTTAGACCCCAAAATATATTATCAATTTTTCAGCAAGTGAGGGTACAGGTCCCTCACTACTCCAATCTCCAACCATTTTTCCTTTGAAGTATTTTGACCTTTGAGTCCAACTCTAAGGTAGTCAACATTCCCTCTTCTTGAAGTTCTGATTCTTTTGTCAAGTATGAGATCTTACTGAAGTTCATCAAGATATTCTAGCGAGAAATCATCTATTGATGTGAACTGAACATGCTCTCCTTGATCATCAATCAAAGGAGGCTCAAACAGTCTCAAATTATCAACATTAATGACAGAATAGATTTGCATATAAGGAGGCATATCTAGCTTGAATGCATTTGTACCAATATTTCCTAGAATTTTAAATGGACCATAACAGTTTGGTTTGAGCTTTTTACCTTCCCCTTGCAATATTTATTTGCTTATGTACAACCAAACTTCATCTCCAACTTGAAATTTGTGATCAACCCGATGTTTGTCATGCCTTGCCTTGTAGCTGCTTTGATTCTTCTCAAGTTTCTCTTGTACTGTGTGATGTACCAACTAAATTTTCTCAATGAACTTTCTTGCTTTATCTATGTCACTATGTCCATCTATAATAACATCTTTCTCAAATATAAAGTCTAACGGTGATCTTGGCAAGTAACCAAAACATGCCTCAAATGGCGATGTATTTGTGGAAGAATGTTTTGCCCGGTTGTATTCATGTTGTATGTAGTGTAACTGTTCATCCCACAAATTGGGATGCTTGCTGCAATAGACTCTTAGAAGATGAATAACAGTCTTATTTACCACCTCTATTTTACCATATGTTTGTGGATGAAATGTTGTACTCTTCTTCAACTTTGTATCCATCATGTCCCATAATTTTGACCAAAAATTCCCAACAAATCGAGAATATCGATCACTTACAATAGTAGTAGGAAGACCAAAATGGATCCATACATTTTGAAAGAAATTATTAGCAGTTTTTTCAGCTGTAATAGTTTTCTTACGTGCCATCAAAATACACATTTTTCTGAACCTATCTACCACAACATACAAATAATCATGATCTATCCTTGACATAGGAAGGCCTCCTAAAAAATCCATTGAGATGCTCTCCTAAGGATGAGAAGGAACTGGAAGTGGTGTGTACAAAACAAGCTTCCTATTGCTAGGTTTACTTGTTGCACATAAATAACATCCTCTAATAAAATGAGAAACACTTTCATTCATGCGTGGCCAATAACAATACCTTTGCAGATGCACTATTGTCTTGCCTACACCTAAATGTCCTGTAATCAATGATGTGTGTGCCTCTCTTGTGATATTGTTTCTTTCTCCATGTGGTATACATAACTTGCCCAAGTGATACAACAAATTTTTATGAACATGATAATCTAACTCTTCACTTTGGTTTCCCTTACTCAAGTTCTCATACACATCTTGAAAATCACTATCATTAACATATTGTTCAATGTAACTTTCATGCATAATAGAATTGTGCTTGAGAATAATAGATGAATTTACAATAGGCCTAGAGAGCATATCAGCTACCTTATTGTAGATTCCTTTCTCGTACCTGATAACCAAGTGAATTTTTTGTAGAAAATCCATCCACCTGAAATGTATTGATTGCTGCAATTTGGACTGTGATTGTAAATACTGCAATGGTTAATAGTCGGTATGGATAATGGTCTCTTTTCCCATCAAGTAATGCTTCCATTTATTTACACTTTGTACCAATTCATATAAATCTTTATCATATGTAGGATATTTAGTCACAGTTCCATTAAAAGCTTCAGAATGAAATGAAATAGGCTTACCATGCTGCATGAGCACTGCTCCCATAGCATAATCACTTGCAACCGTTTGGATCTCAAATGGTTGTCTTAGATCTGGAATTGCTAGTACCAATGCTGAACTTGTCTTTTTATTTAAAGCATCAAATGCTTTCTGCTGCAAATCTCCCAAATGGAAGAATTTCTTATTGCTTTTCAATGCATGTAATGGTGCTGCAATGGAAGAAAAATTAGCAATAAATTTCCTCCAATACTGTGCTGCCCGTAAAAAGCTTCTTTCCTCGGTAACTATATTAGGCTTGGGCCAATTCAAAATGACCTAAACTTTGGAAGGATCAATCTTCAATTCACCTCCTCCAATTACGTGTCACAAATATACCAATGAAGTCTTACCAAATTCACACTTTGACATCTTAAGAAACAATTGCTTTTTTCTCAAAACATCAAGTACCTTGTTCACATGCATGACATGTTCTTCTCTTGATTTATTGAATATGAGGATGTCATCTAAGTAAACAAGGACAAAGTCATCTATAAATGGTCTAAGTACATCATTCATCACTCTTATAAAATTAGTTGGTGCATTTGTTAAGCCAAATGGCATAACTAACCACTCATACAATCCTTGTCTAGTCTTGAAAGCAGTTTTCCAAATGTCTTCTTCAACTATCCTAACTTGATGATAACCACTTCTTAAATCTAACTTAGTCAAATAATTTGCACGCTTTAACTGATCAAGAAAATCATCAATGCGTGGAAGTGGGTAGCGATTCTTTACCGTGATCTTGTTCAGTGCACGGAAATTGATACACATGCACCAAGTCTCGTCCTTCTTTGGAACCAAAAATATTGGAGAACCACATGGTGAATTAGATGGACATATGATACCTTTATTCAGAAACTCTTGGATTTGCTTCTTGATTTCCAAAATTTCCATTATTTACATGCGATACATACCAATATTCGGAAGTGGAACACCCTGCTGCAGCTAAATATCATGTTGAATTCCCCTCTTGGGTGGTAACCCCTTTGGTTTTTGAAACATCTCCCCATGCTGACTTACCACATCAAACAAATCATATTTCAATTTGTCATCACATCCTTCAAAAGATTCATAGTTAACATCTTCCTTTTTCTTGATCATAAGAAGCACAATTTTTTTTACTTGCATTTACTAGCCTCTTCATTTTCCCTGTGTTAACTAAAGAGATATCCAGTTTCTTGCAATGAGCTCTCAAAATATACTCCACTCCATATTTTATCAAATGATATTTATTATCATGATGGTAAAATACCACTTTCCTATCCTACAAATATGGACTACCCAAGATAATCCCTGAAATATCAAGTGGTACAACATCTAACTCAACTTCATGAACAAAGTTTGCAGTAATAGCAAATCTGAAAATACATTTCCTTGTCACCTATAAATTTGCATTGTTAACTATCCAACCCAAAGGGTATGGCTTATGATGAGGTACAGTTTCAAGGTTCGGTTTTTTAACTAAGTCTTCTGAAATCAAGTTTTCTTGTGACCCTGTATCAAATAAGGCATCAATCTTTGTATGATTAGAAATTAAACTAACATGGAATAATTATATCTGTGTATCCTCATTTGAAGTGTTATTGTGACTGTTTTAGGTACTAGAACTTGTAATCGCTTCCTTTCCTTTGTTAACCATGGCAACTATCTTGGTTTCATCTCCTGAATCAGATCCAAGATCTTTTTGTGTGGTGGTAGTCATATTTTGTTTCCCTTTGTTATTTGGTTTCTTTGGTCTTAGTTCGGGATGTAGTTTCCAACAGTGAGCTTCATCATGCCCCTCTTTGGAACAATGTTTGCATGTTATTTTCTCCCCTTCTTGCTTCACATTTGCATTCTTCTTTCCCTTCCATTTTCCTCCTTTCTCTTTTCTCTTACCCTTGAATGGCTTCTTCTTACTACCCACTTCAGAAATTTTTTTACCCCTTGCTTCAAGATGCGTGGCTTGCACACATACTTCATCTAAGTTGTTTGGGTTAAACATGAGAATAGTGTGTTTTAGGTAGGAATGTAGACCTCATATATATATATACTTCAAGAGTGTGTCTTGTGAATTTAAGTCTACTCCAAGTAATAAAGCCCTTTTCCTAAACTCTTGTGTATACTCTTGGACACTTTGACCTTTAAGCTATCTAAAGTTTTTCCAACTCATTATTTATTTCCGCATATTTGCTAATGGATAGAATTGTATTTTAATGGAAGAAATGAATTCAACAGAAGTAATGGAAAAATTACCATGGATGCACATTTCCTCTTGTGTCTTTGCCTCCCACCAAAATAATGTTGCTCCTTCTAGCCTTAATGAAGCCATTTGGATTTTAATATCGTATTCTTGTAGATTTTGAATTCTACAGTAAACTTCTAATTGACGAATCCAATTATCTATTTTTTTAGCATCAACTTCTCCATTATATGTAGGAAGTTCAAATTTGATGTCCAACTTGAGTAACGGAGTCTTACATTTTGGGATCTTGGAATGAGTATGGGTTTGAGTTTTTGTAGTGGATTTGGAAGATGAAGATGTTGATGAGGATGATTATGATGATGGTGGTGGAGAAGGAGGTGGTTTTCCACCACTAGATTTTGAGCTCCTCTCTTCCTCCTTTTTACTGTTAGAATATTATTCTCTATGAGGGTTTTTTGAACCTTCTCCAGTTTCATTTTCCATAAAAGATTCATACATAAGTTTCACCATCCTCTGAATTTCTTTGAACTCCTTCTTGACATCCTCTTCCTTAGAATGTTCATGAGCTCCTTCATGGCCTGAAATTTTGGCTGTTAATTCAAGCTCTATCTCTGCAGCTTGTATCTCTTCAACCACTTCAGCCTCTTGTGCAATTAATTCCTCTTGTGCTTCAAGTTTTTCCTTGTGTGGTTTTTTGGGTAAGGATGATGTCATCTCAGCCTTCTTCCTTGTTTTCCTAAATTCTAGACTAGCTATCAGTAGCTTCCCATCTCCTCTCTGCAATCTCAATCTTGTAAGCATCAATAAATTTGCAGTATTAAAAACTCTTCAAGTAAAACAAGCAAGCAACCTTGTGCTCTGATACCAACTAGATCTTAAATTACTTGCTAGTTAATGTAGTGCTAGTTTCATTTCAGATATAAACTTTTCTTTCTATTGTTTTACTTATCCTTCATGAGTTTGTTTAAGATCATGTGATTGGAAAACATCATACTTAGTGAAATTATGTGTTTGTCATAAGCTTAAAAATCATAATTTTAAATGACAAAACAGAAGCAATAGTAAACACAACAAGCACATATAACAAAGCTTAACACGGAGAATTTTGATAAAGGAGTTCACCCCTCCTGGGCTACATCTCCTTGGTCCAGCTTCATAGTGTGACCTTTGTATTAGCTTCAAGTGTGATCAAATTTTTGTTAAAAGCTTCAAAACCTCTTGGAACCTATTCCAATGAGTTTATAACATCATAATCTCCTAAAAATGAATATTTTTTTGTTGTATTTTGACTCTGGATGCTATGGAAATGAACCCAACACTTGTTGGCCCTAGCCTTCAAAAATATTCAAATGTAATAAAACACCTGTAGATCACCTTTTCTTCCTCTACAAACTACTTCATTGATTTCCTAGCATGAAAATTATCTAGGAATGACTTTTATTGAGCTCAGTTTGGTTGAAAATTCAGTGAGTTATGACCAAAACCAACTTTGCTCCAATTTCTCCTCCAAAACTGGATAAACTATCAATTAAGTTTCTAAATTTGGCATTCCCACCAAGTTTGGCATTGCCTCCGAAAATTCCACCAATTTAATTGTCAAGATTAATTAACATAAGCAGGATTAGCGACAGATAAGATAGGATTAAAGTTTAATTGTGCTTTACGTGCTAATGACGTAATAACGTCATTAAGCCACACTTAAACATTAATTAAGCGAGTTTATTTCCGTCAGTTTTTCGTTTGAACTGGCTCTCGATCGCACTCTTCTGGTCACATGGGGAGGGGGTTGGCCCGCGGGGCTAGCCCCCTCCAACCCCCAACGGTCGGGCGGTTACAATAAAAATAGATGCGGAATATGGTATGGGTAAGAACTGCCCCATAGGAGAGATGGTCGAGCATGTATATGGCAGGTGGGAGGTCAAGGGTTCGAGCCTCGACCCCGCCATATAATTTTGCTCTAAGTCATGAAGACCTCCACCGCTAACTTTATCCATCTGCCATTCTAGGTCCTCAGCCACATTGGTTAGTATGCCTCCAAATTTAGCTAACTGTGTCGTGGTTGGTGGTTTAAAAACATATATATATATATATATATATATATATATATATATATATATATATATATATATATATATATATATATATATATATATATATATATATATATATATATATATCCGAATAATACCACCACTAATAATAATTTGACCAACCTTAATCCAAATTTTATATGACTTGTCATTCGACCTTCCAACCTATCCTACCATGGGGGGGTACATGGCATGCCACGTGGCCCTTCCCCATTAGCCACCATATAAAATAAAATGCCAATTTAATAAAATTTCACTTAAACTTAGGAATAAAAAATTTCACTTCCTAGTCATCATCAGCGAATCTAGTGGTGCCACTTGGCATAGTTTCATTGGTTGTTTTTGGTGGATATTCCTGCAAATGCTGATTGTACTTGCCACATCAGCATTATACCTGTTCTGCTCATTTTTTTGCATGTTTTGGAAAATGAACAGCAGAAGATAACTCAGTCATACAAACTCGGATTTTCATGAAATGAGTTGCGCCAGAATCCTGGCGATGAACTCTATCTGCTCATTTAGGTTTGAAGCAAGTTCAAGCACTTTCAATTTTTAGCTAAAACATGAGCCTTAGATCACGTAACACTGATCTAGCTTCGAAACTGGATTTGAATGGACTCCATGAAACCCCTATGTCATCCTTTGTTTTAAGCCTGTGCATTCACTGGTATGCTCTTCCTGGAACTGCAACTGATCAAGTCATCTGCTGAATCTAGCCTCTAAGAATGACTCACTTTCCCCTTCCAAAAATATTCTTGACATCTAGCAATTGAATCGACCTGATGTCTAGCCAAATCAAACTCTACCTATGAAGCTTCTGTGTTGCCTCTGGGCAGCCTCATTGAGGAAACTTGGCCCTCCTGCATTTGACCCTCTAGATTTGGAAAATATCCTCCAAACCCATTGTCCCTGCCCCTCACTCACTGCTTCAATCTTTGGCTCTCTAGCAACTGATTTTTGCTACTTTGGAAATCTATTTGCTAAGGAAATCAAACTTCTTGTGTTGTGGTGTGTCTTCTCCAATATGAAGCATTTTCGTTTCCTTTGTAAAACCTCACCAAGGAAACTCGGGCCTCCTGCAACTGACCCTCTAAATCTAGAAAATCTCCTTCAGACTCACTGTCCTTCCCCTCATTCACTACTTTGATCTCTAGCTCTCCGAAAACTTATTGTTACTACTTTGGAAATCGATCTTCCAAGGAAATCAAATTTTTGGTGTTCTGGTGTGTCTTCTCCAAACTCCCATCAACTTCCTCTTATAATCCTTTGTTGAGTCTTCAACGAACAAGATGAAAACTTAATCAATGGCTAGGATCATCTTGCAGTCTATCCGCATGAGTTTCTAGATGATTTACACCTTGACTTAATTAATTCTGATTAATTAACCATATTCCCTAAGTTTAGACTTAGGAAACATTTTAAAAATGGCTAATAATCTAATGAAGTCATTTCTAGGTCTAATTTCCAGAAAGGATTTTCGGGTCTTGGAGATCTCATGTATTCTAGCCTCTCCACCAAATTTCATGGATAGAACACATATGATGCTACAAAAACTAACACTCCCTCTTAGCGAGGAATGTGTTCTAGTGTTGCACAACCTGTCACAACACCTTGTCTCAATACCATCCTCTATCACGCTACTGATGTCTGGCTATACTTCCCACCAACCACTGTGAAAATTTCATCTGTGTTTCATCTATGTTGTTTATAACCCTACTTAATTGTTGCCAACACTACATCTTCACTGCAAATATATTGTTCCTGCAACTGCGACATCTGCAACTAAAAAACATCCAAAATATTGAATCAATTGTGTTCAGTAAGATGCATCTATCTCCTGAGTCTCTAGATGCTACTATCCTTTGCACTATCTCTGAAGAATCTGTGTTATTGTTGAATCTGCATTGTTCCACTCTGCGCTCTCCAACATCTGATTGCAACTAGTTTGCAATTGTCACTTTGGAATCTTGATTCCACCTTTGACACTAATCCATCCTACTACTGAATAATATGGGCCCATGTATCCAAGTAATGATCCATGATGTGGAATCATCAAGGACCCTACCCAATCTTTGTAGCTCTCTGGGGCTACAACTCCAACTCACCCCACCTCACTCCTGGAGGTATAGATGACATCGTCATGAAGTCTTCCTCCAACCTGGAGGACAACCTACTTGTCTTAGCATGTGTTGATGTCTAGTCCTTCTTGTCCTTCTTTTTGAGAGGAAACTGGGTATTGTAGTGGCCAAACTCACCACACCTGAAGCACTTGGCCTTAGATAGGTCCTCCTTCTTTTTTATGATCCCCTTGTGCCCGACTATGACCCTTGGGTGCAAGGGCCACATTCTCCTCCTCACTCTTCACGCCCTCATTGTTGCTGCCACTGATGTTGCTCTTCAATAGAGCCTACCTCAACTCTTCCTATTGCGAATTGATCTCTAACTTCCTGAATCCGAGTAAGAAAGGCATCTATGCTCTCGCCCTTTTTCATCCTCTTGTTCCTCATCTTCTCCTGGAGATACATATTCCGCTTCTTAGAATAACTTTGAAACAACTCAGACAAGGCATCCCAAATCTCCTTGGTTGTTCCCTTATCTGTCACATGTGAAACGAGATGATCCCGAACTCCATCCAAAATCGTCCTCTTGGCCTTCATCATTTCCTTTTTGTATTACCTCTACTGATCGGCATCTTGGGGTGTTGCTACCACACTCTCTGCATAGGGCTTCAAACCATATTCATATAGAAGGAATAACATCATTTCCTTCCATATGACATAGTTTAGGCACCCTCCAATTTGTCTTGGTCCCTGAGCCCAACTATGGCCATCTCTAATATGGTATGTAAACTCCCTCTTCCTCTGCTCGATTGCTACTCTACTACTCGCACTCCCTCCTGGAATGCAATGTTCTTCTAACTGCTACTGCCCATATGCAACTAGGAAATCAATTTTTTTTGCTGGAAACCCTCTGAGAGAAATCCCACTCTGTGTGTGTGCTTTTCTCTTCCACCTGACATTGGTTCTATTGTTGCAAAACCCTCTCTATCCAACCAAGGAATCCGCTAAGCGAAAATTTGAGTTGTATGTGCTCCCTCTAACTACTGGAATCACTATCCTGGGTAACTCAATTTTTCTGTTATCCTTCAAATAAAAAATAAATTGATGCCCCAGCAATTCAGCGTGTGCCTATCAATGAACTGTGTTGCCTCTGAAAATTTCAGCCTGCTGCTCCCTCTGAGTAGTGAAATTTTCCTCTTCGCTTCCCTACTGATCACTTCTGCTCTGATACCATGTGAAAATTTCAAGTCTGAAATTTTATTGCAACAACTGGAATTTATTTTTCTAATTGTTAATTAATTTAACAATTTATTTTCTATGAAAAATATTGAATAAATCACACTACAAACTTCACAAAAAATATTGCGAAAACAATAACACTAGAAACTAAGAAAATACTATCACGCACACACACACAAAATGACACTGTTATTTTTGGACAACTGTCCCCAGAAAAAACCCAACTTGTGAAAATTGGTGTAGCAGTGAGGGTTTTTATTATTATGCAATATTAAAATTCTGAGTAAAATCTAGATGCACAAACTGGCAATCCACTACAGGAGAAATAGCCATAAAAATTAGTGAGATAGATTTTGTATCACTTGGCACTGATCTAGCTCTGAAACTAGCTCTGAATGGGCTACACAAAACCCCTACGTCAGCCTCTACGTCAATCCTGTGCAATCATTGGTATGCTCTACTTGGAATAGTATTTTATCAAGTCGTCTGCCCAATCCGGCCTCTGAGAATGACTCGTTGGCCCCTTCCAGAAATATTCTCAGCCTCCTGCAAATGAATCGACCCTCTGTCTGGACAAATCAAACTCTCCCTCTAAAGCTTTTGTGCAGCCTCACTGAGTAAACTCATCCCTCCTGCAACTAACTCTATGGATCTAGAAAATATCCTTCGGACTCACTGTGCCCACCCCTCGCTGCTTCGATTTCTGGCTCTCCGACACCTGATTGTTGCTACTCTGGAAATTGATTTTCCAAGGAAATCGAACTTCTAATGTTGTGGTGTGTATTTTCCAAGTGCCCATCAACGTCCTCTTATAATCCTTTGTTGAGTCTTCAACGACAAATATTAAAACTTAATCAATGGCTAGGATCATCTTGGAGTTGATCCCTGTGAGTTTCTAGATGATTCACACCTTGACTTAATTAATTATGATTAATTAACCATTTTCCCTAAGTTTGGACTTAGGAAACATTCAAAAACTGGTTAATAATTATTTAAGTCATTTCTGGTGTAATTTCCAAAAACGATTTTTTGGTCTTGGAGATCTCATGTATTCTAGCCTCTCCACCAAATTTCATCGCTAGAACACATCTGATGCTACAAAAACTAACAGAATGTGGATGAGGTCAGATCATTCATGGGAATAGTAGGTTATTACAGGAGTTTCATCAAGAACTTCTCTAATATTGGTTATCCTATAACATCTTTGCATAGGAAAGGAAAGAAGTTTGAATGAACTATTGAGTGTACAACTAGTTTTGATCAGTTGAAGCAGTTGCTTACCAATGTTCCAGTTTTGAGGATTGCTAGCACAAATACTTTCTGGTTTGTACAAATTCTTGCAAGGAAGGACTTGGTAGATTCTTGATGTAAGAAGCGCATGTGGTTTTCTATGAATCGCGGAATTTGAATGAGCATGAGCAGAACTCAAAATGAGAAGTGGTTTGTACAAATGCTTGCAAGGAAGGACTTGGTGGAGTCTTTATGTAAGAAGGGATGGTGGTTTGCTATGAATCACGGAAGCTGAATGAGCATGAGCGGAACTCAAAACAAGAACTCTAGCCAAACTCAAAACGAAAGCTCTAAACTCAAAACAAGAACCTAGCCAAAAAACCCTAAAAATCATGAAAAAGCAACCCGAAAATGAAAAGTGTTGATGTTGCATCAACACTTTTTTTTCAGGGTAAGTTTTCAACAATTTTTAAAAATGGCAGTAAAATCCAATAAAAGTCAATTTTTTGGTGTAAAAAACAACATGAAAATTAAAAGTGTTGATGTTGCATCGATACATTTTTTTTTGTTCGGGGTAAATTTTCAGCATTTTTTTAAAAATGGCAGTAAAATCCAATAAAAACCAATTTTTTGTGTAAAAAACATTCTTAAAATGAAAAGTGTTGATGTTAGAATAACGTCTTATTTTATTTTATTTTATTTTTTTCGGGGGGGTAAATTTTCATTAATTTTTAGTAATGATGTTAAAATATCATGACTCGGAAAAAAACTTAAAATTTTGACAAATTTTCAACCATGGAATTAAAACCAAAGATCATGACTACATAAAACTTTAAGTTTTCGATACATTTCAACCATGGCATTATGAAAAAAATATATGACCAAAAAAACTTTAAAAATGAACACATAAATGAAAGAGTCATTATACAAAGAGTAATTTCTTTTTAAAATGCTAAAATTAAGGCTATTTTAAAATCTTAGCTTAACACAACTTGACACATTGCAACAAAAAAATAAAATTCAACCATCAAATTAACACGCAGCGTAGGCGAATTCGACTCATTGCAATGAATAGTTAAAAACCAACCATGAAATTGACAGAGTTTGGAGGCATACTCAAACCATTATAACAAAAAATAAAATCAACTATCAAAATGACATATAATGGGATCGGGTTGCTAGTTGAAGATCAACACGAACCCTGCAAAAAAATAAAATAAAATAAAATAATAAATAAATAAAAATACAAAATACAAAACAAAACAAAAATTAAAACTAAAGTTGAAACAAAAAAAAAAAAAAAAAACTTAAGAAAATAATAAGAAGTAAATAAAAATAGATATTAAAACATTAAAAAAAGACTCAAGAAAAAGAAATTATATATATATATATATATATAAACTTACGAAAATATTTCAAAAATACATAATTTTAAAAAACAAAATTAAAAAAATATACCCAGAAAAACAAAAAACAAAAAAATAATAACTAATTGGATAATTACATTAAAAAAAAACAGACAAGAAAACAAAATAAAAAACATTAAAACAAAAATTAATAAATAAAACATAAAAAACAATTAAAAATAATTAAAATAATTAAAAATCATTAAAATTAAAAAATAAAACATTAAAAATAAAAATTATTAAAAACATATATTTTTCCCCCATTGGTCGATCCGGAGAATCGGCTAACTCGGGCTTGGATTGACCAATTCCAGCCATCGTCAGGCCAGGCAAAGTTGCATCTGCTCGTCCTGGCCATAGCCACTTAGGCGGTTGGGCTCACCTCACCGAGTCCCCGAATCGACCAGCAAGGTAAACTCATTTTTTATTTATATATATATATATATATATATATATATATATATATATATATATATATATATATAATTTTATTTTTAAAATTTTTATTTTTTATTTTCTTAATATTTTTTTTTTAATGTATCTATTTTTATTTTTCTTTTTATTTCTATGTACAAATTTTTTATATGTTTTTTTAATTTTCTTTTAATGTTTGTTATAATTTTTTTTTCTATATATATAATTGTTTTCTAATTTTAATGTTTTTTTTCACATTTTAGATTTATTTTTTTAATATATTTTTTTCATTTTTTAATTTTAAATTTTTTTTAATTTAATTGGATTTTTTAATATTTATGTTTTTTTAATGGTATGTTTTAATTTATTTATATTTGTTATTTTTACTTAAAAAATTATTTGAATAACAAAAAAAAAAATCTTCATTTTTCGATATAAAATTCATGAAAATTTCATAAAATTTGTTATTTTTCCAAAAAAAAATTATTCAAATTTTTCATAAAAAAAACTTTTATTTAACATGTTATTTTAGCGAAAAGGTCCTAAATACGCGCTTTTTTAATTATATCTATATACAAATGTGTATTTTTTGTCGAGTGTTTAAAATTATTATTTTTTAGTGACAATTTTTTTATGTATATTGAAGTATTAATTATATATATATATATATATATATATATATATATATATATATATATATTCTAACCCCAAATTATTAATTGCAAAAAAAATTAAAATTTTTATTATAAATAAAAACATACAAAGTTCGGCCACGATGGGGTCGTCGATCATAAAGTGGTGGATCATGATTATATCATTGAAGGAAAGGCCTTACAACCTGCAGGGTGGGTTGACTAGCAGTAGGTGTCCAAGGGACAGAGGTGGCAAAGACCGCGTGTGAGGCAGGGGACTCAGATCCCGAAGGCACCATCATAAGGCAAGTTAGGATACGATGGAATGAAAGATCTGTCGAGATTTTATAATCTGGCTATGTTACTCTAAAACCATTTTTCCGTGGGTGAAGGTCAATTGGTTCAGAGCAAATAGGAGCTACGGGATACAAAACCACAGGCTGCGATGCCCATCAAACCAAGGGTATGTTGTTTTGTTCCTCTCATTTTTATGTCTCACGAGTATGGAGATCATTGGAAATTTTGTGCTTTTCGCTTCGAAATGGAGTAGTATGTTGGGTGCATCAACTTCTTTGTCTGCATGGCATCCTGGGAAATTTTATTTGGTTTTATCTGGGTTGATAATATCATTCTCCATTTTGTATGGTATAATGCTACAAAAATGGGGGACATGGGGCTGATTTCAGGAGGGTACGGTTGCAAATACTATGAATTGGAAGGGTTGGTGTTGGCTTGAGGGGTCCTGACCCAAGTTTTGAGTTCAAGGTTTGCCAACAAACCCTTATACTACTGGCCCTTTCAGTAGTGACCTACTTGCGCAGGTCAAAGTCTCACCCGAAGTAGTATGGGTGGGTGCTGGAATCAGGTTTCCGCACCCTGAGAAAGGATAGGTAAGGCAAGCAGAGCTGCGTCCTACCTCGAGATGTCCAGATCTTCCCGGGCAGGACTTATAGGTCTCTTTTCGCATCCACGTACGCAAGTTCAATTATACTATGGTACTCAATGATCATATACTTCTAAGACAATAGCTCAATATTGCATAAAACAGAACAAACAGATCTAGATGCAGTAAGAACACTTACACAAAACTTTCACAGCTGAATAAAAAATATGCATAATACAGTAATTACCAATGATTCGCATAAACAGTACACATAGATTCAATTCTCAACAGCCTTTCTTATTCATCAATTCATCAATTCCCTCTTACAATACCCTTCCCAGCCTGCGCACACAGCAGCAGGGTCTGCACACAGCAGGACTCTGGATCTCCGTGCACACAGCTAGCAGGAGTCCTTTCCCCAAAAACCCAAACAGATTTACTAAACCATAATTCACATCAATAGCTCCTCATTTCTCTCCCTTTCACTTCAAAATGTTCCTCTATTTATAATAATCTAGCCTAAACTTTCCTATGGTCCGCAAACCGTGGTTTTTGGACCCCTGGTTTACCCTTTGACCCATTACAACGCTTTTGGGGCTTTGACCCACCCCAAAACCCCTGCGCTAGCCTAATTATAATAAAAAATATACAAAATCGGACCAGTTTCGTAGCTCGTAGGAGACCCTGTTCCAACAGTTGGCCACTCATTAAGCGAGTTAGCAGAACCACCCTGACCTGCATGTTAAACTGGAAGATTATTCTATGATTATCGCATGTTTTTTCTAGCCCTCTAGGGTGCATGAGGAAGGATAAAATTGTTGTAATTCCATGTGGGAAGCCTGGGAAAACCTGGCAACAAACCTCGGATGGGGGCATGGTTCATATTCATCATTATGATATGGGATGGCGGTTTATGGCTTAATTGTTATGGCTCGTTGATAATGCGTTATGTTTGTGTATGGTCCTTACTCTTGTCATAGAGACAAACCCCTTGCGAGAAGTCGGGACCTCAATTGGGGGCACGCAGGCATACTATTCATTAGCTTACCGAACTGATACAAGGGAGCATACTCTAATGGCGCGAGCAAAGAGCATCAAAGAGGAAGCAGGGGTGTACTTCCGGAGGCAGACCTGGAAATGAGGGGTTCAGAAAGAGAAAGGAGAGCCCTTCTCCCAGGTTCTGAGTAGGTCAGCTCATAAACCTCAAGCCAAGAAAACGAGGGATGTCGCATAGGCATATGTTCAAGAGATTTCGAGTCAAGTTAGGAAGGTAATCATGAAGTGGGAGGAGGCTCTCACTCACCAAGCAGAAGAAGAATTAGATTTGGATGGTGAACTCATTTTTCCTGACCTGTGCAATACCAGAGGAAAGGTATCACAGAACCATCAAACCCTTCATCTTTATTTGCGAATGAAACATTTGGTGGAAAAATCCATCATGCACACCACTGATTTTATGCAGGTATATCCTTCTTTGCAGGAAATTCAAAAATACTTCCAGCTCTTGCAGTTCCAGGTTCATCTGTAGAATGCCCATTTAGGAAGAATCGAACAGCTTCTTAGGAAGCCTCAGTAATCTGGAATTCCCAAGTCTAGTGCTAAACACCCGACACCTATTGAGTCCTTGAAGGACTAGCTAGTTACTCATCAGTTCTGTTTACTGTTTCATTTTGTATATTTTTATGAAAATCATAGAAGGTTGTAGCCTTAGGAAGACAAAATTTTGTAAGGATTTAGATAGTTCGGCTTATATAGCTATGTATGATAGACTAAAGACATTTTGGTTATGTTTGTCTTATAATGCTTTCCAATGGCCAACAAACCTGGTTTCCCATCGGGTAGGGTGAGGCATCGAAAGAGATCATCTATTGTAATCTGCCTTTTTTTATGAATGAATGAAAGCTACTACTCAGCTTACAAAAAAAAATGCAAGTTCAAAAAACCTTAAAAACAAACATCTTAGGACAAAAAACAAGAAGTGGAATAAGAAAACTTGAAAAATGGTTAAATAATCAACATTTTAAAAAAAAAATGTGCATAGTTAGGACATAAGAAAAATTCAAGTGTCAAAAATATGTCTTAAAAAAAAAATTGTCGCTTTTGAAAGTCTACATGATCCTGCATTAAAGTCTATATATATTTGTACTTAATTATATCAAAAAAAATTAAGTGTCAAAACTAAACCCTCTAAAAAAGGGGGTTGATGCTGCATCAACACTTTTCAAAATCAGCATGAAAATCACTAACCTTTTAAAAAAAATGCTCATACTTGATACATAAGAAAATTTAAAGTGTCAAAAATATGCTCCAAAAAAAAAGGTGTACTCAGAATCAACACTTTTCAAAATTGGATGATTTTTTGTTACCTCTAAAAAACATGTACTCAGTATAGCTCTCGTTTGATAGTTTACTTTTTTGACTCGTGATCTTGAGTTGGCAGTTATCATTCATGCATTGAAGATGTGGATACATTATCTCCTTGGAAAGAGGTTCAATTTGATGAGTGACCATAGTGGACTGAGGTACTTGTTTGACCTACTCAATCTTAATGCAAGGCAAGTTAGATGGTTGGCTACTCTCGATGAGTTTGATTTTGAGATCATGTACATCAAAGGCAGAGAGAACCAGGTTGCAAATACTCTCAGTAGGAGAGCGTAGGTGAATCATATTTCAACTGTGAGCTCTTATGGGACAGATTTGCAGGAGCCAATATTGCATGTGGGGCAACATGATGAGAAGTACCTACAGCTGAAGCAGAGATTGCAACAGCAAGGTGATAAGGATGAGGAGTATCACCTCACAGCAGATGACTTGGTTAAATACATAAGTAGGACCTATGTGCCTGATAATAGTGAACTGAAGAAGTTTATTTTGAAAGTGTTTCATGTCAAACCATATTTAGGCCACCTAGGATACCGGAAGACTTTGATAGCTATCAAGTAGTTCTACTATTGGCTGAATTTGAAGAAAGAGATGGTTGAGTTTGTTTCTAAGTTCATGGACTATCAACAGATGAAAGTTGAATGCAAACATCTCGCTAGTTTGTTGCAACCTATTCCGATTCCCGAATGGAAATGGGAGATCATTTACATGGATTTCATTACAGGATTACCAAGGACATCAAGGCAACATGATTCCATCATGTTTGTGGTTGACAGGTTGAGAAAGGTATCTCACTTCATTTTAGTGAAGTCTACTAATTTAGCTAGTCAAGTGGCTTGGGTATTCATTAAGGAGATAGTGAGTTTGCATGGAGTTCCCAAGAGGATTATATCAGATAGAGATGCCAGGTTCACTTCTAGGTTTTGAAAGGATTTGTTTGTAGCCTTGGGAAACAGAGTTAGCTTTCAATATAGCTTATCATTTGAATACCAATAGACATATAGAGAGAGTTAAAAAAAATCTTAGGGATATGTTGAGGATGTATGCAATGCATCAACAGAGGAAATGGGAGGAGTATCTTCCACTGGCGGATTTTTCTTATAATAATGGGTATCAGGAATCCTTGAATATGAGTCATTTGAGGCTCTCTATGGGATGATTTATAACACTCCCATCAGCTAGAGTGATCCAGTGAATAGGGTATTGATTGGACCTTATATGTTGAGAGAGATGGAGTAGGAGATGCAAGTTATCTCAGAAAGAATTTGAAGGCAACACATGCCAAACATGAGAACTAAGTGGATCAGAATAGGGTATTCAAGGAGTTTCAAGTTGAAGAGCATGTGTAATTACGTATCAAGCTCAAGAAGAGCTCCTTGAAGATTGGATCATGTGCCAAGTTGGCACCTTAGTTTTGTGGCCATTTTGAGATCCTTGAGAGGATTGAACCAGTGGCCTACAGACTTACTTTGCCACCATCAGTGAAATTCCATGATTTTTTCCATGTTTATTGCTTAAAATATATATACGAGATGTCGATCATATGATCGATTGGTTTGTATTGCAGGTGGAACCATAAGGATATTTCCAGCAAGAAACTCAATACATCCTACAACAGAATAAGCTCATGCTTTAGAATCTAGCAATAGAGAAAGTTAAAGTACAGTGAAAGCACTTTCGACCCAATGAAGCTACATGGGAGATGATTGATCATATGCGTGCATTATATCCTTCTTTATTTTCTAGTTGAAGCAAATTATTTTTGGTGTGTGTGTGTGTGTGTCTGTGTGCGAGTGTGTGTGTGTGTGTGTAACTATAAATATTGTATTGAGTTATGTTTATGAAGCTCCAATAAGCAGTTTGTCATTGTAAATACAACATTGAGATGGGTTTTAAAGCTCCATAAGCAATATGTTTGTCAATTTCAACAATTTTGGCTGGTCATAAAAGTCATGGAACACCAAGGACGGTCTTTCCCCAAGGGGAGGGGTTTGTAACAACCCTGGGTTAAAGTTCCATGTAATAAATTGGCATTATAAAAGGTAAAAATAAAACCAAGGTCATGGGACACATATTCCAAGATGAATGGAGAGGGAAAAACATGATATTTGGATCCACTCGTGGTTTATTATTGGCTCTGGAAATTGGCATTGGAATTGGAAAAGGAAAGGGTAAATAAATGGAAATTAATACAAGAAATAAAGGAAAATAGGAGAAAATGAAGATCAAGAGACGGGAATATGTATGCAACAAAAAATGAAGAAAAAAGGAAACGAAACGAAAACAAAAAAGGAGATAGAACATTCACACACTTTGGGACATTCTAGCATCCACTTAGAGAAGAGGAGAGCAAGAGAGAGAAAAAACACTTGGACATATGGAAGGAAAAATCAAGTGAGCAAGTAAGGAACAAGTAAGGGAGCGCAAGCAGAAGATTGGACATCAGTAAGCGAGGTAAAAAATCAAGCAGAGAAAGAGAAACTAGCAAGAGGATTTTGCAGGTAACAGGTTGCATGTATGTGTATCTTGCTGGGATTTGAATGCATGGTTCATGCATTTGGTTTATTGGTAATTTTGTTGTCATTGGCATGGGATTTTCCTAGATCGATAGTGGTGTACAACCTTTCCTTTCCATTTCCTGGATAGCCATGGTATAGTGGATTTTCATTTTGGTTAAGCTTTGGATTGTCCATGGATTTACATCCAGTTGAGGTGGTCTCAGGAAAATCCCAAGGGTTGACGGTGGAGATGGTTTTCTCTGGGAATCTCTTAACACGTGGGTGGAGATAGGAAAATTCCTCTAGGTATGGTGAAGAAATCCTGATACATCCAAGAGTGTTTTGGTTTTGGTGATTTCTAGATTGGTTTAGGTGAAATCACTGTGGCTTGAGGGTGGAGGTGGTTTAACCTCTGGATTACGTGGTTGGTTTTTTTTTGGTTTTTCCCATGTGATCCCACATTCATGCTGGGAATATGACACAGGGGTTATTTTCTGAAATAAATATTTGGTTCAGCCCAATATATGGTCGGGTGGTACATGGAAATCCCTCACTCGGTTAGCTTTATGCATATGTTAGTATGTGTTATTTCTTATTGATATCAAGGAGCACAATTATTGGTAATTGTGTTGATTTTATGAATGGTTTTTCATGGTTTCATTCTAGTTAAATGTTGGTATAAGCATGGTACATTTTGATTACTTGATGTGTTCTTGTTACAGATTTTGTTAATGGTTTGATAAGCTATTGAATGGTTATATTAATAAATGAGCTGGCAAGTGTTGTTGCAGCTAGCTTGAGAGGCCAGTGATCCTTCTTGATTATTCTCTGATGAAACTAACGAAATAGTGAATAGAATTTCATTCATGAATTACATGTGGTATGTTTACAAAAAATTTGTCTAAATTTTTATCATGTGTTGGGAAAACTTGGACGAGATCTAAGCCTAAGTATAGATTATGCGGAATTGCAATAATCATTTTCAGAGTCTTGAAAATTTCTGGGTAGTGGCTTGTAGGATAGCCCTAAAATTATGGCATTGAATATGCAGTCACAGGTACAGAACTTAAAAATATCGGTTGTAACCGAATGGAGAAAAGGAAGATGAAGGGACATGAATATGCATGCAAGGGAAAATGAAGAGAAAAGGAAATGAAAAAGAAAATAAAAAGGAGAGAGAAAATTCACACACACTCTAGTACATTCTAGCATTCACTTGGAGAAGAGGAGAGCAAGAGAGAGAAAGAGAGAGCAAGCACTTGGACACATGGAAGGCATAAGAAAGCAATCAAGGAACAAGCAAGGGAGCACAAGTGGAAGATTAGACAACAGTAAGCAAGGGTAGAAATCAAGTAGAGAAAGAGCAGCCAATAGGAGGATCTTACAAGTAACATGTTACATGTATTTGTATCTTGTTGGGATTTGAATGCATGGTTCATCAATTTGGTTTACTAGTCATTTGTTGCAATTGGCATGGGATTTTATTGGATTGATAGTGGTGTAACACCTTACCTTTCCATTTCATTGATAACCACGGTATAGTGGGTTTACATTTTGGTTGAGATTTGGATTGGCAGTGGATTCAGATTTGGTTGAGGTGGTCTTAGGAAAATCCCAAGGGTTGAGAGTGAATATAGTTTTCTCAGGGAAGCTCTTGATAAGTGGGTGGAGACGGGAAAATTCCTCTGGGTATGGTGAAGAAATCCTAAGGCATCCAAGCTTATTTTGGTTTTGGTGATTTTTGGTCCATTTTAGGTTAAATCATTGTGGCTTGAGGGTGGAGGTAGTTTAACCTCTGGATTCCCTAGTTGGTTTTCTTTTGGTTTATCCCATGTGATCCCACATTCATGCTTGGAATATGGCATGGGGGTGATTGCCTGAAAGAAAGATTCGGTTCAGGCCAATCTATGGTCAGGTGGTACGTGGAAGTCCTTGAATTGGTTAGCTTTATGCATATGTTAGTATGTGTTATTTATGTTAGTAATCTGTAATTAGAAAGTTTGGCAAAGTCCAATCATAGAAACAAAATTATTTCAACCACTTTGGGATTCTAGGATCTAGCCCTCCTGAATCCGGAGAGGGATCTCTCCAATAAGTGCAAAGATGGATTTGTCTTTGAAGTTTTGGGTAATGATATTAGGCTAGTTATGAAGGCCAAGGGTTTTGTTTGTTTTTGGATGGTTGAGCATGATTACTGTTTGAGGTAGAAAGTTCTGAATGCAAAGAGTTTCAAAGGTGTGAAGTTGCAAGCAAATAGAATAAGCTTTGGCCAGGAAGATAGATAACTACAGGTTTTAGTCCATTGGGCTATGGAGTCACAATAGGGTTTAATTGAAACAGCAAGAGGCAAGAGTGGTCCATGGGGCAAGTCATCTATGTCTAAGGATCTCTTTAAGGTTTGATTTATCGAATGAAATGATACAACAAGAAGGGGAAATAAACAGATGAAGAAACAAGAGCAGCCTAAGATCTAGTAAGTACTTTTAAATTAGCCAGCTTTTGACATACACTTAAGAAAAACATGAAAGTAAACTAGGATCTGGTAAGTACTTCTAAACTAGCCAGCCTTTGATACACTTTCAATAGAAAACATATAAAAACAGGGGGAAACACTAATGATAACAAAGGATGGTCTAAGATCTGGTAAGTACTTCTAAACTAGCCAGCTTTCAACACATTCCAAGGGAAACATTCAGACAGTCTTTGGGGATAAAACTAGGACCACGGCACACCATATCTTCCTTATTTCATCTCTACTTAACCAATACTGAACATAAAATTTAAGAGTAATATTCAGCTAAGACAATAAGACGAGGGAACGCCAGCATTCCTATGCTTAAACTGAATTGAATCATTCCCAAATAGCACAAATTGGAAGAAAACATGAAGATAAAATTTTTCAGTCAGAGAAGGGTACTGATATACAGTAGGTCCTAACTCAATGCATGTTGTTCTTTATAAGAGAAGATGAAACACAGTGAAAACATAAACAAAATAACAAGTTACAATGAGAAAAACATCACCGTCAAAATAGACCAGGATCCCATAAATCATCTTGTATTGATGCTCCAAACCAGTTACAGCTTTAAGTCCAATGCTTTAGTTTAGTGCTCATCTACTCATCTCAGCCTAACTTATCTATCACAAGCAGAGCTCCAAGGGCCAGTGAACACTATTTACAGTTAGAAGTCTCAAGCTCAATTACATTACAATGATCAGCAACTACATCAACCAACTCCTCTCTCATCTTCTGCAGTAGTGTATATAGAAGAATGAGGAGGTGAGATCTTAAAAAAGATCTCTAAAGATAATTAATACAAACTTAATGGTTCCTCGGCCTTTGGGGGGCTCGATGAAGAAACTTACATAGGTGTCTTCTGTATTAAATGGTTTACATAAAGATTTAAGCTTGGTGGGAGATTTTCTTGACCTTTGAGGCTCTTTGTGATGTCAAAGTAACTCTGCTGATGTTTTTCATTAAGTTTGTTTGCAGAATTCACTCTCTGGCTGTGCTTGAGACAAATATCTGATCCTGATCAATAATTCCGGCCTTGGATATGAATGCTTTGAGGCACAGGTGGCATCGTGGTAGCTAGAGGGATAAATTTGCCTCAGCTGTGGCAGTGGAGGCTTTCTGGCTGATGAACTTTTATGATTTTTCTTTTAACTTTGTTTTGATTTGGGGATTAGGCTTTTGATAAACCATCTTAGACGTAATCCCCAAAAATTTGTCTTCAATCTTCTGTCCTGATATATTTGTCTTCGGCACTGATACTCTCTGACTGTGCCTGCTTTCCTGTGTTTTGCTGGTGTGCAGGGCTGCACATGGATTATATGGCATCAATGCTTCATGAATCATTGATGAAACGTGGAGCTACTTCCTGCGAATGGTCTCCTCTGGTGAATCGAAGGCGGGAGGATCGTCATCCTCTGCCTCTGAATTTTCTTCAGATATAGCGAAAAAACCTTTAAACCCTGCAAAAATATAAAAAACATTATGGAATCCCGCATGTATAGGTTAACTACTTCAGAAGGACATGTGGAGTGAGCATGGTCGTTGGATGACATCATCCAACGGTCGAGATTGATTAGAGGAGATCAGAGGAGAGCGGAGGGGGAAATTAAATCAGAGTCGTCGATCATGCAGAGATCGACGGTTGGGAGCGGAGGCGAAAAGTCAAAGCAGAGGAGTCAGTTTTCTGGAAAAATGGAGAAATGGGTTAAAAACCTCTGTTTCGGGCAAAAATGATCAAAAATCAAGATCGGGAATCGGGAGGATTGTGGACCGTCGGATGAGAGTGGCCCAAGCAATCAACGGCGGAGAAACAGGTGCCAATAACATTAGAAACATGCCCAGACATCAAATTTTCAATAAAATCATGCTGAATAAAGTTCCCGGGTCCGGAAATGCTGACTGGACAAAGAATGATGAAATCCCACCCCAATTAAATTTGATGCGTGGACGTTGATGTGGCACTGGGGGTCGTCGGCTCTTGTGGGATCATTAACTGTCATCGTGGACGAGGGGACCAGGGCGATGGAGTATGGAACATCGATCGGTAAATCAAATCGACGGTGGGGATTCTTTAAACACTGCGTCGTACCCTGAGTTATCGCACGGGCATCTTCGGAGAGCGATCACCGTCCGATGAGCGGCCCCAGATCGGACAGTGGACACCAATATCGCGTCGGGTCCATGTCCGAACTTTAACGTGCGATGAGCGACGGTTTTTTGAACAGTGCTCAAGGGCACGCGTCGGGCGGTGAATGGAATCGCTGCCGATCGGGAAAAAATCGCCCTCCGCTTGAAAGCGGTGCGATGGATCCCGCCCGGTTTTGCAACAATGAGTGGCTGGCGGGGACCACCGGGGCGATAGATCGCGCGCCGTCAATCTGCAAATCAGATCGACAGCGAAGATTGACTATAATTTTGCACCGGCGGAAACTATAGGATATAATAAAAAACCAACAATTTTATATAAACAAAGGTTTATAGTGCAGGGGGGCGAAATATTAATTTTCGATATGGTTTGGCACCCGTCTGCTGGGCCTTGGACGCATGGGAGATAATATGACCGAGGGAGATAGGACGGAGGGCTAATTGGCATCGAGGTGATGCGATAAGCACATGGGATGCCAGCACCTGGTTCTAGCACCAGGGCATATGAAAGGGAAGGGTTAAAGACTTAGCCCAAGGGGCTTAAGTCTATAATTTTAAAAAAAAAAAAAAAAAGGTGATTTTTATAGTTTTTCAATGATTTTAAATGGTTTTTGGGGGTTTCGATAAGGCAAGAAAGGGTCTTAAACCTTATCAAAGGGATTATGATGAAGGGGAAAGGGGAAAAACATGGAAATGAGGGATTTTATGGGGGAAAGAGGAGGGGAAATAAGGTTAGTTTTGGAAGAGGGGAAGGGGGAACATGGTGTTTGCAGCAGTATTTTGTCTTGGGAATCAGTAGGATTTCAGGATGGTAAAAATGGGCACAGCAGTGAAGATTAAGACATAGGCATGAGGCCTTTTGAGAGTCTTCAAGAGCCAACACTTTTTAGCAGTAAAATCTGTTCCTTGAAGACTCTAGAAATGTTTTAGCCAGCATTTGGTATAACAAATTTTATAGCTGGCTAACAGTGGCTCCACTTGGGGATGGTGCCTTCTTGAAGGCATCAAGAAATTCATACTTTCATTCTCTGGGAGGCTGATCATTTGCCTTATCCATTGGGCTGCCTTTTTTTCTGTGGATGATCTTCTCTTGCTCTGAAACATATTAGCATTCATAGATTTAACAATGGAACCTCATCAATACAATCTCTCTACCTACCCAATCCTACTAATCTAACATTTTTTCTTCTTTAGAGTGCACTTGGATTGGAAAACTCTTTAACAACATTTTATTCTTTTGAAAACAGGAAAACTAATCTATTTCTACTCCTTATTTCTCCATGGACCCAGATTAAATAGTTGAGCCCATATGATTCTCTACCTAATTTACTGTCTGTTGGGATTGAACTATCCAACAGACTTTATTCTCTAAATTATACGACAGAAATTTAAAAGCATTCAAGTTAGGATTGAACAGTATAACTTGATGTTGGTCTATGGCATAAGAACAAACTGCACATAGACATTATTTTGCACAAAATTTAAAAACAAAAATGGAAGGCTTGAGATCTGAAATTTGAAAGCATTTACTTCCTCTTTTCTGCAGCTCTACTTTGACTCTTGTTTGAGTTGTCTTGTCTTTATCAACTAGTTCATATTTTGAGCTAATTTGAACCAAATTTTCATCCTTTTTGACTCAAAATTTGGAACAGATTTGAGTCATTCTCCTAGGAAACATAGGTTCAGATTTTGAGCATGTTTGAACCTCTGATTTCTATCCTAGACTATCTACTGATAAGCCAAGATTGAACAGTTTAGCAAATTGAATTTACTATCCTATCAGCAGAAAATTTAAAGCTAATTAGTCAAGATTAGACAGTTTGACTAACTAGAAGTGTGTTCTTCAGGAGTGGCATTTGAGCTTGCACACTTTCATATTTTTTTCTCTTTTTTGGTATGGGGCTATACCTTTCTTGTTTTCACAGTCTGCCCTCTTTTGTTTCTTTTCTTTGTTTTTGTGTTTTTTATTTTTATAACTTTGAATGCAGTGGTGGGTGAAATATTTATAATGAAAAAAAAAAGACAAAAGGCTTCCGGAACATAACATGGATCAAGAGAAGTAATGCTTAAGCATCCTGCCATTGACAAGACCCCCAAACAATTCTTCTCCATTCAACTCCTGCAAGAAAAATGCATTATTACCAGCAACTGAATGAATAGAGTAAGGACCAAGCCATAAGTTGTCAAATTTCCCGTGCTTGCCCTTGTCTTCCCTCCTTGAGTCCCACTTTAAAACTTTGTCCCCAATATTGAAATTACTGGCCTTTGTTCTTCTGTCAAAAATCTTTTTATTGATGTCCTGCTTCTGTAATGCTATGTTATACACCTCCTCTCTGGTTTGCTGAAGATGAATTGTCTAATTTATTCTTTTGATCATGTCATTTTATTTAGTTTGCAACTCTTGAATCAACTTCATCACTAGTACACCAAGGCTGTTTGGAAAAATTGCTTCAGCACCATACACAAGCTGGAAAGGTGACATGCTAATAGATTTCTTCAAATTTAATCTGTCAGCCCAAAGTGCATAAAATAGCTTTGTGAGCCAAGATTTCTTGTTGTCCTCCAAAAATTTCTTGATTATGTTCACTAAGCTTTTGTTTGAGGATTCTGCAAGTCCATTACCTTGAGGGTAATAGGCCGTGGAATGCCCCAATGTTATCTGATATCTGTGACAGGACTCAACCATCCTCTTTGATCCAAATGTTGCTACATTATCAGTGATGATCTTGGTAGGACAGCCAAATCTGGAGAGAATATTAGTCTCCATAAATTTTATGATAACAAAATCATTGGCCTGTCTACAAGATATGGCTTCTATCCACTTAGTGAAATAGTCTGTGTCAGTGAGAATCCATCTATGCTGGGTAGAAGATGGTGGATGGATTTCTCCTATAAATTCAAGTCCCCACTGTTGAAAAGGAGCTTCAACAATGATTGGATGCAGAGGTAGGGGTAGTAGTTTTCTTTTGCCTTCAAAAAGTTGACATTTATGACAGGCTATGATCATCTTGTGCACATCATGGAAAAGAGTAGGCCAATAGAAACCAACCCTCAAAATTTTGTTGGTTGTTGTCTTCCAGTACAAATGACCTCCACACTCTCTTTCATGGAACTGGTATTTAACCTTTCCTGCATCAACCTCGGGCAAACATTTAAGCAATACACCACTTGCATTTTTCCAATAAAGACATCTATCTATAATGCAATAGTTTACAGCTTTTAACTCTAGGAACCTTGCCTTTGTTTTTGTCAAACCAGGAGGGGTATTCAAATTAAGCAAAACATAAACAATATCAGTATACCAAGAGGAATTCATAAAATGGTCTTCATAATGGGTGTTGATATTTCCTCTTGTTCATCCAAAGCCTTAATCATATTAATATCAAGAACTTCAAAATTGGATTCAGCCATTAATCTAGCTAGACCTTGGCCTTTGATGAGTTTAGTGGGTTTTATCTCTAAATCATATTCAAGAATGACAGCGATCCACTTACCTCTCTTACCATCTGGGTCCTGTGTTAGAATGTCTTTAACAACTGAGTTTGGGACAAAGGAAATAATGTGTGAGTGAAGAATGTATACCCTGAAGTCTTTCAATGCTTTAACCAAAGCAAAAGTTTGCTTCTCCATAATGTTATACTTCAAAGGAGCATCCCTCAATGCCTTACTAAAGAATGCAATAGGCTACTCTTGTCCTTGTGTATTTTTCTGTAGAAGGACAACAGCTATGGTATGTTCTGATGCGAATGAAAAAATATAAAAATCTTTTGAAAAATCAGGACTTATTAGAACCGGTGTTTTGGTTAACGCTTGTTTCACCTTCTAAAATGATTTATTTGCTTCCAAGGTCCATTTTACCCCTTACTCCTTCTTTAACATGTTTGTGATATTCCTGAGGAGCTCAGCGAGGTTGGGGATGAACCTTCTCAAAAAGTTAATCTTTCCAATGAAAGATTGCAACTCCTTGATGTTTCGAGGATGAGAGATTTGCAATATGGCCTCAATCCTCTTTGGATCTATCTTAATACCCTCTTCTGAAATAATGTGCCCAAGAAGTTTACCTTCTTGGAGCCCAAATAGTGTTTTCCTAGGGTTTAAAGATATCCCAAACTTTCTGCATTTCTCGAAAAATCTTCTTAAATGTTCTAAGTGCTCTTCATCTGTTTTTTAAAACACAGTGACATCATAAAGGTATATAATTATGAAGAAGCCCAGTTCCTCCAAAAATGCTATGTCCATGGCTCTCTGAAAAGTTGCTCCAGCATTCATTAGACCAAAGGGCATTTTCACATACATGAAAGTGCCCCATGGTGTAGTAAAGGTTGTCTTTAATTGATCAGCAGGGTGAACTAAGATATGATTGTACCCTGAATAGCCATCCAGCAAAGAAATTCTTCTAGACCCTACCACCCTTTGTAAAATATGATCCATCTTGGGTAACGGGTAGTTGTCTTTCAATGAAGTTTTTTTCAAGTCTCTAAAGTCTATACAAAGCCTGATCTCTCCAATTTTCTTCCTAACAGACACCAGATTAGACACCCACTCAAAATATAAATAGGGACAATAATACTAGCTTCATACATTTTCATGATATCCTTCTGAACCAACGGCAACTGAACAAGGCTTATTCTGCGTAGCTTCTGTTTGAATGGTTTTTGGTTTTCTTTGAGGGGAATTTTGTGCTGTATTATTTCAGTGTCATAGGATTTAAGATCTTCGTAACTCCATGAAAAAACATCAGAAAACTCTTTAAAAAACTCTATGTATTTGAGTTTAATATGAGCTGGTAAAGTTTTAGATAGTTTGATCATCATTGGTTTAAGTTCACTGCCTATATTTCACTCTTCCACTTCAGTCTCTACAGGTTCCAGTTTTAGTTTTCTGGCCACATCGTTAAAATCAAACAACTCTTCTAGAGGTGCCAGACCGCTTGGCAAACTTTCATCTTTAGACTGCAGAGTTTCTAACTCCTCTGTTTCTAACTCTGCAGTCACTTTTGTTTTGTTTTTAAGTTTGCCAGTCAGAAGATTAAAATCGACAAGCTCAGGAGACGGTTCTTCTTCACCAAGAAAATTTTCTTCATTGCAGTCTGTATCATAATCTAAGTCCGAACTGTGTAGTTCGAATTCATTTCTGAATTGCATGAAGTCTTCTATTTGTTTGTCTCTGTCAAACACCTGCCAATACTTTTCATTATCAGGCATGGCTGGTCTAAATTTTATCTGAGTAGTGTAGTCTTTGGTTTCATATGGCGTTATGCATGTTCTAGCTGCAAAGGCTAAATTGTGGGCCGCAATATTTCTTTTTCTTGGGTCAAAAAACAGTTTGGACTCCTCGAATGTTTTCAAAAGATCCATGACATCATTCCGGTAGGCCCTGAGTCTTGGGTGATTTGTGTTGTATTCCCCATTGACTTGCCTAATGACTAACTCTGAATCCCCATACACATTAATTCTTGTGGCTCCTAACTTTTTCAATAGATGTAAGCCTAAGAGAAGGGATTCATATTCTGCTATGTTATTGGAACACTGAAAGTTTAATTTGCAGGAAATGCTTTCTGTGTGGTTGTTTTCAGTGTTGGAAATCCAGACACCTGCACCAGCATTGTTCTTAGTGCATGAACCATCAAAATACATACTCCACAGAGGACTATTTTCGGTTTCATCCTAGTTACTATCCTCTTCAACTAACGTGCTTCATGATTGTTGTGGAATATCAGAACTTAGTTGTATTTGTTTTGATTCCCCAAGATTTTCATTTATTTGAGGGTTGTTTTCTTGATTGTGAATGTTTAAAAGCAATGGACACCTGACTTGTAGCTCAAGACCTTTGTTTGGTTTGCTAATGTCTTCAAATGTAGAAAATTGTTTTGACACTTCCGCGTTGTGTTCCTCTTCCTCCCTTTCGGCCATTAACCCTGTTAAAGTGACTTGTTCACTAAATGTTTCATCATTAAACATAATAAAAGAATCAAGGCCTATATTTACATAATACAGGGGAGAGTTTTGTGGTCAGTCTTGACTTGTAACTATGTATTTCATATGGGATTCCCTGTAAAGTCTTCTATTCTGATTGAAAACAGGGATAGTCGCATAGGTCATGTCCATCTGCATAGTCCCTTGTAACTTAGCCCCCCAAGATCTTGATAATAGAATTCCATACTTTGGGGGCAATTCAGCCACAACAATATCCATGACTAAACATTTGGATGGAATTTGGGCTAAGTTAACACAGAGGTCTTTGATTAATCCTAAACATTTTACTCTGCTGGAATCAAAGGAGTAAAGGTCTTTGTAAGGTCTGGTGATTTCTAGACCCAGGCTCTCCATGACAGCTTTTGGCATTAAATTATGAGAAGCTCCTGAGTCATGCATAGCATTGTGCAAGATCTTGTCATGAACGTTTAAACTTACATAAAAGGGAGGAACACGTCCCTCTTGATACATACCTTCAATCTTTGGACCAAAAATAAGCTCTGGTTGGTCATCTTTAAGATTGACTGTGTCCTCGTTTTCCTCTATATTTAAAGCCTTCAAAATTTGGGTCCTATATACATGCTGGGCAACTAACTCAGTGAGGGGAACAAAGATTTTGATCTTTGAAATTTCATGCTCTAGGCTGAAAGGAATTTGGTTCTTTGAAGAACTTGTCTCAGCGTTATTAGTTGTCACTCTATCAGCAACGTCTGTTTGCTGATTTGTCCTATTTACATTCGAAAAAATGGTTTTGACAGGAGTACTAGCTGAGATGTTAGTACTACTAATGTCTGCACTCTGTTTTTCATTGTTTTGAGTGCCTTTCTCTTTACCTTTATCAGAAAGTACAGCCACTGTTTTATCCTTTTGTTTGATAATTTTAGGCTTGGTTGCAGTGCTATTTTGTGAAGATTTGTCAGAGGTTTTATTGTTGGGAGTTTGTTGACTAGTTTTGCTTCTAAGGTCATATTCTCTTTGAGACTCTATGATGACATTTTCCATGTCTTGATAATAACTTTCATCATCATCTCTTTTTTCATCATAAGGTGTATAAAGACCTTGTTTTCTATCGTAATGAACCTCAAAGTCATCATCATCTACCCCCAGCATGTTGATATCATCTTCCTCTGTTATCTCACCTGTTTCCTCAACCTCACTTATATAGTTTTGATGAAAGGGAGGAGTGATCTGTTGATCATCTTCCCTAGGTCTGTTTGGAGGTTGGTTCCTTCTAAACTTCTGATTTTGGTTCTAGTTTCTATTTTGAGGAGCAGTTTGGCTTTGATTGGCTTGTGCTCTCTCGTTGATGCTCATTTTCTTCATCATCTCCTCCATCATTCTCTCCATCTTTGAATTGGAAGTAGAAGGTGTGGATTCCTCTCTAAAAGATACTCTCTTCTCATTTTTCATTCTTGCTCTCTTCTCCATCAAGTTGACTTCCACAGAAAGAGCACCCTTTTGCATCTCTTCAAGAGTTGTAGGATTTCTTTCCCTCGACTGATAGGCCATCTCAGGGTCAAACCCTTCAGGAAACTTGTTTAAAGCTGAGCCTTGTGGAGGTTTCAGATCTGGGGAAAGTGCATTATATACACTGTTAAATCTGGTACAATAAGCTTGTACACTTTCCCCGGTGTTTCTATGGAGGTTCTTGTAATCAGAAAGGACTTGGAGAGGATTCTTCTTTACTTCCCATTTGTTTAAGAATGTTTGATGGAAGGTTTGGAGATCATTGATACTATGGGGGGTTAAGCCTTTAAACCATTTTCTTACTTCTCCCCCTAGACTTTGAGCAAACAATCTAAGCTTGACAGAATCATCATCAATTTAATTTCTGTCGAAGTAGTCATTCATCTTATCCACATGTTGTGTTGCAGTTGTAGCATTGCTAACGTCATATAATGGAATTTTGGACTGATAGTCCTGTGGAAGATTGACTAATGGTACAGGAAGGACTAAGGGAGCATACCATGCTGCCATGATATGTGGTGGGGGTGGATTCACAAGGGGTGGATTAACAAAAGGGAAAGTGGGTTGGGATGGAGTGATTTGGACAGTGGATGTAGGGAGAGAAGAAGTGGATGAACCAAGAGTAGATTGCTGAGCTGATCTTGGATGAGAGACACCTAAGTTATGAAGGAAATTTAAATCAGGAGGTGTTGTTTCTCTACTGCCAGGATGTTCACTTGTTTCAGGAGATGAAAGTGAAGACTCAGAATCTAACTGATCCAAATCACCAAGAGACCTAGTTCTAAAGGGATTTACTAAGTCAACTTGTGATTGTTGTAGAGCTGAAATATTTTCAGGAACTGAATTAGCTCTCAAGGGTGATCTGAAAACAGTAGATAACTTAACCCTAGGAGACTTCCTAAGAATACTTTCTGGGTTATCAACTATCTCAGGTGGATCAGGGTCAGGATAGGCTCTAGTATGAATCTTTTTAGGAGCCACTATGTTGTGTTTTTCAGACCCAAATAAACAAGAAAAGTTCAACCAAGTATAACAATATTTGAGAGGTTAACTAATCTGTTTACACAAATTTTAATCCTACATTCCTCTAACTGATTTTGAATGATATTACAATGATAAGGGTTATTCCCGGTGGAGTCTTAAGGTCTGTTCAGGATTGTGGAGTCGCCAAGTGGAATTTTTTAGCTCCAAAGGAGGTAAAAGGTTTTATGGTCCACCACCATGTTTATTTGATTTCCAATCTGAAATATTTTTGGTGTTTTCTAAGTTATTTTTCAGTTGTACAGTTTCTAAGAATGTCCTAACTTTGTTCAAAACTTAGCTACGGTTATGAGACAAATACAGTCTACTCTTATGGCTAAGCTAGCTAATTTTTCAAGGTTAGATAAAGTCTTATGATAATCTTATGGTTTGCCTAGTTTGTCACTGATTCAAACAAGTTTCATCATGATTACCATTTCTTGGTAGTGCTTGAAAAGGCTGCTTCTTACTCACTAAATAATGTTTGTATGAAATTTTAAGGGGAACCAGAGATTCTGGGTTCGTTCCCCAGTGGAGTCGCTAGAAATGTTAGTTGCTGGTGGCTCAGCTGGTTATAGCAAATGTTCTTGAACCAAATCTCTGATATCCTATGGTTACCCTCAAATGAAAATGTTTCTGGGTTCGATCCCCAATGGAGTCGCCATAAATGTTAGTAATCTGTAATTAGCAAGATTGGCAAAGTCCAATCACAGAAACAACATTATTTCAACCACTTTGGGATTCTAGGATCTAGCCCTCCTGAATATGGAGAGGGATCTCTCCAATAAGTGCAAAGATGGATTTATCTTTGAAGTTTTGGGTAATGATATTAGGCTAGTTATGAAGGCCAAGGGTTTTTTTTGTTTTTGGATGGTTGAGCATGATTACTGTTTGAGGTGGAAAGTTCTGAATGCAAAGAGTTTCAAAGGTGTGAAGTTGCAAGCAAATAGAATAAGCTTTGGCCAGGAAGATAGATAACTGTAGGTTTTATTCCATTGGGCTATGGAGTCACAATAGGGTTTAATTAAAACAGCAAGAGGCAAGAGTGGTCCATGGGGAAATTCATCTATGTCTAAGGATCTCTTTAAGGTTTGATTTATGGAATGAAATGATACAACAAGAAGGGGAAATAAACAGATGAAGAAACAAAGAGCAGCCTAAGATCCGGTAAGTACTTTTAAACTAGCCAGCTTTTGACATACACTTAAGAAAAACATGAAAGTAAACTAGGATCTGGTAAGTACTTCTAAACTAGCCAGCTTTCAACACATTCCAAGGGAAACATTCAGACAATCTTTGGGGATAAAACTAGGACCAGGGCACACCATATCTTCCTTAGTTCATCTCTACTTAACCAGTACTGAACATAACATTTAAGAATAATATTTAGCTAAGACAATAAGACGAGGGAACGCCAGCATTCCTATGCTTAAACTAAATTGAATCATTCCCAAATAGCACAAATTGGAAGAAAACATGAAGATAAAGATTTTCAGTTAGAGAAGGGTACTAATATGCAGTAGGTCCTAACTCCATGCATGATGTTCTTTATAAGAGAATATGAAACACAGTGAAAACAGAAACAAAATAACAAGTTACAATGAGAAAAACATCACTGTCAACATAGACCAAGATCCCATAAATCAGCTTGTATTGATGCTCCAAACCAGTTACAGCTTTAAGTCCAATGCTTTAGTTTAGCAATCATCTACTCATCTCAGCCTAACTTATCTATCACAAGAAGAGCTCCAAGGGCCAGTGAATACTATTTACAGATAGAAGTCTCAAGCTCAATTACATTACAATGATCAGCAACTACATCCACCAACCCCTCTCTCATCTTCTGCAGTAGTATATATAGAAGAATGAGGAGGTGAGATCTGATAAAAGATCTCTAAATATAATTAATACAGACTTAATGGTTCCTCGGCCTTTGGGGGGCTCGATGAAGAAACTTACATAGGTGTCTTCTGTATTAAATGGTTTACATAAATATTTAAGCTTGGTGGGATATTTTCTTGACCTTTGAGGCTCTGTGTGATATCAAAGTAACTCTGCTGATGTTTGTCATTAAGTTTGTTTGCAGAATTCACTCTTTGGGTGCGCTTTTGATAAATATCTGATCCTGATCTTTAACTCCGGCCTTGGATATGAATGCTTTGAGGCACAGGTGGCATCGTGGTAGCTAGAGGGATCAATTTTCCTCAGCTGTGGCGATGGAGGCTTTCTGGCTGATGAACTTTTATGATTTTTATTTTAACTGTGTTTTGATTTGGGGATTAGGCTTTCGATAAAACATCTTAGACATAATCCCCAAAAATCTGTCTTCAATCTTCTGTCCTGATATATTTGTCTTCGGCACTGATACTCTCTGACTATGCCTGCTTTCCTCTATTTTGCTGGTGTGCAGGGCTGCGCAGGGATGATATGGCATTAATGTTTCATGAATCATTGATGAAACGTGGAGCTACTTCCTACGAATGGTCTCCTCTGGTGAATCGAAGGCGGGAGGATCGTCATCCTCTGCCTCTGAATTTTCTTCAGATATAGCGAAAAAACCTTTAAACCCTGCAAAATTACAAAAAACGTTATGGAATCCTGCATGTATAGGTTAACTGCTTCGGAAGGACATGTGGAGTGAGCATGGTCGTTGGATGGCATCATCCAACAGTCAAGATTGATTAGAGGAGATCAGAGGAGAGCGAAAGGGGAAATTAAATCGGAAGTCGTCGATCGCGCAGAGATCGACGGTTGGGAGCGGAGGCGAAAAGTCAAAGCAGAGGAGTCAGTTTTCTGGAAAAACGGAGAAATGGGTTAAAAACCTCTGTTTCGAGCAAAAATGATCAAAAATCAAGATCGGGAATCGGGACGATTGTGGATCGTCGGATTAGAGCGTCCCAAGCGATCAACGGCAGATAAACAGGCGCCAATAACCTTAGAAACATGCCCGGACATCAAATTTTCAATAAAATCATGCTAAATAAAGTTCCCGGGTCTGGAAATGTTGACTGAACGAAGAATGATGAAATCCCGCCCCAATTAAATTTGTTGCGTGGACGCTGATGTGGCGCTGGGGGTCGTTGGCTCTTGTGGGATCGTTAACTGCCACCGTGGACGAGGGGACCGAGGCGATGGAGTATGGGCCGTCGATCGACAAATCAGATCGATGGTAGAGATTCTTTAAACACTGTGTTGTACCCTGAGTTATCGCACGGGCATCTTCGGAGAGTGATTACCGTCCGATGAGCGGCCCCAGATCGAAAGGTGGACACCAATATCGCGTCGGGTCCATGTCCGAACTTTAACGTGTGATGAGCGGCGGTTTTTTGAACAGTGCTCAAGGCCACGCGTCGGGCGGTGAATGGAATCGCTCCCGATCGGGAAAAAACCGCCCTCTTCTTGAAAGCGGTGCAATGGATCTCGCCCGGTTTTGCAATAGTGGGTGGCTGGCAGGGACCACCGAGGCGATAGATCGTGCGCCGTCGATCTGTAGATCGGATCGACGGCGGAGATTGACTATAATTTTGCACCGGCGGAAACTATAGGATATAATAAAAAACCGACAATTTTATATAAACAAAGGTTTATAGTGCGGGGGGGCGAAATATTAATTTTCAATATGGTTTGGCGCCCGTCTACGGGGCCTTTGGGCGCATGGGAGACAATATGACCGAGGGAGATAGGACGGAGGGCTAATCGGCATCAGGGTGATGCAATAAGCATGTGGGTGGCCAGCGCCTGGTTCTAGCACCAGGGCGCATGGAAGGGAAGGGTTAAAGACTTAGCCCAAGCGACTTAAGTCTATAATATATAAAAAATGTGATTTTTATAGTTTTTCAATGATTTTCAATGGTTGTTGGGGGTTTCGATAAGGCAAGAAAGGGTCTTAAATCTTATCAAAGGGATTATGATGAAGGGGAAAGGGGAAAAACATGGAAATGAGGGATTTTATGGGGGAAAGAGGAGGGGAAATAAGGTTAGTTTTGGAAGACGGGAAGGGGGAACATGGTGTTTGCAGCAGTATTTTGTCTTGGGAATCAGCAGGATTTCAGGATGGTAAAAATGGGCATAGCAGTGAAGATTAAGACAGAGGCATGAGGCCTTTTGAGAGTCTTCAAGAGCCAACACTTTTTAGCAGTAAAATATGTTCCTTGAAGACTCCAAAAAAAAATTAGCTAGCATTTGGTATAACAAATTTTATAGCTGGCTAACAATTTCTTATTGAGATTAATGAGCACAAGTATTGGTTATTGTGTTGCTTTTATGACTTTTTTGTCATGGTTTCATTCTGGTTAAATTTTGGTTATATCCATGGGACATTTTGATTATCTTATGTGCTCTTGTTATGGATCTTGTTCATGGTTTTATAAGCTATTGAATGGTTATATGAATGCATGAGATGACAAGTTTTGTTAAGGATAGCTTGAGAGGCCAATGATCCCTCTTGATGATTCTCTGATTAAAGTAATGAAACATTGAATAGATATGCTCTCATGACCTACAAGTGTTATGTTTACAAAGTGTTTTTCTAAATGTTTATCATGTATTGGACAGCCTTGTAAAAGATCTGAGCCAATGTATAATTATGCAAACTTGTAATTATCATTGTTAGAGTACTGGAAAGTTTTGGGCAGTGGCCTGTAGGATGGCCTTGAAATTCTGGCATTGAATCTGCGACCGTAGGCACACAACTAGAAAATCTCGATTGTAGCCACATGGAGGATGACTTGTGCGTGTAGTTGAAGCCCTGTGTCCACATGGACAAGACAGAATGCATGCAGCTGGGCTGTAAAGTCAGGTAAAAAGTGGTTCCATCTCAGAGGAAAGGTCACTAGTAGGAAGTGCTTTGAGTTTTGGTGATCTGGTGTCCCTGGTTGTTGTAGTAATATGGTACAAGTTGGTAAGTTAGGCCCTGTTAGCCACCTATGAATTTTTTTTCAAGCAAACAGGTGGCTAAATATTTTTCTGAGCCTTCAAGAGATACATTTCCTATGAAAATATCACATCCTTTAAGCCTCTGTGTGCCCTTTGCCTTTGGAAGAATCTTCACTATTGTTTCCATCCAAAAAAGCTCACTGACTGTGAAAAAATGATGCTCAAAAAAAGCTTCCATTTTCCCCTTGTATCCTTGCAAATTTCCCATTTTAACCCCTTTTTTCCCTTTCTCAAATTTCCCCTTTGACTCCCAAAATCCCTTCCTAAGCCTAATAAATCGTTCCATCTCCCATTTTAACCTTACAAATACCCTTTGTTTGGCTTAAAAATCCATTTTTCCATTTACCGGAAGCCCCTTTAATGCCTTAAAAACATTGTTTTTAAAGTCAAAAACACATTTTTATTATAAAACTGGCTTAGCCCCTTTCGGCCAGCCCCTTAAACACTTCCCCTCCATAAACCCGAGCGCTAAGACCAAGCGCTAAGGCATAAGGCGCTCATCACATCGAAAGGTTGGAGTGGAGCGCATTTCCTTTGTAAAGTTAAAAATCTCTGATGCGATGGTGTTTTGTTCTGTCAGCCTTTGGTGCATTATCAGTCGTCGATCTATATAGATCTGATGGTTCGCACTTATCTCACAACTCGCCCACCTCACCCCTTTGTTACCCCTCTGATTTCATGCCGACCGTCGATCTACCACCCTGATCCAACGGCTATCGCGCAATCGGAGCACCACCAATCGCACCAATCCCGCACTACCGATCCCTCCTGATTGGCGAACCCCGATTGAATCTCCACCATTCAATCCCTTAGATCCAACAGCCCATATTTCTTCTCATTCCGCCCTGTGTTCCCCAATTGGTCACTCCCGATCCAATCCCTACCGTTGATCTGCCGCCGATCCAATGGTCCAGATGCAATTGCTTCAGTGCCCATTGGAGATTTGGCCACTGCCCCCTCCGATTCCGATTAGATCCTGACCGTTCATCCCTTTTGATCTGACGGTCCTCCTTTCACCCGCGCATTCATATGGCCTTTTTACCTACGCCTCATCGTTCAATCTCCGCCGTCCAATCCCCAGGATCCAACGGCTCATATTTCTCCCGAGCACTAACCAACTCCTCCACCTTCGTTTCTCCTCTACCGATCTCAGCTGTCCATTGCACAGATCAGACAGTTCACGTTGAAACCACCTTTGATCAGCCCCCACCTTAACCAACCGCGCACTTTCCTGTATCGCGCTCCTCCTCTCACCGTCGAATCTCACAACCCCAGATCGCGTTCGTTCTGCGTCCGAAGTTTAACATCCCAAATTTAAGCGATATGGGCAGTTTCTGAAAGCCACGTGTCAGCTGGGGACCCATATCGCGTTCGAAAAGTAAAAACTGCCTTACCCGCTTTTGGCCACGCGAAAACAGTTGTTTCTTCAGAAAAACCACCTCCCCACTTCCCGCCTCTGAAAGTCCATTAAGTGATCTCGACTGTTGATCTATATTGATCAATGGCCCTCATTGCATCTCGCACTCCATACACAATTTTATCATTGCGCGACCATAAAATCTCATCGGATCATCACAGCCGTTGATCTCCTCCTGAGATCTAACAGTCCTAATAAACTCGCCCTCTGCGCATGACCGGGTCCCACCATTCAATACCATTTCTTTGCATCTTCATACATCCCCTGTGTATTTCGTTCAAAGGCCCAAAAATTATGATTTGCATTAAAAATCATTTCTGCCACTTGAATTTAAACGTTTAATGTTTTACTTTAAAAGGCTATATCATTCCGCCCAACATTAGAACTTTAATGTTTTATATTAAAGTTTATTCCATTTTTCCTAACCCCTAAATTCATCCCGTCAATAAATCACCACCGTCGATCATCATGACTCCATCTGATCGAACGGTCCACATGCATTCCTCCACCAAATCTTCATCAAATCGATTTTCCACCGTTTCACTGCATTTTTCACCGCTTTCCATTGCATCCACAAAAATCACCTCTGCTGCGCTGCCAATCTCACAGCCTTCCACTGCATCCATCATCATTCCGCATAGATTTCCTTAACATTTTTGTGTGTTTTGCAGGGTTACAAGCGGTGAAAACCGCCATTGTTCACAGTCACTGTTTCAGTGACACGGAGCACAGAGAAGGCTATTTTCAGAGCCTGATATTGCAGGGAAATGTTTGGGAAGGTTTCTAAACAAAATATTTCATCAAAGTACAAATTTTAACTCTATGAAATCATCCAGCACCATTAAAATTCCAATTTCACAGACAAAGACAGTCATGAAGCGGCAAAGAGTATCAGTGAAGAGTTAAGAGGTTTTAAGCATGTTTTTGAAGATCTTAAGCCTTAATTCAATGATTTAAAGGCAAATGTACCAGATTGAAGACTTCATGATTAATACAGAAGGCCTAATGAGGCCTAATGCACAGAAAACAATATTATCAGTGTTTCACATCAATAGAATTTTCCCTGCCGAGAAAGGACAAAGTACCCATGTTGTTTTTATTCTACATCGTGTTCCTGAGAAGATTTCCACCTTGAAAAAAATCCTAATGCTACCAGAGCATTTGTAATGTAGTATGCCAAACCTCAAAGTCATTTATCTGCCTTTGTTCCTGTCACCAGAGTACTACAGCCGAAAATTACACCAAAGAACATACCTGGAGTAAATTTCAGCTTGTCGAAGACCACTCTTTCATCCAAAGAATACCAAAAATCAATGCCTAGATATTAAGACAGAATGGGCCTCAAGCCCTCTTCTCCTGCTTCTGTTTTAATGTTTCATTTAGTGTTTCACCTACCTCCTTTGCCTCTCTTTCAGCTAGAAGAATTCAAGAAAAACTCATTGTAAAGGTTGTTGTTGGTTGTGGTTGATTATTGATCGGATAACTGTGAAATTGTAAGATGTTTCTCTTGAGATATAGTTCTCTGTGTAAAGTTGTAAGATAGGCTGAGGAAGATGTATTTAGACTGAATATCAAGCTGTTGGAAAATTTTTTACATGACTGGTGTTGCTCTTTAATATGACAAGCACATTTCTTTGGATCCTGATTTAAAGCAACGGTGATGTTTTTATGTCTTTGTCTTTGTTTTCCTTCGTAATTCATTACATTTCATTTCTCTGGTAAGCTCCAAAAATCTGGCTTAGGATATACCCTTGCATGGTACCCTAATGCTTCTGCTCTCCTTACCTTTAATGTTTTCTACTAAATGTGTTATCTGAGCACTGTTTCAAGTTAATTTAACTAGTGTAGTAGTTGTTATTCACTGCTAGCTGATGTATGAATTAATGAATCTGTTCTTAGATGTTCTTGTTGGGTTTTAATTGAAAGAATTGGGATACTAAAAGTTTAGAATGTTGATTCTGTCTCACTGGGGTCTTTTTCAATCAATTTGAACCTTCCTAAGTTCACTTAAGTTGGATGTCGAAGCATTGAAAGTTCAAAGCCTTTCTCTGATCTCAGGCCTTCACCTTTGTGTTTAAATCTTTAATGTTCCTTTGTCTGAAGAGTTAACCTTTTAGGAGGTGGATCATAGGTGTTTAATGGCATGTATTGTCCCTAGATCTACTCTCTAGGTGGTCACCTTGGAGGTTTCCTTGTCATTCACCTTCTTTCCTTATCATTTCATACCACACTATCATCTTTAAGATCCAATGCTTTAGATGACTAGCCTAATTGAAAGCCTTGAATACTGAATAGAAAGTAAACCCTTTCCTGACTCCATTGCCCAATGGTCTCGAGTGTTCTATGAATTACCTCTACTTTGCCTAAAATCTTCTTTGCTCATCCTTTGTCTCGTATTGAACCCTTCCTTCCAGTTTCCCAACAATCAAACAAACAAACAAAACAAAACCAACCTTGTGCCTTATAACTAGCCTAATATATTCAAACTGAACTTCAAATACATATACCTTTGCCTTTATAGAGAGATCCCTCTCTAGACCCAGGAGGGCTAGATCCTGAGGTCTAAAAGTGGATCTGATGTTGTCTCATCTTTTGGTATTACCAAACTTGCCAAACCATGGGAACTCCAACATAATGGCGACTCCGCTGGGGACTTTCTGAGTGTTTTCATCTTATTACATCACTAGGACCTCAGAAAACCAAAATCTCTGGTTAGATTGGCAGCCAATCACTTTGGTGGATAGTAACCTTCTTGAAACATCCTAAACCTTCCACCTAGCGACTCCATAGTTCCTTAATGATTAAATACTCCATTGGTGATCAGTGGGCCTGCTGATTATCTTGGTTTTCATAAGACTCCACTGGGAGATCAGACCTTATTACAACATCAACCATATCAGAAGTAACAAGTAGGATTAAGATTCTTTGTTTAAATACAACATTCTGGCTTCGAGAACCATTTATACAAGAGCTTATCCTAACCCAAACCCACCTGAAATAGTTGACAACCCTGAGAGCATTCATAGGAAATCTCCTACACCTAGGAAGGCAACTATTTCCAAACACATCCATAGAGCTAACTCTACACCAGAAAACTTTACAGCTCTATCACACACTCTTTTTTACCTAGACTCACAAAGCAGTTTACCTAGAACTAGATCATTCAGTGCTCTAGACCAGTTAGACCTTGAGCTTCCTGGTTCACCACCTCACAGTGGTCAACATATTAAAGATAGAGAGACTCCCCCATATACACCTCCAGATATTCATTTCATTCAAAACTTGGGGCTCAGTCATCCTAAATCAGCTCAACAGAGTGTTTCTGGTCCTAGTATTCCTGTCATCCACATACCTGCTGCTCAAGCCAATCCCTTACCTCCTCAAAACACCATTCTGGCAGCTTGGTATGCACCTCTGGTGTTACCACAGCCTCTAGTACCTTTACCAAATGATTATCAGTCAAAAATCCCACATTTCACTGCAAAAGAGTCTACCACAGCTCAACACCATGTAGATAGGATGGAAGATTCCTTTGACTATATGGAGATAGATGATGAGATAGTCAAGATGAGAATCTTTGCCTAGAGCTTAGGAGGTGATGTGAAGAAATGTTTTAAAGGCCTACCTCCTAATAGTATCCATGATCTTCCCTCTTTATATCAATCCTTCATAAACAAATGGGAAGTCAAGACCAACCCTCTCCAAATCTTAGTAGAATACAAGAACCTTAAAATAAATGTAGGAGAGATTGTCCATGACTATTCTACAAGGTTTAACAGTGTTTACAACGCCCTTCCTCCACACATGAAACCTCCCCAAGGTATGGCTTTAGTGAAATATCCTGAAGGCTTCGATGCTGACATGGCATACCAGCTTAGGGAGAGAGATTACAACACATTGGAAGATATGAAAAAAGGAGCAGTGAGTGTAGAGGCTAACCTGATTGAAAAGAAAGCCATAATGAGGGCTGAGAAAAGGGTAACATACAGGGATGACACATCAGCTTCCACATCCGATCCCAAGCATGACAGTCTAGCCAAAAACGTGGAAAGGCTAGAGAAAATGATGGAGAAAATGGTTGTCACAGTCAGTAATCAGAACAAAAACCAGAATCATAACCAGAACCAGAACTTTAGGAGAAACAATCTCCCAAATAGATAGAGAGACTCTGATCAACAAGTCATGCCCCCATTTCAAGAGAACTTCCTTGATGAAGATGAGGGGATAATAGAAGAGTCTGAGGGGACCACAATAAACATGTTGGAAATAGACAACTCAATCCATAACTGTTCCACAGAAGATGATCAGACCTCACACTCAGATTGGGATGAGGAAAGGTTAGAATCTAAGGATTACAGGCTGGGATTTGAAAATTCCATCATCCAGGTCAAAGAACAGTATGAACTTAGAAGCAAAAATATCTTAGACACTTCCAAACCCAAAGCTTCTGAGATTACCATTAAGAAAAGGCCCGAGAAAACTTCTAAAGTGACTGCTGAAAGTAGCAAATCAGCAGCTAAGAGTTCTGGGAAGAAAAAAGAAAAAGACAGCCAAAATACTGATAAACAAAGTCAACAAACCAGCAGCACTAGCACTGCAGCTAGTGTTCTTGATAACACAATTGCAAACATTGTACACACTGAGAATCAGCACGCTGATTCCGCCACTAAAGTAGTGGCTAACAAAACAGATTTGAGTCTTACAAAGAGTCAAACTCCCTTCAAATTGGAGAGTGAGATTGCTAAAATTAAAATCTTTGTCCCACTCTCTGAGCTCGCCACTCAGGATGTATATAAAGGCCAAATTTTGAAAGCTTTAAATCTAGGTGAAAATAGTGACATTGTCAATCTAAGTGATGATCAACCAGCCCTTCTGTTTGGTCCAAAGATAGAATGGAAGTTTCAGGAAGGGGTAGTACCTCCTTTTTATACCAGCCTCAATATCCATGACAAGATCCTTCACAACGCAATGCATGACTCTGGGGCTTCACACAACCTAATGCCTAAGGTAGTGATGGAGAGGTTAGGCCTAGAGATAACCCATCCTTATAGAGATTTATATTCATTTGACTCTAGCAGAGTAAAGTGCCTTGGCCTAATCAAAGATCTGTGTGTGAACTTGACCCAGATTCCAGCAAAATGTATGGTTATGGATGTTGTAGTGGCAGATGTGCCACCTAAGTATGGCATGTTACTATCGAGGTCATGGGGAGCCAAGTTGCAAGGTACAATGCAAATGGATGGCTCATATGCCACAATCCCTATCTTTAGCCAGCTTAGGAGACTGTATAGAGAGGCACAAATGAAGTTCATGGTTAGTAGCCCTGAAAAGCCTGAAAATTCACCTCTATACTCTGTACACATAGATCTGGACTCCTTTAACCTTTGCAACGATAAATCCATAGATGAGCCAGAGCCAGAAGATAGAGATGCAGACGATAGAGTACAGCCCCGAGACTTTAACATAATGGCCACTCTAGACTTAGAAGAAAACGAAGAAGAAACCTTTGGACAGTGCACTGAATCTGAAACTCGGAGTGAACAAGAACAAGACTATAAACAGCCAAGTATTCCTCTCTCTAAACTCCATACACAACATGAAGAACAGAAACCTCCACACCACGATGCAGACCCCATATCACAACATAACAATGAAACCAACGTTAGGGATGAAAACGATGATAAACCTGAAAACGATCCCTTATGGAGAATGAATTTCGATGGATCTTGCACTAGAAATACTGCAGGAGTGGGAGTGTGGTTACATAACACTGAGAGTGACTATGCTGAGAGTCATGCCTTCACTCTGAACTTCAAATGTACAAACAATATCTCAGAGTATGAGGCTCTCATCCTAGGCTTGAATATGTTGAAAAAACTGGGAGCCCGTAGGATAGTTGTACATGGAGACTCTGAGTTAATCATAAAATAAGTGAACAGAGAGTATTCAGCTAAACACCCTAGATTGAGAGCATACAGGAATGATGTTATGCATCTACTGAAAACCTTTATAGAGTATGAACTCGTGTTTGTTCCTAGGAGTTAGAACATAATCACGAATGGATTAGCCTGCATAGCTAGTTCATATCATAGGTCTCCCAGTGAAAAACAGATCATCATTCAAACAAAATACAGACCTGCAGTGCCCGATAATGAGAAATATTGGTAGGTCTTTGAGGGCGACAAGCAGATAGAGGATTTCCTGCTTGGCAGGAATGAGTTTGAATTCTCTAATTCAGACTCTAAGTCCGATGAAAGCTGCCTGAGTGAGGAGCCCCCCGACGAAGAAAAATCACCACATAACGTAGAAATAAACACTTTAACTGAACAACTTGGAAATCCAACCAAAGAATATAAGAATGCAGATAAAGAGGAAATAGAAGTGTTGCAGTCCAAAGATAAGAATATACCCAGAGGACTGGCACCTTTAGAGGACCTTTTTTATTTTGACGACGTAGCGAAGAAACCCACTATAGAACATTCAGACTCTAATGTCGAGGAATGAAACATAGGCACCGAGGATAAGCCTAAGATGATAAAGTTGGCTAAGTCTTTTTCCGCAGACATGAAAAAGAAATATATCGACTTATTTAAATAATTCATCGATGTGTTTGCTTGGAGCTACGAGGACTTAAAGGCCTACGATATAGACATTATACAACAAAAAATCCATTTAAAAGAGAACCAAAAACCCTTCAGACAGAAACTTCGCAGAATTAACCCGAAACAACTGCCTCTAGTCGAAAAGGAAATCAAGAAGATGTATGAGGCAAGAATCATAGTGCCTGTGAGGTTCTCTGACTGGGTTTCCAACCTTGTAGCTGTGAGAAAGAAGACAGGTGAGATCAGACTGTGCATTGATTTCAGGAACCTTAACATAGCCTCACTTAAGACAATTACCCTTTACCAAAGATAGAACACATCCTACAGAGGGTAGTGGGCTCAAAAAGGATCTCCCTGTTAGACAGTTTTTCAGGCTATAACCAAGTTTTAGTACTCCCAGAAGACCAACTCAAGACAGCTTTCAGCACTCCATGGGGCACTTTTATGTACGTAAAAATGCCTTTTGGACTAATGAACATTGGTGTGACCTTCCAACGAGCAATGGACATAGCCTTTTCAGAGGAAATAGGGCACTTCATTTTCATCTATCTGGATGACATAATAGTCTACTCCAAGACTGATGAGGAGCACCTAAAGCATCTAAGAAGAGTTTTTGAAAAATGTAGAAGGTTCAGTCTGTCTTTAAATCCCAAGAAGACTGTGTTCGGGCTTCAAGAAGGCAAGCTTCTGGGCCATATATATCAGAGAAGGGGATTAAAATAGACCCCCAAAGAGTTGAGGGAATACTGCAGATTACACACCCAAGAAACATAAAAGAGTTACAATCCTTTATTGGGAAAATTAACTTCTTATGGAGGTTTATTCCCAACTTAGCTGAGCACCTCAGGAATATGACAAACATGCTAAAAAAAGGTGTAGGGGTTAAGTGGACTGTAAAGGCTAAAAAATCTTTTGAATTAGTTAAAATTTCACTCACCCGGGCACCTGTCCTAATTAGCCCAGATTTCTCAAGAGATTTCTTGATATTTTCCTTTGCCTCAGAGCATACAGTGGCTGCATTTCTACTGCAGAAAAATCCAGAGGGAATGGAACATCCCATTGCTTTCTTCAGCAAGGCTCTGAGGGATACACCCTTGAAATATAACATAATGGAAAAACAAGCCTACACCTTATTTAAGGCCTTGAAAGACTTTAGGGTGTATATACTGCATTCTCACATCATTGCCTACGTGCCTAACACAGTGGTTAAATACATTTTGTCCCAAGATCCTGATGGAAAGAGGGGCAAATGGATTGCTGAAATATTAGAGTATGACCTGGAAATAAAACCCACAAAACTGATCAAAGGTCAGGGCTTAGCTCAACTAATGGTTGAATCTAACTTGCAAGCCCTTGACATAAACATGGTGGATGCCTTGGATGAGCAGGAAGGATTGCCCGATCCTACTGTTGAAGAACAATTTCAAAATTCTCCTTAGTATTCTGATATCCTGTATGTGCTCACAAACCTCAATGCCCCTCCTAATTTATCAAAGACCAAGGCCAAATTCCTAAAGTTAAAAGCCAGAAACTATTGCATACTGAATGAATGTTTATACAGGAAAAATGAAAATGGTCTATTGCTTAAATGTTTGCATGAATCTGAAGCAGAGAGGATTAAACAGGAGTTCCATGCAGGAGAGTATGGAGGCCATTTAAACTGGAAGGCCACTGCTAACAAAATACTCCGAGCCGGCTATTACTGGCCTACACTCTTAAATGACATCCACAAAATGATAATTTCCTGCCATAAGTGCCAGATTTTTGAGGGCAAGAGAAAGCTCCTCCCTTTACCATTACAACCCATTACTGTTGAGGCTCCCTTTCAACAATGGGGCCTAGATTTCATAGGAGAAATACACCCTGCTTCTTCTACACAACACAAGTGGATCCTTACAGCCACAGACTACTTCACAAAGTGGATAGAGGCCATACCTTCTAGGAATGCCATGGATTCTGTTATCATTAAGTTCCTAGAAGACCACATCCTCTCTAGATTTGGCTGCCCAAGAAAAATAATCATTGATAACGCTGTTGCTTTTGGATCCAAGAAAATGATTGATTTTGTTCACAGGTATCAGATAGCACTCAGTCATTCAACTTCTTATTACCCACAAGGTAATGGGTTAGCTGAATCATCAAACAAGATCTTGGTGACCATTATCTTAGTGCATGCTTTGTGGGTTGACAGGCTAACAACAAAGAAATCCATCGGAATGTCACCATATCAGCTTGTTTATGGGATAGAGGCAGTGATTCCTACTAGCCTTGGGGTACCAGTGATTAAACTAGTCCAAGAGATTCAGACAAAAGAGGATAGTATGGTACAGAGGATAAATCAAACAATTCATCTCCAACAAACAAGAAAAAAAGTCTATAACAGAGCTCTGAAAGTGCAGGAAAATATAAAGAAGTTGTTTGAAAAAAGAACAAAAGCTTGTGACTTCAAAATTGGAGATAAAGTTTTGAAGTGGGACTCTAGGAGAGAAGACAAAGGAAAGCATGGCAAATTTGACAGTTTGTGGCAGGGTCCTTACATCATCCAAGCCACTGTTGGTCCAAGTGCCTTTTTTCTGCAAGAGCTAGATGGTACAGATCTGTTTGGGGGTCATGTCAATGGCAGAATGCTCAAGCATTACTACTTCGGATTTCCAAATTTCCAGTTTCCATTTCCATTGTAAATACCATTGCCGTGTTTTGTTTTCAAAGGAAAAGAAAAAATGTTTCAAAAAACAGAGAAAGAGAGGTTCAGACATGCTCAAAACTTGAATATCTGAAGTGCAAAGGATTGGCTCTAACATGATCAAAACCTGATCCAAAGGAAGTAAAATAAGTTGGTTCTAATGTGCTCAAAATCTGAATCAGCAAAGAAGAAAAAGACCAGCTCTAATAAGCCCAAAACCAGAGCTGAAGTGAAGAATAAATTGACTCTAACAAGCTCAAAACTCGAGCCACAAAGAAAAGAAGGAATGCTTTAAAGTTTCAAGACTTCAAGCCTTCAAGATTTTGTTTTAAAGTTTCTGCAATTTTAGTCCATGTGCAACCATCTTTATGCCTTGGATTCACAGCAAACCAGACTATCTAATCCTGGTTTGACTGTTTTAAATTTCTGTTATAGAACGTAGAGAAGAAATCTGCTAGACAGTTTAATCCTAGCAGATATTAGATTAGGTAGAGAAAATATGAGGCCAACATTTTAATTTGGTCTCATGGAGGAATAAGGGTAGAATTAGATTAGTTTTTTTCTGCTTTCAAAAAAAAAAAATGATGAAGAAGGTCTGCAAATTCAAATGCACCTTGAAGAAAAAATGTTAGGATTGTAGGATGGGTAGGTAGACTGTTTGGGAAATGTTTTTTGCTGATTAATATCCATCATGTTTGTAACATTTGAATCAAATAAGAAATATGGTTCAAAGATCAGGCATCTAGCCTAATCCAAATATTATTTTCTGAATTCTTGACACCTTCAAGAAGATGCCATCCCCATGTCGAGCCATTGTTAGCCACCTATGAATTTTTTGTCAAGCAAACAAGTGGCTAAATATTTTTCTGAGCCTTCAAGAGATACATTTCCTATGAAAATATCTCATCCTTGAAGCCTCTGTGTGCTCTTTTCCTTTGGAAGAATCTTCACTACTGTTTCCATCCAAAAAACCTCACTGATTGAGAAAAAATGATGCTCAAAGAAAGCCTCCATTTGCCCCTTGTATCCCTGCAAATTTACCATTTTAACCCCTTTTTTCCCTTTCTCAAATTTCCCCTTTGACTCCCAAAATCCCTTCCTAAGCCTACTAAATCATTCCATCTCCCCTTTAACCTTACAAATACCCTTTTTTTGGCTTAAAAATCCATTTTTCCATTTACCGGAAGCCCCTTTAAAGCCTTAAAAACATTGTTTTTAAAGTCAAAAACACATTTTTATTATAAAACTAGCTTATCCCCTTTCGGCCAGCCCCTTAACCACTTCCCCTCCATAAACCCGAGCGCTAAGACCAAGCGCTAAGGCATAAGGCGCTCATCGAATCGGAAGGTTGGAGCGGAGCGCATTTCTTTTGTAAAGTTAAAAATCTTTGATGCGATGGTGTTTTGTTCTGTTGACCTTTTGTGCATTATCAGCCGTCGATCTATACAAATCTGACGGTCCACGCTTATCTCACAACACACCTGCCTCACCCCTTTTTTACCCCTACGATTGCATGTCGACCTTCGATCTACCACCCTGATCCAACGGCTATCGCGTAATCTGAGCACCGCCAATCGCACCAATCTCGCGCTACCGATCTGTCCCGATTGGCGAGCCTCGATTGAATCTTCGCCGTTCAATCCCTTAGATCCAACGGCCCAGATTTATTCTCATTCTGCCCTGTGTTCCCCGATTGGTCACTCCCAATCCAATCCCGACCGTTGATTCGCCACCGATCCAACAATCCAGATGCAATCGCTTCAGCGCCAATCGGAGATTTGACCCCTGCCCCCTCCAGTTCCGATTAGATCCTGACCTTTCATCCCTTTTGATCTGATGGTCCTCCTTTCACCCGTGCATTCATATGGCCTTTTTACCTCCGCCTAATCATTCAATCTCTATCGTCCAATCCCTAGGATCCAATGGCTCATATTTCTCCCAACCACTAACCAACTCCTCCGGCTTCGTTTTTCCTCTGCAGATCTCAGCCGTCCATCGCACAGATCGGACAATTCACATTGAAACCACCTTTGATCGGCCCCCACCTTAACCGACTGCGCACTTTCCCGTATCACACTCATCCTCCCATCGTCGGATCTCACAGCCCCAGATCCAATGGCCAGCATCCATATCACGTTCGTTCTGCGTCTGAAGTTTAACATCCCAAATTTACGCGATATGGGCGGTTTCTGAAAGCCACGTGTCAGCTAGGGTCCCATATCGCATTCGAAAAGTAAAAATCACCTTACCCGCTTTTGGCCGTGCGAAAACAATTGTTTCTTCAGAAAAACCACTTCCCCACTTCCCGCCTCTGAAATTCCATTAAGTGATCTCGACCGTTGATTTGTATTGATCAACGGCCCTAATTGCATATCACACTCCATACACAATTTTCTCATCGCGGGACAATAAAACATCATCGGATCATCACAGTCGTTGATCTCCTCCTGAGATCTAACGGTCCTAATCAAATCGCCCTCCGCCCATGACCAGGTCCCACCATTCAATACCATTTTGTTGCATCTTCATACATCCCCTGCGTATTTCGTTCAAAGGCCCGAAACTTATGATTTGCATTAAAAATCATTTCTGCCGCTTGCATTTAAACGTTTAATGTTTTACTCTAAAAGGCTATATCATTCCGCCCAACATTAGAACTTTAATGTTTTATATTAAATTTTATTCCATTTCGCCTAACCCCTAAAGTCATCTCGTTAATAAATCACCACCGTCGATCATCTAATCGAACGGTCCACATGCATTCCTCTGCCAAATCTTCATCAGATCGATTTTCCACCATTTCACTGCATGAAGAGTTAAGAGGTTTTAAGCATGTTTTTGAATATCTTAAGCCTTAATTCAATTATTTAAAGGAAAATGTACCAGATTGAAGACCTCGTGATTAATAAAGAAGGCCTAATGAGGCCTAATGCACAGAAAACAATATTATCACTGTTTCACATCAGTAGAAGTTTCCCACCCGAGAAAGGACAAAGTACCCATACTGTTTTTATTCTACATCGTGTTCCTGAGAAGATTTCCACCCTGACAGAAGTCCTAATGCTACCAGAGCATTTGTTATGCTGTATGGCAGACCTCAAAGTCATTTATCTTCCTTTGTTCCTGTCACCAGAGTACTACAGTTGAAAAGTACACCCAAGAAGATACATGGAGTAAATTTCAGTCTGTCGAAGACCACTCTTTCATCCAAAGAGTACCAAAAATCAATGCATAGATATTAAGACAGAATGGGCCTCGAGCCCTCTTCTCCTGCTTCTATTTTAATGTTTCATTTAGTGTTTCACCTACCTCCTCTACCCCTCTTTCAGCTATAAGAATTCAAGAAAAACTCATTGTAAAGGTTGTTGTTGGTTGTTGTTGATTATTGATCGGATAACTGTGAAATTGTAAGTTGTTTCTATTGAGATATAGTTCTCTGTGTAAAGTTGTAAGATAGGCCGAGGAAGATGTATTGAGACTGAATATCAAGTTGTTGGACAATGTTGTACATGACTGGTGTTGCTCTTTAATATGACAAGCAAATTTCTTTGGATCCTGATTTAAAGCAGCAGTGATGTTTTTCTGTCTTTGTCTCTGTTTTCCTTCGTAATTCATTACATTTCATTTCTCTGGTAAGCATCAGAAATATAGCTTAGGATATACCCTTGCATGGTACCCTAATGCTTCTATTCTCCTTACCTTTGATTTTTTCTACTAAATGTGTTATCTGAGCACTGATTCAAGTTAATTTAACCAGTGTAGTAGTTGTTATTCACTGCTAGCTGATGTATGAATTAATGAATCTGTTCTTAGATGTTCTTGTTGGGTTTTAATTGAAAGAATTGGGATACTGGGAGTTTAGAATTTTGACTCTCTCTCACTGGGGTCTTTTTCAATCAATTTTAACCTTCCTAAGTTCCCTTAATTTGGATGTCGAAGCATTGAAAGTTCAAAGCCTTTCTCTGATCTCAGGCCTTCACCTTTGTGTTTAAATCTTTAATGTTCCTTTGCCTGAAGAGTTAACCTTTTAGGAGGTGGATCATAGGTGTTTAATTGCATGTCTTGTCCCTAGATCTGCTCTCTAGGTGGTCACCTTGGAGGTTTCCTTGTCATTCACCTTCTTTCCTTATCATTTCATACCACACTATCATCTTTAAGATCCAATGCTTTAAATGACTAGCCCAATTGAAAGCCTGGAATACTAAATAGAAAGTAAACCCTTTCCTGACTCCATTGCCCAATGGTCTCGAGTGTTCTCTGAATTACCTCTCCTTTGCCTAAAATCCTCTTTTCTCATCCTTTGTCTCGTATTGAACCCTTCCCTCTAGTTTCCCAACAACCAAACAAACAAACAAAACAAAACCAACCTTGTGCCTTATAACTAGCCTAATATCTTCAAACTGAACTTCAAAGACATATACCTTTGCCTTTATAGAGAGATCCCTCTCTGGACCCAGGAGGGCTAGATCCTGAGGTCTAAAAGTGGTTCTGATGTTGTCTCATCTTTTGGTATTGCCAAACTTTCCAAAACATTGGAACTCCAACAGGCCCCATTTCCATAATGGAATCTTGGAGGTCGAGTAATGCATAGTAACTTTGAGCTCATTTTTACCATGGTGAGCTTCTAAAAATGGGTAAATATGGGGTGGGGTGTTACACATGTATACAAAAAAGAATTATGTTTTTTTTTTACATCCTCAAAAAATATGTATATGAAAACCTATTCAAGTTTTTCACCAATCATGATTTTCTTATAAAGTCTTTCATAAATTTTCCTTCTTCTATACTCTATACAAAAGATTGTCTTGACTCAAAAAGTGATTATCAATTATGACCATGTATGTATATTTTCAAACATTTTCTTCAATAAAAATTATAATCGTTAGGAAATACAAATGATACTTTCATTGGCCACTGCCAAGGGTTGAGAGAAAATTATGAGCATTGGCCTTCATTAAATTATGTAATATGCCAGTTGCTTAAGTCCAACACCAATCCCTTTTTTGAAAATTTATTAACTTCAGAAATCATGTTTCTATAAATGTGGGCAAAAGAGACAGAGGTAAGTAAGGTAAGGTTGGAAATGATTTTTTCATAGATTGGTAGCATAGTATAATTCCTTAGCCTAGGAATTTCATTCATCGAATCAATTACTAATTTTAAATCACCATAAATATGTAGTGCATTTATGTTTTTGTGAACTTCTAGTTGTATCAAAAGTTTGAGAGCAAATAATTTGGTCATAATTATTTGAGGCTTGCCCAATATTAGAAGAGAAGGAGAGATAGTGAGATTTAGATATGTATGAGAGACCACCAACTCCCCTAATTGCTGGAGTACACTGAAAAGCACAATAAAAAAAATCCCATGGCATGTATTTTTGAATTTTTATTTTGAAATTTTTTTAGTAATAGAGAGAGTTTTTGATTGAAGAGAGATGCAATCTTGAAGTGCCAAACCTTGCATGGCTACATGAAAATAATTATGTCCTTGATTATCAAAGATAACATGGTTCCTTTCAAATTAGATGCCCCATAAAATTACCAGAGTGGGGGATTTTATTTTTTTGTTATGCTTGCCCTGTATCCAGGTTTTTAAAAATTCTTCCACTGTAACACCTTACCAAGTATAGGATAGCCCCTCTCGAAGTTTTATTTCCTTCCAGATCACCAAACTAAAGGGAAAGTGGATTCAAAGCTTGCCAAGTAAAGTGGACACGTGATAGGTCAATTGAATGATATCTTCTGAATATCATCCCACATTAGCACTTTATCTTTTAATGTGATCCAGAAGAATAGTTTGGATTTTGGTGGGCATTTTAATTTCCACAAATTCTCTCCCCCCCCCCACTAGGTGGCTTCTAAGAGCCTAAATTTTTTTGAAAGATATTGATAACCGGTTTTTGGAGAATATTCTCCCAAGGGACTAGGAGACCAAATTAGGAGATCTCCATCCTCAAAGATTGTGACCAGAGAGAGACTTTACGAGTTTTATAATTCTCCCATACTTATATCCGATTTCCCTTAAGATTTAATTATGTTGTTGATCTCCAACCTTGAGTTCAATTAGCAAAGTTCATGATTTCAATCTTATTTTTGGTATAGTACCCTTCCTCATTCTAGTTTTATATTATTAGTTTAGGAAGAATGTGATTATTTTGACCCCCCTATCCAGAGGTCCTTTCCCATTAGAATGTATGGTCCATTTATAACATTTGATTCAAGCCCACTCCCAACGATTGGGAAATATTAAAAAACCTCCTTCCAAATTATTGATCCATTTTTCTCTCTTAATCAGAGCTCTAATCCAATCCATAAGAGTATTTGGAGTAAAAAAAAATTGGAACATAAATTGTGCCCAGAGACCATTTCCCTGTATAAGTTTCCATACATTCTTGGATGCCAATGCTTTTGAAATCAAACTAATTTTTTTAAGCCCCACCCTCCCAATGATTTGAGAAGGGAAATGGAGGATCAAGTAGTAATTGTTATAAGCCCCACCCTCATAGTTATTTTGGAAGGGAAATGGAGGACCAAGAAGTCGGGGAAAAAGGTATTTTCTCCATTTTTCCAGCCCCTAAGGAGCAAAGAGTTAACTATTTTATACGATGAATAATTCCAATGGGAATCCAAGATAATAGGTGCCAAATAAACTGGAATCACCTTCAATTTTTCCCAGGAGCCAAGACCAGATTTCCTTGGTGTAATTATTTGGCTTTAACTGAAAGCCAAAATATTTGAATGGGCCTCCCATATTTTGCAGAGATTTTTCCAATGCCCGACTTACTCTCTCTCTCTCTATGTGTGTGTGTGTGTGTGTGTGTACTTGTTAATGCATAATTTTTTTTTTATAATAAATATTTCAATATCATGCTAATTAGAAAATTTGAATGGGGATATAAACTTTTGCTTGTGAATGTTATAAAGGTCACCATATCATACAATGAATTTTATTTAATTGGTTAAATAGGCATATCACTTTCACCACAAAGTGAATTTTGTTTTTCAAAGTATAAATATAACACACACATTGTCTAAGAAATGAATGCCATATCTTCTTGCTATGAGACTTTGATGTTAGAACATAAACTAATCAAGATATTATTTTAATTAATGGTTTCAACCAAATTCCTCTATGGCTAGATAAGGACCTTACTTTTGTTGGTAGATACAAAAGAAACACTAAATATTTGGTCGAGAATTTGTTTAATATCGAGTTAATCAATTTTTGCAATTCTTATCCCCGATGAGGGTGTTAGACTATGGGATATATGCATCACGTAACCAATGACACTTGGATTTTGGTTTAAGAGAAGTAGGGCATGCATACAACCCCTCCACCACATTGTATTTAATAGCCATGCACTCATATGTGTGAAACATTATTCTTCACCTCTGTGCAACAGATTTGTATTGTCTCGAGGTTCAATGGCATCAACACTTATTTGGTTAAGTAGCTTGGTGCACAAAGTTATACGGTCATTTTTTGGCTCTCTAACGGATGTGAATTCCTTTGTGCTCTCATATCTTCATGTTGTTTGGTTATGGTGGTGGTCGTCCATCTATCACTCCTCATGTAGGCTCATTACGGTAATTTCTATTTCCTTACTGCACTGGGTGAAACTTTCCCTCTCCTTCCTTACCCAGAGGGCATGATCCTTAAGTTTCTGGTTGGTTTTTGGGTGTGTTTGCTTTGGGCCTGCATAGTTTCTTTCCTTTTCATTTTGGATGGTGGTTCTTTGGTTGCTTGTGTAAGGTGCGTGTTGCTTGTATAAACGACAGCTTGAATTCTAGTGGTGGCAGTTTCGTTCAGGTGGAAAAACTGGTGTTTGGGTTGTGTTGGATTTTTGGTGTAGGCATCCCTTGGTTTTTCCCTTTAGGGGCCACTGATAAAAGATCTCCTTTCAGCGTAGCCCTGTGGCTTGAGTGCTAGTCGGCCTCTAGAAACTTGATTCTCTAACTACTCCTGTGCGCAATTCAAAGGTCACCCTCTGGCCTTCCTAGCCAAGGGTTTGTCTTCATGATCTAACCTGCTCTTGTGTTGTTTTAGTGGCGAATTTAGGTTGAGGTGACCTGCGGCGTCGAATTCCATTTCCTTCTCAGTCTGTTGTGTGGATTGTTGGGTCTGCAATGGAGGGTGGTTGATTCATATAGTGCGTAGTTCCTGGTTACGTGGTGTTTGGGTTATTTTGGTGGTTCTTGGCATGGATTGGGGATAACCTTTGGGGTCCGGCCTTCTTCTCGGACTTCAGATTGAATCCAAGCCTGCACCCGTCGTGTGCCCCTTCTCATGCAAAGGAGGAAGCGTCGCGCCTCTGGGAAGGATCGATTGTTCAAGAAGGTATTCAGGGAGGCGAAGTGAAGGTATCTGATATCCATGATGTGATATATGATATCATGTTAAAGGATGGACTACTATACAAGTACAACACTGATTCCATTACACTTGACACCATGCATGCAATGAGCGAGAATTCAAGCTCAAATTGTGAGGACAAAGCCTCACCAGCTGCAGATACTGAAGCCTTCTTGTTCTTCTTGTTTTGTGTTCAATTAGTGGCATAATGTCCATGCTCGTGACAGTGAAAACACTTCACTCTGGACATGTCGCGCTTCTTGCCATATTTTTCAGACTCGGATTTGGAATGGAATTTCTTTCCTTTCCCCTTATTCGCTTTGGCAGCCAAAGCACAATTTTCTTCACCAACTGTCTTAGATGAAGATCCATCCCTAGTATTCCACCTGAATTCTTCTTGCACCAAATCCGACCAAAGTCGTTCCCAATCTGGCAGCTTCTCCTCCCATTGACAAAGTCCTGATAACTATGCCAACTTTAGGGAAGTCCTAGAAGAGCTAGGCTCACCAATTCATCATCCGCGACAGTAATTCTGACACTCCCAATCTCATCTCGACATTGGACAAAATTTGTTAAATATTTCGGAATGGTGTCACCTTTCTCCATTTTGATTTTCCTGAGCTTGTCCTTCAGTGCCAATTTTCTATGATCACTTCTGCTCTGAAACATATATTTCAAAGCTTTCCACATTGCATATGGTGTCTCTTTTCCATGGAGACTTGAGATAATGTGGTCTCATACTCCCGCCAGTAAGATCCTCCTCGCCTTTGTAACCTTCTTTTTCCAACAATCAAGATTTACGGCATCTGCTGCAACGGGTTTGGGAATGCCATTATCAATGAATTATTTCAACCCATTGTCCTCTAGTACTTCCTCCATCCTATATTTCCACGCAATATAATTGGAACTTTGCTCAAGTGTATACTCCAATCTCAAGCCATTGAAAGTCATTTAGATCCTGATATGCCTGTCGCACCAAGAATACTTTCGAAAATTCCAATTCTATCCAGTCACAAACTCAGATTCTCCTCCACTATAGTGATTTCCTGTGCTCTGATACCATGTATATCAATGGATTCAATCCAATCAAGCAAAGTACTAAAGCTAGATATTGAATCCTTCTGCAAATCAATTACGGAAAATAAACACGATCGCCAATCACAACAAGTAAAGAAAGAATCAAATAAAACTACAACACAAATATTTTCCCAGGGAAATATTTCTACTCAAAATTCCTCTATCTTCTATTGTATATTCCACAAGGAACCATGAAACAATTACAATGCACTCTTCTCACAAGATTCTCCTGCACTCTGCTAATTGTTTCACACTTATCCATACAAAATCGAGCCGACACTTAGCCAATTCTCAACATGTCTTCAGCCTGCCTTGCTCACGCAATTCATGAGGAATGCAATCCATATTCCTTAGGAATTTCAGCCTTTCTCAACTGCGCAAGTATCATGGGAAAACCTGTGGTGTTTTAACTGATAGCCAACTTCCCTTTAACCTTTGTCTCAACTAGGTCTCCACTGGAACTGACATGCATGTAGCTATTAATAGTAAATAATCAGTTGCATGGAAGATCATTGATTGTTAATTAAATATGATTTAATTCACTTGATATCTCACTAGTGCAACAAACAGTTACACCTAGTTCAACTGACTTTAACTCACCTAACTAAGTTAACTGATTACTAATGCATTAGCCTAATGCACTAACTGCAACTCGAACTCCATAACTAATAGAATCACTCTGCATGCCTCACCAACCACCCTCAACTCGAAATTCATGAGCTAACTGAGTTTATCACACTTAGTTAACTATTACAAGTGATTATGAGATAAGATTACATTTTATTGTCCAATTTAATTAAGGGATAACTATTTTTGACACATTTTCAATTTACCAAATAAATTGAATTTCACACTAATGTATTGCTAGGACCCATCACTACATGACCTGTGGTCCCACACTAGTGTAGGTGATGCCATATTGCTTTTGGATGCCAATTTCACTATTTCTTGTTGCAAACTTCAACACTCCCTCTCAACAAGAAAGGAATGTCCTTGCATGCACACATGCGCCTCTTGCATGTGACATGCAAACCTTGCATGCGACATGCAATTGTTGCATGCAAAACTTCTCTAGTGTTGTTCCCAAATGCAACTCTTGCATGGAACACTTCTCTAGTGTTTCTCGCACAACACCTCTGAAACTGAATAGCCTCTAAAAAACTGAACTAGTATAACACATTTGTCATCAGATTCTTCTGAGTGCTGCTAGCTACTGCACATGTCTATTGGACTCTTTGCATTGTTGACATCTACATCCATGCACTTTGCACTGCTGCCAACTCTAATCTGCACTCCAGTATCAAACACTTGTCACTCTAATTTTTTTCTTCCTGACATGCGACTGCATCAATCTAACTGATACTGCTACTGTTGTATTGTGGGCTCCTCATAGCTAGGTTCAATCCATGAGACACACCATCTCTAGGACCCTACCAAAATTTCTTCTTGGGATTAATTCTGCACATCGCCCCACCTCACACCTGGAGGTATAGCTACATGTACTCCCTTTGCCCATCTTGCTTGAAATTTCTATGCTTGAATGGTTTTTTCCACTCCATGATCATCTGCATGTACCTGCTCCACATCTTAAGGTTCATTATTTGGAACCAAGAGTTCCTCACCTGCATGCAAATCAAGCTCCCTCTCAAGGGACAATTGCATGGATTTCTCACACCTCCCATGGTACATCCCTTGCATGTGTCTATCTGCGCAAGAGTACCCTTTGGAAGCTTCGTAGAAATCTGTTCCATGACCTTCAAAGCTCCGTGGTGTAGATCGCCCAATCTCTTGTGCCATAACTCACCCTCATCCTAGCTCACCACTTTGTCTGCTTTACCCATCAATGTTGCGCAACCATCTACATCAAGTTTATAGATATTCTTCACATAAATCCCAATATTCTTGGTTTTTCCGGTTGCTTTGTGTTGAATGAAATTTTTTCCTTCACTGAAAAAAACATCATAGCCTCTATCCTCCAACATTATGATTGAGACCAATTTTTTCTTCAAGCATGGTACATACATTACATATTTTAATAAGAAAGGTTTACATGACTATCTCTGGAAGGTAACTGTACCAATCCCGGTAGCACTATACCACCCGTCATCACCCATTTCTATATGTATATGGAGGTCCTTCTCCTCCAAGCTACTGAAAAGTTTTTTGTCTCTCGTCATGTTAAAGCATGCACCACTATCAAAGTAGCACATCGATCCCATTACAATTGACACCATGCATGCAATGAGCAAGAATTCAAGCTAAAATTGCAAGGCCAGAGCCTGACCAGCTGCAGATCCTGAAGCCTTCTTGTTCTTCTTATTTTGTGCACAATTAGTGGCATAATTTCCATGCTCGTGACAGTGAAAACACTTCACTCTGGACATGTCGCGCTTCTTGCCATCTTTGCCGGACTCAGATTTGGAATGGAATTTATTTCCTTTCCCCTTATTCGCCTTGGCAGCCAAAGCGCAACTTTCTTCATCATCTGTCTTAGATGAAAATCCATCCCTGGTATTCTGCTTGAATTCTTCTTGCACCAAATCTGACCAAAGTCATTCCCAATCTGGCAGCTTCTCCCTCCCATTGACAGAGTCCTGATAACTATGCCAACTCTTGGGAAGTCCTAAAAGAGCTAGGCTCACCAAGTCATCATATGCGACATTAATTCTGACGCTCCCAAGCTCATCCTGACATTTGACAAACTTTGTTAAATATTTCAGAATGGTTTCGCCTTTCTCCATTTTGATTTTCTTGAGCTTGTCCTTCAGTGCCAGTTTTATATGATCACTGCTGCTCTGAAACAGGTCTATCAAAGCTTTCCACATTGCATATGGTGTCGCTTTACCATGGAGACTTGAGACAATGTGGTCTCGCACTCCCTCTAGTAAGATTATCCTCACCTTTGCAACCTTCTTTTGCCAAGCATCAATATTTGTGGCATCTGTTGCAACGGGTTTGGGAATGTCATTCTCAATGAATTCTTTCAACCCATTGTCCTCCACTACTGCCTCCATCCTGTCTTTCCACGCAATATAATTGGAACTGCCCTCGAGTGCATACTCCAATCTCGAGCCATTGAAATCCATTTCGATCATGATCTGCTTGTCGCACCAAGAATACTTTTGCAAATTCTAATTCTATTCAGTCACAAACTCAGCTTCTCCTATACTATAGTGAGTTCCTATGCTCTGATACCATGTAAAAATTATATAATCATATGTATATCAATGGATTCAATCCGATCAAGCAATGTACTAAAGCTAGATATTGAATCCTTCTACAAATCAATTGCGAAAAATAAACATGATTGCCAATCACAACAAGTAAGGAAAGAATCAAATCAAAACACAACACAAATATTTTCTCGAGGAAAGCTTGCTGCTCAAAACCCATCTATCTTCTATTGTGTATTCCACAAGTAATCATGAAACAATTACAATGCACTCTTCTCACAAGAGTCTCTTGCACTATATTAATCGTCTCACACTGATCTAGACAAAATAGGGCCAATTCTCAGCCTGCCTTTCTCACACAATTCATGAGGAATGCAATCCCTATTCCTTATGAATTTCAGTTGTTCTCAATTACGCAAGTATCATGGGAAATTCTATGGTGTTTTAACTGCATCTGGGCAGTTTTCTAATAACACAACTGGTAGTCAAATTCCCTTTAACCTTTGTCTCAATTGGGTCTCCACTAGAACTGACATGCATGCAACTATTAATAGTAAAGCATCAATTGCATGGCAGATCATTGATTGTGAATTAAATATGATTTAATTCACTTCATCTCTCACTAGTGCAACAAATAGTTAAAACTAGTTCAACTGACTTTAACTCACCTAATTCAGTTAACTGATTACTCATGCATTAAACTAATGCACTAACTGCAACTCAAACTCCATAAATAATAGAATAACTCTGCATGCCTCACTGATCACCCTCAACTCGAAATTCATGAGCTAACTGAGTTTATCACACTCAGTTAACTATTACAAGTGATTATGAGATAAGATTACATTTTGTTGTCCAATTTAATAAAGGGATAATTAAATTTAGCACATTTCCAATTTATCAAATAAATTCAATTTCACACTAATGTATCGCTAGGACCCATCACTACATGACCAGTGGTCCACACTAGTGTAGGTGTTGTCACGTCGCTTCTAGATGCCAATTTCATTGTTTCTTGTTGCAAACTTCAACAGATTTAGTGATTCAGTTATGGTAGGTGTCAGCCATATGTTTTTTAAGGTGGGATTTGAAGGACCTACCAGTTTGCCCAATGTAAGACATACCGCAAGAAAAATGTATATCATAGACTTTGGGGCCAAACATAGGGTCATTCTTGTCTTTGGCTGAATGGAAGAGTTATATAAGGGTGGTATGAGGCTTGAACAAAGTTTTCATATTCCTCATAGAAAGGAATTTGGAGATGTGATCGATGACTCCCTGAACGTAGGGAAGGGAGACTTTGGCTAGGGGGGGTTGCTGGAAAGTTTTTGGGATGAGGGTGAAGACCATAATGGAATGCCTTTTTGATATGGGACAAGGAGTAACCATTAGCTTTAAGGGATTTGGTGAGATGGGATTTTTCAAAAGGGAGATATTTTAATTCACATCTCTTCTACACAATCTCTAGGGTAGAGATTGTGGTTTGTGTGAACATTCGGGACTTCCAAGCCATAGGTGTGGTTAGAGGTTGGTGGTATGGTGGGTGTGTGGAGTCTATGGTTTTTAATTTGTTGTAGTATTGTCTTTATGTGCATTTTTCGAGTTTCAAATCTCATCTTATACCGGTTGAAGGTAGATTTACTCTTAAGCATGGGTGAATTGTTCATTTTAACCCTTGTTTTGAGCTTCTAGTGAGAAATTCCCATTCTGGTGTTTGGGGGTCGTTTGTGTCATCGAAGGTGAGTTTTTCATTTTTGGTGGGAGATGAGGCCAATGGGGAGTATAGGATGCCACTCCATTGTGATGGTAGTATTGTAGCCAAGGGGGGAAATTCTCAGTGGGGATCACTCTCTCGGTATGGTGACTTGTATTGTTCTAGCTTAAAAGGGGCTTTTATTTGGCATTGCGGGAGCTGTGTTGCTCGGGGCCGGGTTCTGATGGACTTGTGGGATTCCCTCTTATTGTTACAATTCGGTTGGGGGCCTCAACGGGCCTATGAAATTTCGATGATACGTACACAACATGGTAATGCAATGAGAGGAATTGACCCAAGGGGGTCGAGGATGGAGCATAGAAGGGATGATGCAGAGCTAAGGGAGGAGGTGGCCCATAATCCAACTCTCTCTCCTAGCTGAGTTGATCTTCCCCCACCCTTTGACGCTTCACAAAATTGATTGTGACACATCACTCTTCTTCTAGAGTAGTCAGGACAAGAACGACATGATGAAAGAAATGAGGTCATCAATTTTATGAATGACCTACAATGTAACCAATGGCACATGCAATATTCTTTGGATACGTTACAACGAGGCCAAAGGAGAATGTATGAGGAAAATGAGCATATGGAGGGTAGGTTGGCTCACATGGAATCCCATGTTCATTGTGATTTCAAAACTCCAAATTCACCTGGTAATGGACCAGACAATCTAGCTTCGGTAAATTCTTCTAATCCCTGATGTTTATGGGTTGTATCTTCACCTTGGGAATATTTTGGGCCTTTTGGTATTTTCGTTTATGGGTTCTTGGTTGTCTTTAGCACTTTGTAATTACTTTTTGTGATTCTCTTCTGGACAACAAATCTAGTAGGAGTGAGGTCAAAAGAATTGAGAGAATTGAACAACTATGGTGTAATCCTTTGATGAATTAGCAAACTAATTTTGACCAACAAAAAAAATAAAAATAAAACTAAAACTACTTTTTACTGGTTAAGAGGTCTTCTTCCCCATATATAACAAAATAGGTTAACAACCCAAGACCTAGAGGTTTTTGGAAAAACTGAAAATTTGCTCCCTTACAAACCACAATGAGTGTTTTTCTTTGAATAATGATAATGACTTGCATTTACAATTAACAACAAGTGATGACTATCCTCTTGGGGGGCAGCCCAATTGGTAATGACTATAAAAATGAAGTATTATGTGTAAGAAGGTTTGAGGTTCAAAGCCTCAGAATTCACTTATACCTATAAAAAAAACATACATAAACACCTAAAAATTATAGTGATATAATATATTTTCTTGCCTTCATATATATATATACAATCAAATTTAAAATTTACCTGAAAACTTTAGTTTTTACTTTTACCCCTTCCTTAAGAAGTTACAAAATAAATTTATGAATTTAGGAAATTGGTTATCAGATAAAATAACTAAGAAATTCAAACCATGAAGCCCCTTTTCCTCTCGTCATTTTCACTATCCCTTTCACAACATAGCGACATTATTAATGATCTTCATTGAGGAGATGTGAGTTAGAATATCCATTGAGCAGATGAGAGTTAGAATATTTTCGTTTTAAATTTTAATTTGCTTAATTTTTAAGATTTAAAATGTGTGGTCCCCGGATGCGGGTGACATGCCGCGAACCTACGAAGCCAATTCTTCCCATGCACAGGGTGACGATATCCTACACATCCAGCTTTAACCTAATGCATAACCTCTCCTTAGCAATCATTCACATGGGCACTCTGTTGCACCTGATCTTCTGCCACACACTGAATCACATGCAATATCAAGTGAACTATCCCAACTCGCATATGCGAGCGAGCCACAAAATCGCACAACATTTGCGCTCGTGCCATGGGTCTTCAAAAGGCATGTTCTCTCCTCATTCTTTCATCCCTTCGTTTCTCCAGTCGGCCTCCAGAGCCTTCTCCACCTCCAGCGTTTCCATTTCATTGTTGCTTGATTTCCCCCCCCCCCCCCACTCCTCGAAAAATCGAGCCTCTCCTGGTTCAAGAGGCCTCGGAGGAGGATAAATACGTGTGGATCATGGATTCAAACGGAGTTTGGATGAGAGTTCCAGATGCTGAGTACCCAATCGCTCCTATCATTTGCGCAGCCACTACAAAGCCTCCACGCGTAACTTCTGTTGAGGAGGAGGACATTGCGCAGGAATACGGATGTCACATCGAGAAGGAGGACCCTGCTACAGAGCATAATGAAGGAACACCATGACTGCGCGGCTGCTCGGTTCTTTTATGTTTTATCTTATTTCAACACATACTACAGATCTTTTGTTTTTATATGTGTCACGACACACTTTATAAATAATCACTGTTTGATGTTGTTGAGGGGCTGGTTTCCTCCTAGGAGGCAGCCCTAAACCTGTGATATTTTGAAAGCCTCTAAGGCTGGGATTGGTTAAGCACTGCTTACCATCTCAGCCCAACGCCTATGTAAAGTTTTCTTTTGATCTAATATAGTTTAGCCTAACTTACAAAAAAAAATTAAAAAAAAATTTAAAAAAAAAAAAAAGTGTGTTTTTATAATTTTAATTAAAATAATATTTATTAATTTTATTTTGATATACATTATTAAATTATATTGTTTTTATAATATAAATAATTTTCTCTACTTTTAGCTATTTAGAAAATAACATATTATTTTACAAATAATTTTATTTATTATAAATAATTATATTAAATTTTAAAAATAAAAATTTAAATTTATATATAGATAGAAATTAATATTAAAAACAATTTAGAAAGTGATAATCTGGAAAGTTTTTAGGAATGTTTTTTAACCTAATTTGTTGAGAATCTGGAAATGATGTGTTGGAGTCACAAGATTTGAGTTGTGAACTTTTCAGAATCTGAGTGTCGGCAGAGATGTGTTATAATCACAAGTTTGATTTGTGAAGAGATGTGTTGGAACGACAGAGATGTGTTGGAATCACAAGTTTGATTTATGAACTCTCCACAATCTGATTGCCCCAAAAAAATTTCAAAGTGTTAAATCCATACATAGAATCAAAAAAAACTTTTTATATAATAAAAAATAGATTTGACAAAAAGTATAATGATTAGACCATAGATATAATTAAAACAACTACTCATCATTTTCATAAATTTAAGAATAAAATTATATTTACTTTTCATTTTTTAATAATTAAATAATAAAAGAAAGCTTCACAATATTATAATGTTTTGAAGAGTGTAATTTTTGTATTGCTTTGATATTTGAATAGGGGAAATCTAGCATCGAGTGCTCGAAAAGCCAACATCGAATATTTATTAAGGACGGGCTTTATTTTTTTGGGAAATATAGAGAGAGGGGGAGGGTGGATTTAGTTTGGAATTTGCTCAAGTTTTTTAAATGGTAAGTTTTTATTGCCTAATTTACATAATTTAAGTGTTATATAATTTTTTCAGGGTGTTGAATCTATTTATGTTTAAAAAATTAACAATGAAAAATTACAATCTTGTGAAATATTTTATTATGAGATTATAGTCAAAATGGCACAAACATTGAATAATTAGATTGAGTTGTTTTCAATCATTTATTTGTTTATTTTTTCCATGTTATATTGTTTAGAAAAGATTCATTAGTGTATTTGCTTATCTTGAGGATGGTATCAATAAACAAAAGGGTTTGAAGCCATTACAAAAGTATATTCATTAATAACTCAACGTGTTATTCATGTGAATTAAATTCAACTGGAGAAGATAATAATCATTCTTTCTAATTACTTAAACTAAACCCCATTAATAATAATATTTATTATTTATTCATATAGTCTAACCAACAGACAAAATGACCATTTTCCAATACTTTTTCTTTGCCCAAAATTCGATAGACATTTTTAAGAATCATAAGTTTAAGTTGTTAAATATGCAAAATTTGAGTGTCTAAGGGGCTTTTTAGGGTGTGAAACCCATTTATGCATCCAAAAGTGCATTTTAAATAACAAGAAACCATAATCTTACTCGAAATTATGTTATCGAATTTCGTCAAAAAATTCATTTCATCTATTCATTATATTACACCTTATTTATTAGTCCATGCCTCGTCAGGGAATATAGCATTTGCCTCACAGTCAAAATGCATTGATCATCCATTATTTTGTTTTTTTTTTGTCATTTTATCCAAATTTTCGAGAAAAAAAATAGTTTTTTTTCTATTTTGCATGAATTCAAAAATAATTTTATAATTTCCTAGAAATATTATTTCTAATTTCTGATTGCCCTAGCAGCTTCCGATGGGACATAATTCCCCTTGTGGAGAGTGTTTTATTTTGGTATTTGTTAGTACCTGAAAGTTGATTTAAAAATAAATAAAAAATTAATTTTATGAGTGGTCATTTCGACGGTGATTGCTCTAACATTAACATTGACACTAACACTTTCAAGGTACTTCTCTTCCCCATGATTACAAAAATGACGCGGTTGCAGGTCCTTTTGCATAGGCGGGGGGCGGCAACGACGACGACGATGGTAGGCTACACAAGTCGTCGTGCGAAGATACTTTTAAAAATTTCTGGATCATATATCATATGAATTTTTACGAAGTATGGGGCATGTGCAGGAGAACAAGGAATATTATCATGTTTCATTGCGTTGATTATGAAATTTGTGCTAGAGAGCAATTGTGTAGAACTATGTATCGTTACAGAATGATTAATATTGTAAATTTCAATGTTTTTAGAAATTCTGATAATTTGGGTTATTGGCCAAAGATTCTGATTTTATTTGGTATGGTCCTTGTCAAGAGGCTTTTGAGCTCGTTAAGAGGCAGTTGACTACTTCCCCCATCCTCCGAGGTCTAAATTAGACTCTGCCTTTCCATATCCACACCGATGCATCCGACAAAGCTGTAGGGACAGTATTAGGACAATTAGAGGACAAAATCCCTTATGCCATTTATTTCATCAGTAATAATTTGTCCAAAGCCGAGCTGAATTATATTGTTACTGAGAAGGAGATGTTGGCCATTGTCCATGCATTGAACAAATTCAGGAATTATGTCACTGGATATCATACCTTTGTTCACACTGACCATGCAGCCATCAAGAGTTTAATGAAAAAACCGGATGTTAATGCTAGAATCATTAGATGGTTGTTACTTTTGCAACAATTTCATTTGAATGTTGTTGATAAACCTGAAAAGGAAAATGTTGTTGCAGATTTTTTGTCCAGGTTAGTTCTCCCTGCAAGTGAAGAAGGAATGGTGGATCAACAGCTGCCAGATGAGCATCTCTTTTCCATATCAGCACTCTCACCAGGGTTTGTTGATATATCCAACTACTTGGTTGCTGGAAGACTCCCTCCTAATATTTCATTCAAGCAGAGGAGCAGAATCATCAGAAAAAGCACCCCTTTCACATGGATTGGGGGGAACCTCTTCAAGCTAGGCCCTGATCAAATCCTAAGAAGATGTGTGAGGGAGGAAGAATTTTTTGATATCCTCTCTGAATGTCATGACAGCCAATGTGAAGGCCACTTTGCTGCAAAGAGAACTGCTTACAAAGTTTTGTTTTCGGGTTACTATTGGCCTACCCTTCACCAAGATTCCAGAAGATACACCAGCAGCTCTGACCAGTTTCAAAGGATGGGGAAACCCACACAAAGGGATGAAATTCCTTTACACCCTTAGGTGGCTCTTGAGCCCTTTGACAAGTGGGGCATGGAATTCGTTGGACCTATCAATCCACCATTCAGACAGAAGAATCATATCATAGTCTACACGGATTACTTGAAAAAGTGGGCTGAAGCAAAAGCAGTGAAGCTAGCAACCGAAGAAAAAGTAGCAGAATTTCTGAGAGAGAATGTGTTTTACAAATTTGGATATCCCAGAGAAATAGTCACAGATCAGGGATCATAGTTCACCTCTCACCTCATTGATAATATTTTGAGGATGATCCAGGGTAAAATCTTAATACCCCTTAACCAAGACCTTTTAATTCGGCTGATAAATAGAATTGCATTTACTTAAAGACGTTAAAGAACTTAAATGAACAACTGTAGCTATGAATAAGAGGAACATAAATGAACAAGATCAGCAATCATAAGAACACGTCGTTTGATGACGGAGTTCGTCCAGGAGGGACTACATCTCCGGGCCTCGGTGTCAAGATGGTGTAGGCCGCTGCATTATGTGTTGTGAGAAGAAGATGTACATGGATATGTTTTCCTATGACATACAAGGAAAAATCGCCCTCACGCAGGAGTGGCTTGACTTCTTTAAGAGATGTTCTACTGCAGAACTCTCATACATAAAGAAAGACTCCTATCAGTATGACCATAGCTAACATGTAGCAAATGAGAGTATCCCGCCAATCCTGGCAAACAAGGGATCTCAAAATACACATAGAAAATAAGAGCATCCCGCCAATGTGGCATAAAAGGGGCTCATACATGACACAAATCCATAGCTGAAAGTACATCAAAAACAACACAAAGCAAGATCCCACGACTCATGTATCAACCGGGATCTGCAAGACATAATGCATCTCAAAGAGAAATAAATGAAGAAGTACATGGAATACACATCATATACCTCATGCTGCCATTTGCTGAAGGCTGAGCAGCTCTGCGGCAGAATCTGAAAACACCATCAATCTTGTGGCGTCGAGAAAGTGGAAAAAGACTGCTCACATGTAAAAATCTGACACCGGCATAGTCCACTTCCAAAAGTGGCTGGAAAATCAAAAACTCAGATGCAGAAACTGAGTATGCCATCAGACTCGTGGCGCTGAGTAGTGCTGAAACGACATAAAATTTGTCCCATTTGGACAAAGTCAAAATTTCACCCTCCTGAAAATTGAGCCTCAATCAGGGTTCCGCCTGCATCTTTCTGGGCTCATGGTTCCACATGACCTGCAATTAAAAAATATTAACCTCGATCTGCGTGCGCGTGCTCTGCTCCTCCATGCTTGGGCGCACTATGAAAAATCCGGGTTTATATAACAAAATCTGGGCGGAATTACCAACAAAGCAATCGTTAGCGCATTGGTAAATAATGGAATTCGTTGAGGAGGGGTCGGAGGGTCAAATCCCGCCCCTCCCAACATAGAACGATATTTCATTTTTAAAAAAAAGGCGCGTTCTATTTTAATTTCCAAGTTGGGGGTCGAGCCCGCATTGGGCGGCCCGCCCAACAACCCACGACTCAAACGTTTAAATAATAGCATTGGCCGTTTGTTTAAATTTTGTTGGGCCGTTGTTTGAGTTGATATGTTGGTTGTGTGTTGGGCCGCCCGTGCCAGGCGGGTTCGATTCCCGCCGGCCCATTATATATGGTGCCACATGTGATAGTGCCGATGGGGGTGGCGGGGGTCACGGCCGCCACCCTTTTTTTTTTAATAATTTTTTGTTACTAAAACAAAATGTGCATTTTTGAAAAATCCGATTTTGACCGTAGGAGTGCATTTAACGGTCCCACAAATTCGCCCGGAATCTGGCCTGAGCTTGCCGGAATCCGGTGGCCGGAAAAAGTCCAATTTGTGTCCTCTTTAAGGCTGCCCAGTCACCAAGTCAACCTGGAACTTTGACCGCTTATAACTTCTTCATACGGACTCGGAATTGAGTGCCGTCTGCGTCGTTGGAATCAGAAAGACGAGATCTACAACATGAACTTGGTTCGATAATATTTTGAACACTTTGATTTTTGAGCCTTGTACTCAAGCCTCTTGTACCTGTACCTGATTATTCCACCTGGATCAGAGGAAGCACAAGATTAAGCATATAACTTCTACTGCATATCACCCTCAGGCAAATGGCCAAGTAGAAGTAACTAACAGAGCTTTAAAAAGCATCCCCACAAAGGTTGTGAGCAACAGCTGAAAAGATCGGGCAAATAGATTAGTAGAAGCTACTTGGGCCTACAACATGACTTGGAAGACAACAACAGGATTCACTCCTTATGAACAAGTCTATGGTAAGAAAGATCTACTTTCAATTAAGTTTGAATTCAATACTTTAAGAAAGGAAGCTAAATTAATACTACATCTAAAAATGCTCAAAAAGAGAGTTTGTTGCAACTAAATGGATTAGATGAGTTCATAATGCAAGCACTTCTTCACATAGAGGTAGTTCAGCTACAAAGGAAGGTATGGTATGACAAGAACATAAAATAAAATACCTTGAAAGAAGGATATTGGGAACTGTTGTATGATTCAAGTTTTAAAGACTTCAAAGGCAAGCTTATGAGAAGATGGTTGGGGCCTTACACAGTGGAGAAATTCTTTGATAATGGCACAGTTCAAATCAGGACCATCAATGAGGAAGGGTCCCCTTGATTGTCAATGGTCATAGACTTAAAATTTACAAGACGCCCTCTTCAAGGGCATAATTCATCATTTCAATAAGCAGAGAGGTGCATGTGATGGGAAACTCCATAGTTTCCCACACCTCTTGACAAGAAAAAAAAAATGCCTTGTGGGTTGAAAACCTCGATGGAGGCGGCTCATTTGCTCAAAAAAAAAAAAGACAGAATAAAGATCCATGGGTGAAAACCTCTCTGAGGCTCCCAAGGTAAGTTTTTGGGTTGAAAACCTCCATGGAGGTAGCCCACATTCTTTCGGAAAAAAAATAAACAAAAAATGCTTCTGCATCAGATAAATGCAGGTTGATTTGTCTCGAGTTATAATCACATCACTCATGGAGCTACATCAAGTTACCGGTAACGTGTTTTCAAAGTCTCTTTTTAACGAGTGTTAGCATCCTATAACCGATACGATCTCAAGGTGACTGACCATTCTTCTCAGATTCTTCATATTGAAAATAAATGTTAATATTCAAAAGTCTTTTCCAAAGAAAGATAAAGGGAAACAAAAAAAGAAGAAAAGAGGGTATTTAAGAAGGGAAAACGCAAAGTTCATACTCTAGGTAAGCAGCCTAAAAACTACTCAATTGTTTTCCTATAATCAAGCTGAAAAGATCATTTTTTTCTCTAAAGGTCTGAAAAGGGATGACTTTTGTCAAGTTTGGGACCTTACGATATGCTTTTATCCTAAGTCCCCGACCACGTCGCATATCCTTTTACCCCGCCCCTTTGTTATTTCTCTTATCCTAAGATTCATTTCACCCCCTCAACTCTCATACCCCAACTCCACCTCACATCACCTACCCTGACCCATCTGTGCTAACCATCTACATTCCCCACCTCCACATCCGATGGTCTTCGACGCATTTCACATCCCCCCTTAGCCTTCAAACTTTAACCATGAAGGGGGGTCCGAAATGGGCAGTTTCAAGTCCAGGCCCTACTCCCACGCGTAGACTCACAGCTATTTTTCACCCCCCTTTTACAATATCGCCTACCACCTTAGGACCCCTCTGAAAACCAACTTCAGGTTTTGAATGATGGACCGTCGTAGCCAACCATTATCCCCCTTAAAACCTTTACCTCTCATCGCATGTCGCAAATTTCAAAAGATAAGCGCGAAGGTTCGTGATATAATCCCCTAGGTGCGATTTGCAATGCGGTGGGACCCGATCACAATCGAAAATCACAAACTTTAAAGGATAGGTGCGGGAGGTAAGTGTTAAAATCCCCAAAGTGTGATGTGCGATGCCAGGTGGGACCCGATCACATAGCACATATCGCAAATATTAAAAGATAAGTTGCAAAGGTAAGTGTTAAAATCATCAAAGTGTGATATACGATTGTGTGGTAAGTTGTCATGGCAGATGACGTGGCAAGGTGACATGGCAGATGACGTGGCCCTGGCCCACATACCGCACATCGCAAGTCTTAAAAGTTAAATGCAAAGGGTTTGAGTCATGATTGCCAAAGTGCGATATGCGATGCAGTGGGGCCCAATCACAAATCACAAGTTTTAAAGGATAATCGCGGGAGTTAAGTGATAAAGTCGCAGAAGTGCGATGTGCGATGCCAGGTGGGACCTAGTCGCACAACACACATCACAAGTTTTAAAAGATAAGTGCTAAGGAAAAGCTAAAACACATCGAAATGCGAAGTGAGATGTTGGTGCGGATGCGATGTATTTCAGAGCAAAGGCCTAAAGATTTCAAAGTCCAGGTGCATTAGGTTTGTATGTTATTTTGTAAAGAAAGACCTAACAAGGGAAGAAGAGGCAGAATTGAGCCAAAGAAGTTATGGTGGCACTATTGCGAACGTGTCAGGGGAGTCAAGTCGGGAAAAAAGGACATTGGTGATATACCAGCAGAAGACGAAGAGGCAGCAGCACGGCTACCAATCCATGAAAATGCCTGCACCTCATCAATTTAATAGTTCCACAACAGTTTTCTGAAGAGGAAGAGCCAAGGTGTCAAAGCCTTCCTTGCCTCTTCGGCATCGGACAAAGATGGATTATGATCATAACCGATTGTTGCCTCCACCTTCTTGGCCAAAAGTATCTTGCCACCGCCCACGTGGTTCAAATCTTGAAAGTGTTACTCCATCATAGCCTCTTCGGGATCTTAAGAGGTGTTTTCTTCCTCTACAATCAATAACAGACTATCGTTGGGGCCAGGCCCATATTATCACCGCCTGCAAGTTTCCACTTGTCTAGTTTATGCTTTAATGTAATCATGACAGTAGACAGATGAACCAACTTAAGTTTTGTGTAAATACTGCATGCCTTAGTAGGATGGGGGGGGGGATCTGAATGAGGGACCGAGTCCCGTTTTGTAATGTTGTGACAGTTTGCAAGTAATTCGATAGAAGCTTTCAGGATTCAAGTGTTGCACCATATGGTGAAGTTTCTTATGTTTAATGTGTGATCTGTTGTTTTCCTGTCTTTTTATTTCTGAATTCAGATATCGTAGAACATAGATGATGAATAGGATTTGTTACGGGAGCACCCTATTCTTGCTGATTCTGCAATATTATATGTTTTCTACTAATGCCAATTCAAGGAATTCTTAACTACTCCTTGACTCCTATTGAACCTTACACTCTAGTTTAGTTGAGGAATTCTTGATTGCTCCTCAATTTCTGTTGAGTTCCATTTTTCCTGCATCTTCCCATCCCATTTTATTCTCAGAGATCCATAGCATTACACCTAGCTTGCCCTGTTTCACTGAGGTTGGATTGCTTTTTCAAATTGGTCACTCGAGCCCTTTGACTCCATTGCCCAATGGCCCTTTTCCCTCACTTTTCCCACCAAACCAAATTCAAAATCTGACTCTGCTTATATCAACTAGCCTAAAATTCCCAATCCAACAAAGTTATATCTCATAGATATATCCCTCTCTGGGTTTAGGAGGGCTACATCTAGGCCCGGAGCGATTTTGATGTTGCCTTCAGGATTTTGTCTTCAGCCTTAGAATTACGGAGTGATAACAACGAGAAGCAGAAAAATTAAATTTAAAAACAAGAATAAAGGGCCTAGAAGATGTTATAGATCTGGGTCCTTTGTTGATGACTTCATTAGCAATACGAACAACAGTTATCACAGCTATTTTTCACGGCACATCATATAGATTTTATAAATCTATCAGTTTTAGTAATGCAATAAAAACGTATACTATTAGCAATATGTGGCAACAATTGCAAATCATTGAACATGCATGGAAATCAACTTTTTTTTTGAAGCACTTGGGACAAAGAGATAAGTCATTTTTCAAGTGCATTGAATGTGGTCTATAAGGAGACAGATATTTTGTGAAAAATGACTTATTTGCATTCATCCAAAGACTTGATTTACTTTCTCGTGCAGAGAAAAGAGAGCAAGAAATTCCAAATGCTAATCGAATAAAGCAAATCAAAACTGCATGTTCATTGAGAATTATAAGAATGGAAAACATTATTTTTTAATATCAAAACATAGAGAATTGAAGGGCAGATACATATGTCAAAGTTGTAAAGATTATGAAAAATATGAATGGCCCACGTATTACATGTGACTCTAATTAATTTCAAGAGAAACATTAGCAGTTGAATTGGATAAACTGAAAAAATCAAAGGCATCAAAATTCGACGATATAGCTAATTTCAATACACATGAAGGGAGGGAATGGAAAATTGGCTTTGTTAATGTTAATGAACATAACTATGTTTTGGATGCGGAATTGCAACGTGGGGTGACAAAATTTGAGAAAGATATATTTAGTCAAAGTGTCAAATTGCAAATTACAGTTGCTCCTATGAAACATTGCATATAGGCAAAGTTAAATAAATTGATTCAAGACACCAACAACTTTAAAAATAGTTAACAATTAAGAAATAAGGACAGATGTACTGTAAGTTATGTTAAATCTTGGAATGTTCGCTTTTATGTTTACTAGTGATCAAATGTTCAGATTTTTATATATTTTATTATGAAATGAGTCAATCTTTGGATGCAATTTTTTTTCTCTTCATTTCAAATGGATTTTTCATACAACCGTTTACGTGATTACATAAAGGTTTTGATGCACTCTTTACAAATCAAATGTTGTTTTCTATATGCAAAATTGTCGAGGTCGTTTACATGTGCACATGGTTTTCCTCATTCTTCTTATTGTTTTTACCCATATCTATGTTTCAGAGTCACATTATCTTTATTATATGTTTTTTATTAATTGTAGAGCAATTCTTGCTATTTTGTGGAAATGCAAGAGCGCAAAGTTTGAGAGTAAAAAGAACTAAAATGGAACCCATGAATATGCAAGTGAACTGCGATATCAGAAAAATTGTTGCTCTGGAAAAAATAACTATTGTGAGTAGCTGTATAGTATTATTATTATTCAAATTGTACATCTTATTGTTAAAAACTCATTGCTTTGTGTAAATTCTGACACTATTTATGAATTTTGTGAACAATTCAAACACAATTGTTCTTTTGTCCATAGAAATGGAAATTTGTCAAAAATCAATTTAGCTTTTGATGTTTATTTTGATCATATCTATGGTAATTACAATTTGAACATGATTACCATTTGAACTTGACTGTAGTTGTTGCTACATGAATGACATATTTTAGTTTCCTATAGTACCCTTAACAAAGACCCTTTTTTTTTTACTTTGAATATTGTCATCTAGCTTTGACCAATCTTTGAAATTTGCTCTATTCTCTTATTTGTAGAATATATAATATGAACATTAACAAAAAAAATTCACATATAACAAGAATTGATAATTAATCTGTGAAATCATTTTGTATTTCGCATAATGAAATCTATGTTTCGAACTCCTGCCCCACACAGTCTCGCGGTTGTTTTTTGCAAAGGACTTTATAACCGCTTAAATTCTATCATAATTGAACAGTTCATATATGAAATGAAATTTAAATACTGTTGGTGTTAATGTAATAAAATGAAATTTTGCTACTATATATTTTATTGATATTCATTAAGCAGTGATCGTCATCAATTTTTCAATTCTGCTAGTACTTATGGTAGATATGTTTCATATACTTTAGAAATCGATATTAGGATCATTCAGGACATTCGAATGTTAATTTTATTTTTCTATTTTCCAATTCTCGATTAGATAATTGCACATTTGGTGATTGTATTTGCATTATTCAACATTAAAGGAACTTAGTTCATCATATAAAAAATAAAAAATTCATTTTGTAAGGTTTCTTTCGACAAAGTAAAAGGGCACATCCGATTGTAGAATTAAAACTTATCATATTGTCTACTTTGGAAATTTCCTAATGTCCTTGAATTTAAATGCAATGAGAATAAGAACTACAACTAGTAGTCCTAAATAATACTAATTACATTTTCTAATGGTTACAAAGACAGCTTTACAAGAAAAAACTCTCGATTAAAAAAACATGAGGATCAAAATCAAATTGAATGCAAATAAATTATTAACATTTTATCTGAGGCATGCAAATCTATGTATGTATATTCACATGCATTTGTTCTTTTCCGCTTATGCTTTTTCCGGAGAATTAGTTCTGCACAATTTCTCCCGCACAACATATTTTGCATATCTATTTCCGTACTTGTGAAATATATTGATAAATAATTATTATTATTATTATTATGAAAATAACAAAATACAAATGCACATGGGAAAAATCGTAAAACAAATTCATAACACGCAAAAAAATCTCGAGCTTTCATTGTACTAATCCATGCATTTCGTATAGACTACTAATAATAAAATAACCACTAGTTTTGCATACGCACAAGCACAGTTGCATAGCTTTTTCCATCATGCTAATACCAAATAGCACTATGTAACTGACTACTCATAAAAAAACAACAACAACAAACACCTCACCATCCATATCCATATTGCATTCTCATTATAATCACAACATACCACTCACCCGAGAAATATTCATAGCCTAATGTCTAATTCATTAACTATACTTTCTCCACATGTTCTTTGTCTATCACTAATTTCTCTCAGTAATTATATATATATATATATATATGAGTTACTCATAAGTACACCAACATTACCAACAGTAAGGGACACACCAAGAGCACAACCAGCCAATCCTCATAGCTTTTTCTCTAATCCAATACAATTGAATCAAATGCTAAATATTGGTCTATTAAAAGAAATGTATACTTGAATTCACTAAATAGATATCAAAAAGGGTATTTTATAATATCGATAGATACAGGTTTATCGATATCTTTGCAAATAGCTATAATAATGTCATTCTGTGTGGATTTATTGAATGAATATTAATAGCAGTACTTACTTTTAATTAATTTTTGCATGCTAGGTTTGATTAGCAAGATTCTCTATTGGGAACGTAGAGAATTCTCTCAACAGTTTGTACGTTATCTACTATTTTTATGGTGGTTATGAGATACAGTATGTCACAAACACGAATATTTATTTGGCTAAAACCCGTTACAATATGCAACACTAAAATTGAGAAAATGACTATTAACTTTTGTGCGAGAAACTTATCCTATTGTGTAGAAGCGAGAAACTTATCCTATTGTGACGAAGCGAGAAACTTAACCTATTATGTGCAACTTAGCTCAGAGTGTGGAGATTATAGCCTATTGTGCAAAACTTGGGTGCGAATACCAAGTTTCTTTATCAGGAAAGTAGAGAATTCTTTCAACAATTTGTACATTATTTGTTATTGTTATAATGGATACGAGATACAATATGTTATAAATACAAATATTAATTTGGCTAAAACACGCTACAATACACAATACTAAAATTGATAAATGAGACTTGATATTGTATATGGTTTTGATCTTTCTGCAATTGTTGTTTGCATCGAACTAGCAGTTTCGTAGCTTCTCGAAAAAAGAAAAAAAAAATACATTGTGTAAATTACTTAATGCAAAACAACATATTTTCACTTACGAACACAAACTATATTAAAGTTAGCATGTCCATACTTTGTGAGCCCTTTTGCGGAGCTTTTATTGTGCAGAGCGACTTCGAAGTGTGGATGTATGTGAATGCAAAAGTTTATGTTCCTTGCTCTAGACACCATCCTTCCGCGCATATTTAAAACATTGTCCTTTTGTACATATTTGAAACCATTATGTCCTCATTTCAAAGAAAGAATATTGATTTATGATGCAATTGTAATAATCATTATTTAATAACATTGAATCTAGTGACTATTGTATGCGGTAGAATCTATGTGAACGTGTTTTTATTCTCTTGAGATTACCGAATGGCCTAGCTTCTATTTAGAAGAAGCATGTTCGAAGGACAAATGCATATTCGGATTTCTCTTACCATGTCCACCGAACGACGTTATTGAATAAAAAAATAGCTATCCGGAAATGGTTGTGCATATCTGACAACAATTGCATGTTTGGTAGCGCTTTGACTGTTCCCAAAGCTTTGTCCAGTTTTTATCCAAATAAAAAATATACTGACCATTGTACGAAGGAAGATGCATGCCAATGATTAGCGACATGCTTTAGTGTCAATAAAATAATTAATTAATGGTCTTTATTACTAGATTAAACGTAAAACATTTTGGCATTTTTTAATACTTGTAAAATAATGTACATGATCACAATGGACTCATATTTATTTATTTCGTACATTCTTGTTATTTAGTACACGTATATAGACAACATTAAAGCAATAACAATTACCAAAGAAACAAAGAAAATCATTTTTGAATCTCAATATTTATTTCACCATCTATTGCTAATATTTGCTTTGAAATTTCCAATTGTTATTTATTGAGAGCGTTAAACTTGTCAATAAATCAAATCTAAATCCGGTAACGGCTACGAAATAATGGTGGTGAGGATTGTTGGCATCGTATTATTAATAATTATGAATGGATTTAGTAAATGAAAACCCTTGCCAAAAGGCAATAAATTCGCTCGGAAGATTGTGGAAATTTCGTCATGATTTTTCGAATTTCGAGATTGATTTTACCATCTACTGCTAACATTTGCTTTGAGATTTTCAATTTCTATTTACTAAAATTGTTAAACGTGTCAATAAATCATATTTGAATTTGGTAACCTCTACAGAAGAATGGAGATGAGGACTACTGGCATTGTACTATTAATCATGATTAATGGCTTAAGTAAACGAAAACCCTTGTCATAAGGCGAAAAAATCGCTCGAAATATTGTGGAAATTTCATCATGATTTTTGCCAAAATCCTACACAATAACTTTTCGTGCAAATTTGTGGCCTTGGTAGACAATTAGCTTTGTCAATATCATAATAAAACAAATCAGCAAAAATTTACTAGTGGGGGCCAACTCAGTAACTAAATCAATTTCTTATAGAAATAACAAAACATGCCTATGTTACAATACAAATGACCTCCTCATCATCTCAGAGGAGAAGGATACATTGAAGGAAGAAAATGACCTAAATAAGAAACCAATTTTTCCAAGGTAATGCACCCTAGAAACTGCTAGGTCAAGTTATAACGCATCCCTGCCTCTTTAAGGGAGCATTAGTGCCTAGGTTAATTCATTGTCTTACCTAAGGGGCAACATTACTCGAGTTTCATAAGGAAAAGCGGACAAATTCTGCATTAACTGGCTGACATTTCTGAATTTTTCTCAAGGAGTCAGTCTAAAAAGCAGGAAAACTATGGGGCAGGCCTCTGATTGGAAATTAATAAACCCAATTGAGCATCCAAAGAGGGAAAAATCTAGGAAAAGCATGGAAACATCATGGATTTTTCCCAATTCGAACTAATCGAGAAGAATGGCAAGGTTGATCCTCCCAAACTCTTATAAATTGGAGGCTAGGGGAGCATACTTTTTTTGTTGAGTGTGAGGTTTCATGATTGGCTAGGTTCATTGAGAACTCTTGGCCTAAGCATTCTCACACTTGGATATTGAGCTAGGAGTCAGAGGACTGAGGGAAGCTTGACCAAACTGATGGTTGTAATATTCCTTCTCTAAATTATAGAACTACCTCTATTTTGTGCACTTGGTATCTTATTGATGCATCTATTGCTTATTTGTTTAAGAAAAATGTTATAGGTGGCTTAGATCTACATATTTTATTGTTTGATTATATATTTTTTTGATTGTTTGAAGTGATAAAACTGTGAAGATTACACTAGTCCGTTGTTTGTTTGCAGGATTTAGACTTGGAGCCAATGTGGAGGATTTCCACCACACTACATTGCGCTCTCCAACATATTTGCCTTATATAGCGAGGTAATCCTTCAATACTTCACTTTGTCAATCAAGCATTAGTATGAACATGTATGTAGTTTCTTTGGGAATGTTGTAGCTAATATGATTGTTTGCCTTGCGTCCCGGGAAGGCCCGAGAGGGATCTTACTCTAGCTACCACCTATGCATTTTACCCCTAAGCAGAATTGATGACCTCGTTGGGGACTAATACTTAGTTCCCGGTTGTTTACTTATGAGCCTTTGGTTCTTTCCCTCTATCACTTCCTATTCTGCTCACATCCCTTTCTTATCATTTCATATGCTCTGTGACCATTTCATCATCTCACATTGTTCATAACAGACCTTTCCTGGCCATTATCTGCAATTTATCCTTAGTAACGCACCCCATGTGTGTGTTCGAGAGCATTATAACACATTTCCTACTTGAGACAAATGTGTTATTCCTGCAATTAACTCATTGTACTCCTTGCTAAGCAGCGTTGCTCAGCCTAAAACTTGTTATTTCACCCCTGTTGTGATTTCCCTAGTTGTTGAGTTGTTGGCTGTCAGTTTGGCTTCTGTATTTTGGATCTTTGTGCTTGGTTTCCAGCTAGCAGATTAGTTTTTTTTGTTTGAAATTTTCACTTAATTTCATTTACTTTTTGAAAAGAACAATTTTTTTTTTTGTTAGTTTTTCTGAAATAACTGATTCATTCTGTGATTTTTTGGGTTAAATAGTTGTTAATGAGGATAGATATCTGAATCTTTTTAGGCTGAATTGAATTATTGGATATTTGTTGTTGCATGGATGTGTGAAAAAAAAAATCTCCTTATAGAAATAACTCTTTCATCGAATTGAATCTTAAAATCATTTTCTGCATGGTTTGAGTTGGAGTCTCATAAAATTTCATACATCCAATCCCCCTCCGGAGACTTATAAGCAAGTACACTAAAATTAAGCACTAATAAAATCAATCAATAACTCTTTTATGGGCCTACACCAACATTAGTTCAGGCTAGGATCTTATGATAGGGAGAATGAGAAAACTACCCAAGATTGCAAAACTTGAGATTAGTGTCCTTAAACAATGAAAATCTTGTTGCACTCATGCTATTGGCACCATTCCACTTATACCAGAGTTAAGTGTAATACAACACTGGGTTGTGTGAGAAGGTAGCCCACCTTTGATTGCATAACAATGGGCATTATGTGTAATAGGGTTCCCCTCAGGGATGTCGAAACTAGATCGGGGATCTAGGTGTTCTACCCATACAGTGTATTATCTATGACCGCGACCCCCCTAACAGTGACTGTGATTTAAAGTATCCATAGTTTCCATTCTTCTAGGGACATACACAAGGTGACTGGGGTGGGCTGTCCTGGTACTTGACATAGATAGACATACTCTATCTTCGCTTTTTGGGAGGGTACTCGTCTTCATGATGGTGCTTGGCCCCATTATCTAAGGTTCAAGTGAAGCTCAAGAGTAACCGTAATTTTACATATGACCACCTCTCTCTGTATGCTATTGTGATACTGGGTTTCATCTCCAGCAAATGGTAGTACTCAATCAGGGTCTTACCCCTCTGGCTGCTTGATTGATTGACTTTAGAGTTCTTTTTTCAGGTGTGTGGTTCTACTATCACTGAGACTTAATAATACATCACATTAAAATTTTGATAAAATTAATTGGTCATCGTGGAGTCCTTCGACCCTCGTCATCTTTCTAGGCAGCAGCAAGGTCTCCCTCAATTGACACTGGGGAGGTGTCGAGTCTCGATGACCCAGTGCCTTCTTCGGAAGAGCAGTCTCCAATGTTGACCCCTAATTTTCACATTTCTCCTTACACTACAAAGTTTCCTGAGGATCCTTTCATTGAAGGAGTTGTACCTCCTTATCATCCTCCTCTCACTGACTCCTTGGGGCCATTATTGATTCAGGTAGCACCAGTAGCAACCATGTCTTTGGCTACACCCACATCCACTACACAATAGGCGACCTGTGGGTCGTTTCCGTTGGTGGCCAACTCAGTTCCACCACCATCTTCCCCACTAGTCGTCAATTTGACACAACTTATTGGCAACCCTAGTAGCCAGAATATGCCTGGTCCTAGCAACTTGGTCACAATAAGTATGAGTGTAAATATGAACTCTTCAGTATCTTCTCCTATCGTGTCTTCTCCTGGACCTCTGGCTTGACCTTTCACTAGCGGGGCTACCTCGGCTCCCTTCAGCAATCCTTTCGGTTGGAATGCATTGTTGAGTTTGAACCCCTTGGCTACTATGCCAGGAGGCAGTGTTACCAACACTTACCTGCCAGGGGGAACTTCTGTACCCCTACATTCTATAGGACAAGAAGCTCCATCAATTTTTAATGACATACCTCTTAGTGGTCAACCTTATGGTGTAGGGTCTATGCCAATGGTAAATTATGCAACTAGTAGTATGCCACAAGCTAAGTCTATCGCGATTATTTGGGTGACCCTTCCCCAAAACCAATTGGGGCAAGGGGGAAACTATTATCCTGGGGGAAAACAGCTGTTTGTCCCCCAATACAATATCCCCTATGGACAACAACCTTACATCCCTACACCTCCACTAGCTGGAAATTATTATCAACAGAGTTCTAATTATCTCGTTGGAACACTTTGATGGGAGGACCCTACGGTCCAAATGGTTCGCCAACACCTCCTTGGTTAGACTCAGGGGCAACCACACAATTTCCATTCTTGGCAGCTTTATACATCCCCGATCTATATAAAGTGACCAATAATCCCATCAATTATAACCCGCTTTGGCCTCCTATACCGCATAAGATTCCATCAGACATCCGTAAGTTCGAAGGGAAACAAGGGGAGGATCTGGCTACACATATCACCACCTTTAATTTATGGCCTATTTCTAATTCCATGGTATATGATAGTATTTGGCTCAGGCTTTTTCCCCGCACTCTCATAGGCAACGCTGCAAAATGGTACATCGAGCTACCATGAGATATAGTCAATAATTTTGGTGCCTTAGCAACGGAATTTCTTAAGAACTTTCAACTACCTATCCAATACGAAACTGGAATAGAAATCTTAACCTTGTTGCGCCAAGACACCACCAACCCCATCTCCAATCACAATCATGAATGGAGACGTAGGTAGAGGTTAGTCAAAGCGCTAATCCTAGATCATATATTATCTAACTGGTTTTGCAAGTCACTCTTGCCAACCCTTGATAAGGACGTTTTCCTGTCTAGTGCGGTCATAGAGGACCAGTCCATCCATCATGCACAGCATCTAGATCTCATCTATTTGAAATCTGGCACGTTGTATGAGTTACTCCCCCATGCCCCTGGCAACCTGAATCCTCCTGCTACTCAGCTATCCAGAGTGCATGCCGACAGCCTCGTTGGTACAACTTCTGGTATAGCTGTAAAATAGCTCAGCAGGCATGCTTCCCAGCCATCTTCGGTTGCCACTGCCCATACCCAATCGGCTACTCTTCCCACCGCTGAGGTACACTTTGTGCAGTCTACATAAAAACCTAGCGGTAAGAACAAGAAGAATAAGAAAAAGATCACTCCTTTTGAAGAGCAACCCAATGCTCAGAATAATCTGAATCAGATAAACACTGCTAAAAATGACAAAGGAAATGATAAACCTATCAGATTCTTCGGCTGCGGGAATGCACATATTTTATCACACAAAAGGACTCTGGAAGGACACATGTTGTCCTTCACAATCCTTTCCCTAATCTGCAGCAGCAGCAACACATGGTTGCAAACCCGCCACAACCCCCACCAAGGGTTAATGGTGGTGCTCATCCTTTCGATGAAGGATCATCTTCCATTTATGGCATGGAGATTGTTGAACTCCAAACCCAAGCCAGAACCTATGGAAATCTAGTCATTGATGCTCAATAACCTAGTTTAAGTTTGAATCCACTGCTGCCTAACTTTCTTCATATCGAAAGGCCTATTGTTGAACCTGTCATTCGTCCCCCCAAAGTGACCCTTCAACGCATGACTCATAACACCTATGCACGTGCTACCTAGAACTACAAAATCGTATAAGACTTGGCGCAAGCACCGTGAACTATTTATGCACTTGAAGTGTTGCAAACATGTCCAGCGCAAAGGAAAACTCTGCTTTCGGCCATTGGTGAAATTTACCCCCAGGATTCTATGCTAGCCATCTTCGACATGGAAAAATGTAAACCTCGCCTTTCACACCAGCTTGCTTTTCAGGTTCAAGTTGTGTCGAAATGGAGGCCAATCCATCGCACTGTCATAGACGAAGGTGCTTCAACCTGCGTAATCTCAACTACGTGTTGGCTTGCTTTGGGTTCTCCTACTTTGTCTCTGTCGTCAAATTACCTCAAAGCATTCGATGGCCATACCTTCCTCCCAAAAGGCTACCTTTCTAACTACCCCATTAAACTTAGTGGGAAAACAATAATTGTGGACATCGAAGTCGTAGATCGTCATCTCGACTATAATCTTCTTTTGGGTCGCAGTTGGTCTTATGTGATGACTTCCATTGTCTCTTCGGTTTTCTGACTCATCCTTTTTCCATTGGATGGGAAGCTAGTTACATTGGACCAGCTATCCTTTTTCATCCTTGCTTATTCCACATTACCTAGCATCATTGTGCCCTTAGTAGGAGGAGTTCCTGAATCTTACGTCAGTGTCGGTACCAGTCTTCTGAAGGCATATTCTTTGATGGGTTGCTTTCCTCTCTCACAACCTAAGGTTCCACACACGGTTTCAATGATATCCACCATCTCGGATGCTTCTATCGACCCATTGATCCTACAAACGCCTTCAGAAATTATTTCCTACGGAGATCAGATGCCACTATCACTGGTTGAGTTGGCTTATCAAGCTATCTAATCAACATATGAACCCTCCATTGCTTTGGTTTCGACCAATAGTACCACCCTCTCTCCCAACATAGTTCCTTCTAAGGATCTCCTCGATGAAGTCTTGGCTACGGACAAAGATATCCAAGAGATCGTGTCTCTAGAAGAACAACCTTGGGGAGAGTTTCACCATCGTGCTTCGATGTCTGATTCAGACGTGATCACTATACAAATATTGACTTTTGACCCACTTGAGATCGTTCCATCCACATATACAACTGTTCAAACCATCGATGCAAAAGGAAACATGGGAAATATTTCTAAAACCATGCTCATAGATATCTCGGTCAAAACGAGTATCATGGAAAATATACAAATTGGAGCAGATTGCAGTCTGGAAAAAATTGCACGCTTCACATCCCTTTTTAAGGAGTTCCACAATATTTTTGCTTAGTATTACGATGAAATTCTCGGCATAGATCCTTCTATAGTCGAGCATAAAATCAATATTTAGGACAATGCCAAGCCTGCCCGGGAAAGGCTCTGACCTATCCACCCTTGCAAAGCAACAACTATCAAGACAGAAGTCAAAAAACTCTTACACATTGGTTTCATCTATCTCGTTCCTTTGACATAATGGGTATCCAATCCGGTTCCCGTAGATAAGAAACAAGGCACCATCTGAGTCTGTGTCGACTATCGTGATCTGAACTCCGCTTGTCCTATGGACAATTATCCTACTCCATTTATAGATCAAATTATTGACAATTGCGCTGGATGCGAATATTTCTCCTTTATGAATGGATTTTCGGTATATAACCAGACTACGATTAAAAAGGATGACCAGCATAAAACTACCTTCCTTTCTCCTTGGGGCACATTTGCGTATCAAAAGCTCCCATTCAGTCTGAAGAATGCTGGAGCCACTTTTCAAAGGGCCATGGACAATGAATTTCACTATATCAGGCACATTATACAAGCTTACTTGGATTATCTTCTTGCTCATTCCAAGAAATGAGCTCATCACCTTGCGCATCTTAGAGAAATATTTGCTCGGTGTAGGTTCTACAACATCCGTACGAATCCGCATAAATGCGTATTTTTTGTCGAGTATGGATGTCTTCTTGGATTCATTGTCTCCAAGCACGTGATTAGGGTTGATCCCGATAAGGTAAGGGAAATTGTTGAATTACTTGCACCACAATCCATTCTACAACTCCAACGTTTGCAAGGGAAGGCAAAATTCTTACGTCGTTTCATCATAGAATTTGTTGAGATGACAAAAGGCTTTATGCGCTTACTCAAGAAAGGAGTATTGTACTTGTGGGATGATCAAGCTCAACTGTCGTTTGACACTCTGAAATGACACTCGTTTACGCCCCATTTCTTAGTGCCCCCAACTATTCGCGCAACTTTATCCTCTACCTGGCAGCCTCACCATCCTCCCTAGGAATGGTTTTGGTTCAAGTTCACGATGACGATAGTGAGCACGTGATTTATTATCTGTCAAAAGGTCTCATTGGACCTAAATTACGATATTCACATGTGGAGAAACTATCCTTCGAAGTGATCTTCATTGTCACCTGCCTCCAACACTACATATTGCTGCAGCAGACTATCGTCATTGCTTTGGAGAATCCCATGCAACACATCTTGTCTCACCAAATCATTGGAGGAAAATATTTCAAATGGATTGTAATCCTCCAACAATTTGACTTGGTTTTTGTTGCAACCAAAGCTAAGAAATCTATAATCTTCGATGAATTGTTGTCGAATCTTCCCATAGTTAACCTAGAGGAAGTAGCTCATGATCCATTTCTTGATGAATATATCTATCTGGTCGACTCTACTGATCCTTGGTATGGGGAAATTCTTGTCTACCTCCAAACTTAATGGTTCTGCCCAACTCTCACGTTAGATGATCGTTGTCACATTCGTCACCAAGTGAAACACTATATCGTGTTGAACGATACTCTATATCGTTGTGGTGTTGATACAGTTCTTCGAGGTTGTATCAACCTTAATGAGGTAGAACACATTCTAAATGACTGCCACGCTGGGGCATGTGGTGTTCATCTTTCAGGCATAACTACTGCCCAGAAAATATTCCTTGCAGGATACTATTCGCCCACTTTGTTTAAAGATTGCGTCACTGCAGTCCAGAAGTGCCATCTGTGTCAAATTTTTACGAAGAAAATGCGTGCTCACCCTGCCCCTCTGCATCTGGTCATCTTCATCGGTCCTTTCGCTAAATGGGGAATATATTTCATAACATGTAATCCCAATTCCACTTATGGATACAACTACATCATAGTTGCGGTTGACTATTTCATGAAATGAGATGAAGCCATTCCCAATTTCCAGGCTGATGGAGAAACCATTGCTTTGTTCTTGTTCAATCACGTTATCTGTCATTTCGGTGTACCCGGATCGATTGTCACAGATCATGGTTCACACATTTAGAACCTAATGATGACAGAGTTAGCTTCCATGCTAGGTTTTCGACAAGATTAGTCTCCCTCCTACTATCTACAAGCTAACGGTCAAGTCAAAGTTGTAAATGGCATCCTCAAGACCATGATTCGTCGGTTAGTCGGCAATCATAAAACCACATGGCATCGAAATCTATACTTCGCGTTATGGGAATATCTAAAGTCAATTAATACTATTACAAGCTTCACGCCATTCCAGTTAGCATACGGTCTGGAAGTAGTTCTTCCAATCGAATGTGATATTCCATCACTTAAATTGGTCATTGAACTCCTACCCGACACTACTGCCGAAGGAGAGCGCTTTCTCTCGCTCAATCAGTTGGATAAAACTCGACGAGATGCCATATTGGCCCTTGAAGTCCATAAGCACTGAGTTAAATCTCAATACGACAAATTTTTCAAGCCTAGTTCTTTCCAAGAAGGTGATCTCATTCTACTCTACGATCAAAGACACGACCTCTTGGGGGCAGGAACTCTTCAACCATTATGGCTTGGTCCATATGTCATCACAAAGGTCCTTTCTAAAGGGTTCTATGAAATTCAGGACTATAATGGAATCACACTCGCTGAACCCCGCAACGGGCTCTATCCGAAGAAGTATTCCGCCTAGTGTCTTACCAGGCATTTGCTTTGTAATTTTATTTATATAAGTTTTGTAATTTTTTTTTGTGTCTAGAATATTTTGGGTTTTTGAGTATTTTTTTTGGTGTGTTTGGAATATTTTGGGTTTTTGAGTATTTTTTCTCATACAGACTCTCTTCTTTTACACAGATGTCTTCGTCATCCTTGCCATATGTTGGATCTGCAGATGGTGCTAGTCGTCACACACGGCACATTGCATCAGCTGCTTGGGTCCTCTATATACCTGAGTCAGAACGACTTGGTTCCGCCGGAATATTCCTTGGTGATGCCACCAATAATATTGTTGAGTACATGTTGGTTATCCAACTCCTCACTGAAGTTGCATCTCGCGACATCTCCAGTATGGTGGTCCGGTTAGATCCCCATCTAGTCGTTATGCATTTGAACAATTTTTATCGCGTCTGACATCTTGTCTTATTAGGTTATTACTTAAGGGTGCAACTTCTGGAACGTCAAAATAAATTCATTACTTTTGATCACATTCTTAGAGAATATAATGCATTCGCTGATTTGTTAGCAATTTATGTGTTGGATTAGCATTTGTCACATTTACTATAGAAAGAGTCATGCATGAGTGTACATTTTTTCATCATAAAATTTAAAAAATACAAGATAAAAATCACCAATATATATATATGTGTGTGTGTGTGTGTCATGTCCAGTCAGTTACATCAAAAAACTCTTCAAAACTTGGGTGTTTTATATAAAATTGGCTTTGTTAAGCCTCGCTCTGACATCTATACATCTATATCTACTTCTGTTGAGCTTGCTGCTCATGATAGCATATAAATTCTCTTGCTAACCTCCTCAGAGGCACTAACAATCTCTCCGGAACACCCATTGTGTGTCGTTTTAGATGAATCGGGATCTCCATCATGAGAAGAGGCGGCACGCCCATGCTCAATCCTTCGAGGTTCCTAGCAACCTCGTGTAAACTGCGCGTATCATCTCCCTCTTCAACGGCTGTCGCAACCTTTGCTGCTGCTCCAACCCCAGGTAGTTGCATTCCTCATCATGCATAACGAGGGGCTCCAGCAGGTCAGACATGTGCCACATCTCATGTGCTTTATGTCAAAACTTTTTTTCACCCATTAAACAAAAAAATTGCATAAATATTCAAAAGACAAAAAAATAAAGAAATTACTTAAACCAACTGATTTCTCATCTTAACCATGGGCCCCCACTGAGTGCCAGGTGGAAATCTCAACTCTAGATCTCCTGTGAGATTCATCCCTGCATAGGGGTAATCCTTGATCATCAAGATTTGGTCGTTAAGCCACTCAAAGAATGCATCATCGAAGAAATGGCGGAGTGGAACCTCCCCAGTCTAAGGCATCAATGCGGACCAATGACCCTGTCTAGGCTCTCGTGGTCCCGCAACATCTATGACATTCGAGGCCTCATAGCGGTCACTCTCTAGTATGAACGAGACAATCAGCGTGCCATACCCAAACTCTCTTTGGGACCGGGTCTTACAGGTTGTCAACTCTTCTCGAACATGGCAAACAATGCCTTCACACCAATCAAATATTTGTGGTTGTAGGAAATCCAGTGCTAGAAGTACTTAGGCCTTGGTGGCCACATGTTGGCTCTTGGCTCCTTCCAAGTGGACAATCATCCACATCATTGACCTCATCGGTCTAGAGGCTATCCATGCTATAGGTATCTGGTTACTCACCGGTACAGTGTTGTTGATATAGTAAGTATGTATCAAACCCATGGTGGTTCGGGGATCAACTCTAGATCCTGACAAATTAGGCCTTGGCCTTCCATGATAGGCCAATCAGAAAGTATATATATTCCTTCTCTATCATGAGCTCATGACCCTCGATGCGAAATAAATTATGTTTTTCATCCCACCGCTGGATTATCCAGCTCAGAAGGTCCTCCTGCCCTTTCATCATCTCTAATCTGACATATTTGAGCAATCTGCACCTCTGGAGAACCAATAAACATGTCGGATCAGTAACCATTTCTCGTTCCTCTCTCTCACGCTCTCTTTCGCACCAGATACTCATGGTAAAAGCTTTGTACCTGCACAAATCAAGTTTTCCATGGATCGGTTATTAGCCAAATCACTACAAACTAGAGCAAACCAAGTTTAAAAATTGTTTGGGTCAGCTAACGCGGGGCTATGTGCAAAGCAGAGCGTGCTAACGCATTGTCCCTTAATGGGCAGTGTGTTTAACGCAGCCCTACCATTGGGCACCCGCATTACCCACCTAAAATTTCTAGGGCTTGCCAAAAACTCAATTTTTAACCATTAAAAACATTGAAAACACTAATGGAAAGCTAGGTAAAGGCTCAAGCTCTTACCTGGAACAGACGGAATCAAAAACGGTTGCCCGGATAGTCCACAATCAGCAACATAAGTTTCACCCTTTTTTCTCACTCCATATCTCTTTCACCGAACACAAACAGTGAAAATGAAGGTCTCTTTCCTTATTATAGACATTCTGGAGGTATGACTCACTCAGCTAGTCGTTTGAAACTGGTAAATTTCCATTATTTTTTTATGCAATTGTTGTTTTATCGAGGTTACCGATGCTCTGATGAATTTTCAGTGTTTCTATGCAGATTTGACTATGCTTGACCCAGATCGAGCCCTCTTTTTAGGGACTTTTTCTAGCTCGTAAAACTAAATAAAAAAATACCCTGAGTTTCCTTCTTCGGGCTCGTTAAACTACCACGATGAAGAACTATGAGCCATTCTTTTCCATCTTTTTCTAGCTCGTTAAAAACCGAAAAATACACCGAGTTTTTCTTCTTTGGACTTGTTAAAATTTCACGGAGAGGATCGAGTTTTTCTTCGTCTGACTCGTTAAAACTTCACGAAGAATATTGAGTTTACTTCGTCTCCTCGTACTCATAACAAAATGAGGTAGATGTCCATTGAACATAGGTTTATCACTTTATTCGGATTCAATGGACTAACTTAAAGAAAATGAATTATGTCGGGCATACTATTATCCCTTTGTCGCACCCGGTCATCAACCATGACAAAGGTACCCCCTTGGAGTTGTCTTTTACGATGTTTTTCAGACTCCCTAAATATGAAAAGATCACCAATTTTACCCTTTTGGACTCGTTAAACCTAATCAGATGGGGAAATTTTTTGGAAAAAGTAGAGACTCATTCTTTTATACTTTGAAAGTCGATTTGGCAACAACACCTTGAACATGGCACTCCCTAGAAAATTCTCTCGCAATTAGCTAAACCATACCATTCTATGAGTTTAGCCTTCGTATGTTGATGTCCCTACATTGGTGAAACCTAACACTCGTTGGTGTTCATAAGCCGAAGCTACCTGGTACCTGTTTGTTGTGTTTTCTATTGTTCAAGAGATCTCGCTATTTACTGCTTCCTGTATCAACCAAGCCATCATATGCCAGAAATCATTTTTTGTCATCAGTTAGTACCATTTTCTCTTGAATATCTTCAAAAAAAAAAATCATTTTCCCGTTTCGTGTCAACTGATGTAGGACGCCTCATTTCTTTCCTTTTGACAAATCTCTTCCTATCGACTTCAACATCTTATTTAGGAAGTTGATCCAGAAACATATCAGTTACCTAGAACTTGTAGAACTGAGTGGCAGGTTACCTTGTGTTTGATTGGGGGTTTTCATCACTGGTTCCCAGTCGAATGATTCTATGAGTGTTCGACGTCAACACCATTTATTCACACTCGCTAGATTGTACTGTGCATCTTGGAGACCATCATCCTTATCAGTGGCCATCCTCACGTCTGTTAACAGTTTTCATCATTGACTGGTAATCAGATGATTTCTCACATGTTTGACTACAACTCCTTTATTCACATGTGCATAAATATGCAGTTTAGTGAAGCGGCGACCAAGACCTTGGGTTGAGGCTTACAGCATTTAGCTTTGTTTCCTCTCCCAAGCCAATATATTGTTTCTGGAGACAACTTATCAGATTGATCCTAGCATGACACAAGTTTCCAGATTGTGCTTATCGGTGGACAAACTGGTAATATCTCTTCCTGGAGAAATCATTTTGATACAGTTACTAAGCATGGGAATGCTCGACTCGGGATAGATATTTATATTTTTGACATATGTTGTTTGTTTCAGGTTTTCCTCAGTCCTCCAACTCTTCTCGATCTACTACACATTTTATAAAGTATTTTGGCCATTGTCTTCGCCTCTGACATCACACTTTAGGGGGAATCTGTACATTACAAATGACATCCTCGTCGGCTCAGAGGAGAAGGATACATGGAAGGAAGAAAATGACCTAGACAGAGACCTATTTTTCCAAGGTAACACACCCTACAAACAGCTAGTTCAAGTTATAACGCATCCCTGCCTCTTTAAGGGAGCGTTAGTGCCTATGTTAACACATTGTCTTGCCTAAGGGATAGTGTTGCTCGTGTTTCATAAGGAAAAAGGAACAAATTCCGCAGTAACTGACTGACATTTCTGGCTTTTACTCAAGGAGTCAGTCTAAAAAGCGGGCAACTTGCAGGGTAGGCCTCTAATTGGACATTACTAAACCCAACTGAGCATCCAAAGAGGGAAAAAGCTAGGAAAAGCATGGAAACATCATGGATTTTTCCCTATTCAATCTAATGGAGAAGAATGGCAAGGTCAATCCTCCCAAAATCTTATAAATTGGAGGCTAGGGCTCATTGTTAAAGGTCGAAAAGTTGATTGTGTGAGGAGCACACTTTTTTTGTTGAGTGTGAGGTTTCATGATTCGCAAGGTTCATTGAGAACTCTTGGCCTAAGCATTCTCACACTTGGATATTGAGGAGAGAGAGCTAAGAGACAGAGGACTGAGGGAAGCTTGACCAAACTGATGGTTGTAATATTCCTTCTCTAAATAATAGAACTGCCTCTATTTTGTCCAGTTGGTATCTTATTGATGCATCTATTGTTTATTTGTTTAAGATACATGTTATAAGTGGCTTAGATCTACATAGTTTATTGTTTGATTATATACTTGTTTGATTGTCTGTAGTGATAAAATTGTGAAGATTACACTAGTCTGTTGTTTGTTGTAGGATTTGGACTTGAAGCCAGTGAGGAGGACTTCTTCCACACTGCATTGCACTCTCCAACAGATCTACCTTATACATTGAGGTAATCCTTCAATACTTCACTTTGTCAATCAAGCATTAGTATGAACATGTATGTAGTTTCTTTATGAATGTTGCAACTAATTTGATTGTCTGCCTTGGGTCCTGGGAAGGCCCGAGAGGGATCTTACTCTAGCTACCACTTGTTCATTTTACCCCTAAGCGGCCTACACATGATACTCATTTACGACTGTTAACAATTATTGTTGAAAATTTCAAAACTAATTGTGATGAACTTTTTCTATTATTACTGCATATATGCATCTAATCGTTTTTAAAACTTGTACGACTGTCAAGAAATCGTTGACAAATTTTGGGCAATTTGAGCCGGAAAATGCATTGGAAAACCTTTCACAACATATTACAGGTACACAACGGTCTTATATTGTATTGCAATTTCTATTTGTATGACACATATTTCAATGATATTAAATCAACAGAAAAATACACAGTTAGTGGAGAAGATGGTTTTGCAATATCGATACTTATTTCTATTACTTCCCGTAAACGTTGGATTTGATATTTTCAGTTGCTACTTATTATTAGTGTTGTATTTGGTAGTTTGCACACGAAAAATAACAATAACTGGCAATTTCCATTGCAACAACAAATTGCAAATTTACACAACATTATAGACGAATATCAGTAACAGTTAAACGAAGCAAGCTATTTTCAACTGCACATATAACGAAGCGATATTTGAATATGCTAACGCAAAAGAACATAAACATAGACATTTTCTCTAGTGAATACTTTCCTGGTCTCACTTCTCAGCGGATTTAATAGTATTCAACAATTCATTTTCTCAATTGTTAAGATTCTTTCACAATTCTCTCTAAAATGTATTTTATTTTGTGCATAATTGTTTAGGGGTTTGTATTTTCCCATTACATCTTATAAATTCACTATTACTTTCTCTTTTTCCTCTAGTATGTGCATTTTCTTTGCCCTAATAACTTAAAATGCATACGAATAAAGAACCAGTGCATTTTTTGCATGTCATAATCTGTAAGCAAATATGTTTACTCAACACATAGTTTATTAAATTTGTAGGAAATCAATTATCAAATATTGAGAATGGATGCCCAAAGAATAGCTAAGGCAAAAGAAAAAGAAAAATATATATATCTTGCACAACAATCTTCACCTTCGACACTTGTTACTGGTCCATCATCATCCATGACTCAAGCAAAAAATAAAAAAATTATGGTTATGGAAAACTGATGATTGGTCAATGAGCAAGTTGTTGACATGAGCATACAATTCAAACTCCCAAGTCCAAAAGTGTCATCAATAGAGAAAGCATTGAACATGATATAGGCCTAAAAAGTGATCACAGTGAACAGACCACAAACAACCTAACTGGGTTGCTATTCATTTAGCAGAAAATAAGAAAATAATGGAGAAAATTGCATACAAGCACATTGTTTTCGATGAACATCCCGCCACATTGCAAAATGAAAAGTATGACAAGACTAGCAAAAATTTGAGATTTTAAAAGGTAAATCTTGAAAATGGAAATATTATTGATCAAGAACACGTGGATATTGATCTGTCTTGCATTGATACGATGGGGCTCATGGTATTGCAACAATCTACCAATGCTGCAATTACTCAAAATGTTACCAATGTGCTTGCAGAAAATCATATGCTGAAAATGAAATTAAAAAAAATACAAGGTATTACAAATTTGGCTCCCTTGTTAATGACTCCACTGGTTGTACGGTCACCTTCATCGTCAAGTCTTGTCGTTGCAACATGGCAAATATTCGACAAGTTTGTGAATCTTCTTAATGCAATGAAGACATATATCCTTGACAACATATGTGAAAGATTAGAAATTGTTGAAGATGTTTGGAAACCATTTCTCGATGTAACACATTTGCAAGAGAAAATAATGAAATTTACATACTTGGTTAATAGTAACCTTACAGAAGACAAGTAATTCGTTAACAATGAATTAAATACTTTTAAGTGTAGGCTAGCAATACTCTCTGATTTCGAAAAGCAAAACCAACGGTTACCAAATGTTAAACGAATGAAGCAATTGGAAGATGGATGTGCGGAAAGGGTCACTAAACTTGATAATATCAAATCTTCTTGTGATGAACTATCCCAAAGGAGAGATGATGCCTAATTCAGGGCATTGGACATTACAAAAGGCTTAGATGGTTCAAGCATGTTGTAGGATTCTAAGTTAATTTCAAAGGGAATGTTACAAATTCAATTTCCAGAGAAAAAACAGAAATGGCAGCAGATTTTGATAACATCATTGATTTTATTGCATAACATATTGACAAATGGCTAATAAGTTTTTTCAAGGTCAATAAGCAGTATGCTAGATCGGTTGTCAACGTGCGGGAAGAAACAAGAGAAATTGAAAATGAGATTTTCACTAAAAACGTGAAAATGGAAGTCACAGTTGTCCCCGACAAGGACTACATTAAAACAACGGTCAATGTTTTTCTTCAACGAGTCATAGACTCATAATACATCTTATAGATTTTTGTTTTATAGCTACAAATATCGTTCAAGGAAACCGAACACCATTTTCCACTACAACAAATCCATTTATTTTACATGTTTCTTTGGACAATTGAAATTCTACTTAGCAATTTTGTCTTTAAAAGCCATGTTTCGAATATTCTCTTGTATAAATCTGAGTTATTGCCATGCTCATTGACATTTTATTCTGACATAGTGTTTTCTATAAATTTCCAAAAATATGCTTTCAGCTTTTCTGTTACATTTAGTGTTGTGTTGTTGCTTTAAACAAAGTTGAACGTTTGGCAATGATTTGGTATTCTAGACATATATCTCTTGATAATAGAATGCTACAACAAAATTTCCACTAAGCACAACAACTTTCTTCCTCACAATCAAAGCTTTACACAATGAATATTGTACTTAAAAAACTATAAATCCAAAAATCATAGATATAAATTAAACTATATTAGTTATGATCTTGTTGAGAAAATTTGTGTTTAATGCCTATGTTTTGAATCTAAACATGTTGTGAACTAGTTGTTATTTACAAATTGAATTGTAGGAATTATTTATATCAATTTTATGATAAATTTTTTTATTTGTATTTGACCATATGCTTTGAAACTGTGTTTTATATCTCATACTACGTTATTGATTACAATAAAAATTAACATTATTGCTAACTGCAATTCAATTGAGTTAGGATTTGATTAAATAATTTAGTTCAATGATGTGAAAATTGAATTTGTCAATCTAAAATATTAGCAATAAAAACTTTTAGAGTGAAGTGCGGAGTTTTGTACAAAAAAACTTTGTACGCACATTGAACTTCCTTCCTACAAACAAAGCTTTTATTCAATGAAATGCAATTTAGTACATAACCTTTTGTGCAGTGTGCGTAACTTTTACTCAATTGAGTATTGATAAGTATTAGTAATAATGATAATGTTTTGTACAAAGTTTATGCGGCCAAAGCTATACAAAAGTGTTTTTTTGTCCTAAAAATACCAGATGACCTACGTTTTACTGAATTGAGTGTTGATATGCATTCTTTTTAACTAAAATATCAACTATAATATTAGCAATTAGTGCAAAATGTGGAAATCCACACAAAGAGAATTTCCATAAGAGCCTAAACAAACAAATATTCGAAATATTCGAAAATAAGCATTTTACACTTAAAAGTATTAGCAATAACTTTGCATATGTTTCCATATACAACGTGTTTGGAGGAAGTTGTGCAAATATTGTTGGGTGGAGCAACCAGTGCGAAACAAGCATGGGCTAAGACAATTCTGCACCTCCACACAATGTAAACATCGACATAATGAAACTTGAACGACACGAAGCACTTAAATGTCAATTGATAGAGACATGTTAATTGACAGAGTAACAGTTGGTGTGGCACCTATATAAGTTATATTTTTCAAATGCAAAACTAAATTTAACTTCTTAAAAAAACTCCACCTGGACACTAAAATAGAATTGTGCATTATGTTACACTTTGTTCTACTAAACAATAAAAGCTAACAATACAACATCAAACTACCATATACCAACTTGAAGTTTTTCCTTTTTGGCGTTATTTTCCAGGTTTATTTTACATGTAAGATTCCAAAGCTAGATTATGTTGTGTAGAGGAAGTTGTGCAGAAGTGGCTATAAGAAGGAAGTGTGTGCGGAGAATGGGAAGAATCAATTAATAAGCAGTAAAGGCAAGTACTAGTAAAATTCTTATTATAAGTATTGTGTGTAAACTCGAATGTCAATTATTGATCAAAGAGCATTATCAAGTGTGGTTTTCATGGTTGTTCTAATAGTGTGAAGTGTGATGAAATGCATACCCAACTTAATTAGCTACACAAACAGGGTGACATGCACTATTTATCGCTAAAATATTAGCAACAATATCGTATAAGTCCAACAATTGAATTTGTTTTATTGCGAGCAACAAATATGCATTGCTTAATACTAAAATATTAGCAATAAAATCCTTTAGTGCAAAGTGCCGCATTCCGCACATTGAAAGATTCCTCCGCACATTAGACTTGTTATGCACTTTTGGACAAATGCCTTATTTGAAACATATTCGAGGATACAGACATAAGCATAAAGATATAACTTGTGCAAACGAAACTTTGCAGACATCGTTAGTCTAACACATAAATGTGGACAGAATATGCACTCACAACCACACCCACATTTAATATTAATGTGTTTTTTCTACATAATCACATAAATAGCGCTAGTTATATCTAAAATATGAGCAATAATATTGGCAGTTAGTACAAAGTGCATATATCCACCCGCACAAAATCTTGGAGAAACAAATATTTGAAATATTCAAAAGATTACAATTAAAATTTTAGCAATAACTTTGTATACATCAACGGTTTATTAAAGTAGTTTCTTGCTCTGGAATAGACTACCCCACTTAATTAGTTGTAGAGACAAACAAATACGTGGTATTTATCATACATTGAAAGCTTCTTCTCCACAATGAACTTTCTTCGCACCTTCGCACAAATTAAAATATGTGTTGTGCAGAGATATTTTTACAAATTTCCAAATCGTATATTGTATGAATGTTTACAGAGAACGAGATATGTGCAGGAAAAGGGGGAATATTATCATGTTTTGTTGTGCAGAACTTTTACTATGCGCATTACGAAATTTGTACGAAAGAGTAGTTGCGTAGGGTTTTTTATTTTAGAGCTATGTATTTTTGCAGATTAATTAATATTGTTAGTTTCCATTGTGCGCGGTGGTCCATAAGGTATTGCTCCAATGTTATGATTTAATTATGAACAAAAGATAAAACGGTTACTGAGCTTAAAAATGCAAGTGCGAAAAACACCCTCGAATAAGGATTTAATAACGTATATATGAGAGAACGGCTAGTTGTGCGGAGAAAGATATCTAGAAACACATTGAAAGCTTCCTTTGCACAATACAACTCATCTGCACATATGCCTAATTATTTACAATTGAAATATTATCAATAGTTGTGCGGAGCTATTTATATTATATTATTATTGGAAAATGACTACATCATTACTCAAAAAACATTATGAAAAAAAAAAACATTTTTTTTAATTTTATTTTATTATTGGAAAACGAATACATCATTACCTAGAAAACAACTAATAACTTTTGTGCGAGAAACTCAGCCTATTGTGTGGAAGCAAGAAACTTTGTTTATTGTGCAAAACTTAGCTCATTGTGAGGAGTTATTTATTTTATTTTATTATTAAAAAACGAAAACATCATTATCTTTATTATTGGAAAACAAATACATTAACTTTTGTGCGAGAAACTTAGCCTATTGTGCGGAAGCGAAAAAATTTAGCCCATTGTGCGAAACTTAGCTCGTTGTACAGAGCTTATACCCTATTATGTGGAACTTAGCTTATTATGCAGAGCTTATAGCTTATTGTGCGGAACTTAGCTCATTGTGCGGAGCTTATAACCTATTGTGCGGAACTTAATTCATTATTGTGCAGAACTTAGCTCATTGTCGAGAGCTTATAGCCTATTGTGCAAAACTTAGTTCACTATTGTGCAGAACTTAGATCATTGTGCAGAGCTTATAGACTATTGTGCGGAACTTAGCTCATTGTGATGAGCTTATATCCTATTGTGCCAAACTTAGCTCATTGGGTGGAGTTTATAGCCTATTGTGTGGAACTTAGTTTATTGTCCCGAGATTATAGCCTATTGTGCGAAACTTAGCTAATTGTGCGAAGCTATTCATTTTATTGGATTACTGGAAAATGAATACCGAATTACCTTTATTATTGGAAAATTAATATATCATTATCGAGAAAACAACTAATAACTTTTGTGCGATAAACTTAGTTTATTATGCTGAAGTGAAAAAATTTAGCCTACTATGCGAAACTTAGCTCATTGTGCGGTGTTTATAGCCTATTGTGTGGATCTTAGCTCATTGTGCGGAGTTTATAGCCTATTGTGCATAATTTAACTGATTGTACAAAACTATTTATTTTATTTTATTATTGGAAAATAAATACGAAAACACACTATACAAAAAAACAATTAAAATACAGTGAAAACAAAGACTATACTACATCGCAACTATTACCTTTATTTATTAAAACAAATATAAAATCTATTATTATTTATTAGTACATTAGCCTTATTCTTATAAAGGTAAAATTATGACTATTTTAAGCAACCCTTTTGAATTGGTACCTCATCAACTTAACATATGGATGAGTTGAATTGACCTTACTCCAATATATGTGGGTCACATTCAATATCCACAACATTTTATAATGTCAAAGTGTTTTCATTGGGACTCTTTCAAAGTGCAAAATCAAAAGGACCCGTGAGGAGAAGAAAGAATATGATATGATGTTATGGGTATCTAATATAATCGACGAGTTGGATAACCTTAGAAACAGCTAGAAATCACACGCCACGACTTGTATTGTATGGAAAATAAATAAGATTGTGTTTTAAGATAAATACATCAAATAAATCAAAATATCATAATCCATTACCCACTTTTGGATCTAGTAAATACCAACGTGAATGGCATATAACAATTATGCATATTCAAGAAAAAATATATATGTTATGTTTTGGATTTATTACTATCTAAATATGGATTATGTTTGATGTTTAAAATGGATATTATTATTTATTTTTAATAAAAATAATATATGCCATGCTTTATACTTATTATAATTTAAGGAAAGAAGGTTGTTTATATGGATAAGTTTGATGATGAAGTTGGATGTTATTATTTGTTTAAAATAAATAAATATAAATTATATATATATATATATATATATATATATAAAAGAAAAAAAAGAAGGAGGGAGGTTAAATATTTTATAGTTTTTAAAGAATTTTAAATAGATAATTTTAAATTGTTTTATTTTCGAAAATTTAAGTAGTTATAGAATATGATGAGACTTTACAATTTATTTGTTAACCCAACAACTATGATAACATGACATATGAATCTATTTTGAGCAAGGTTGTGTTCTAGTCAAGCGATTAAGGTTTGTGAAGCTTGTCCGTTGGGTAACCAAGTTGTTTAAAAAGTAATAATGTATCTATCATACGTGTACATTTATTTAAAGGCTAGTCTTGCCAACAAGAAAACCATGACCACTTATTACTTCTAATATAGAAAACTCATAAAAATTAGGGAAACAAAAAAGAAGAAATCTAGGGTGAACAATACATGGAGCCTTGGTGTTAGTTCTTCAAAGGGACAAAGCTACCAAGAATGTTAGTAGAAATGTCGATGGGTTGTTTCGAGTGTCAAGCCCAAGCTTAAAATTTCAGTATCCTACCTTACTTCTTAGTAAGCCACTTGCAAAGGGGAAGGAGAATATGTCTCAGGTTCTTAACCCTACCCAAACGAGTATGCATCTCTAGTCTCTCAACCTCCTGACCATCGAAAGCATATGCTACCATAAACTTTGTATTTTATCAAAAGTCAAAGACTCTCAAATATTTGATGTCGTGATGCGACTGGTGCCCGTGTCTGAAATAAACATAGCAACATCACCCCTCAATCTCCTCATCAATGAGCGAAACTCTCTCAATAACCTCATCATCAATCATCTTTAATTTCTTCCTAATTATGGAGGTGACCTCTCTATGAAAGATTTGAGTGATCTCCTCAGCTGCAAATTCAGCCTTGGTGCGTTGAATGGGAGGGCGACCACGACGAATAGGATGGGGAGCCATGAGAACCACCAAAATCTAGTGGTTGTGAAGCAATGCATGCAAAAAGACAAGAATGCCATAACGAACAAGGAGCATAACAAGCATGACAACAAATGGGGTCAAGAGTAAACTATGAGCCATTATCTAACATTTTGAGTGGCTAGTGAAGGCAAACATTGTGACCATGTCTTCACATCAGTGCGAGGGTACCAAACTAATGAGCACATGATTTGGACGTTGTTGCAGTCGAAAAAATAGCATGGGGAGGTGGGGTATAATTACGATAACGAGGCAAGTTTGAGGTTGCATGTTGATGTATTGGTAGAGGGTGGCATGTGTCTACACATTATCAAGAGCCTACATGATCCCCTACCTCCCATCTTATCAATCCCTCAATCACCCGATATGAGATTTTATTTATTTATTTATTTATTTTGCCAATTTATGTGAGTCCTGAGATGACTACATGACTAACTTGTGGCTTGAGTAGCTACAACCCAGGAGCATCTAAGTTGTCAAAATCACCTAGGGATCGCACCTGACTTGGGCCACACCAGCCCTTATCAATATGGTTAGATTTTTTCCCAAACAGTTTTGAACTGGTGACCTTTACACCATGAAGTGCCTTAATATAACACCTTGTCACCATCTATTCTATGCCCTGTGGGTTAAGATTTATTTAAAAATTATTGAAAAAATATATATAATTTTTATTGAAAATGTAATTTTAAACTTCATCATATTGTTGTTTTTAATGCAATAATGGATTCATCCACCCCCAATGTTCGTATTGCAATGTTAATGTGCATTGTTAACATCTCATATTTGTAATCCCTTCAATTTAAAATGATTATGGCTATTTTTTAGACCAAAAATATCAATTTCCCCTTATGTTATTTTAACATGCTCGAGAAAGATAATTTCATTGCACATTTAAATCATTGTATCAAAAAATATCAGCTTAGTATGAATTAACCATACTAAATACATTTACATTAATTAAGAGACAGTGAGAAAACCCATGATTTAAGGGTATTGGGTGTGATTTTGATGACCTAAATTAACAAATGTGATGTTGTTTTATATAGAAATTGAAAGGTTAAGGGGTGTTAGCTCGAATAGTTAGGAGGTAAGTTTTGTTCTCTCACCACTTATGTTCAAAGATTTAGGGAGACATTGGATTGTTACGGTTTGGATAAAAGGTTAGGTTCCCATAGGATATAGATGTCCCTCGAGATGTTTAAGAATGAGTTAACCCTAGATTGAGTCACGAATTTTGTCTTAGGTGTTGGCTTGTTCACCCATCCATCCAAGTTTAATTCTAAGGGACATGTTTGGCCTATTATGATAATCCTCGAAGAGTATGCGACCCCTCAAATAAACTCCACTCTGGTGGGGTCAAAATGTCTCAGCTTTTGCTAAGTCATAAGTTATTGATATATTTGGCTTACCAACTGTTGGATATACTCTTTGTGTTAGCGAGGTAGCCATAAATTTTTTTACTCCAACAAATGAAAAGAGTGAAAGGAGCTTTAATTGAATAGTTCATATGACACAATACTTGCTAAGGTTTTGCAAATAGGGTAGCAAGCTAAGTGGGCTTGATTGTGGGAAAAAATCCATATTTAAGCACGCTTGAGCTAGAGGAGTCTTTGGATGGGAGACCTTCCGATAAGTCCTAGTTACGAGGTGCAAGCCCCGAAGGTGATGATTGATGTTGTGTGATTTATTTCGCTAGTATCAATCCCACTTCTTCACCCCTGTGACCATCACCCGATGCAATGAGTGTTATGTGAACTATTCAAAATCATGATAAATTTGTTCAACTTAGACTAACACTCATGGATATGGTTATAGTTTAATGACTTACTCTATGCAGTTAGTTAATCTAAAAAATTATATTTAACATGTTCCATTGTGAAATCCCCATACTTAAATGAAAAGAGTGAAGGGAGCTCTAATTGAATAGTTCACATGGTACAATACTTGCTAAGGTTTTGCAAATGGGATAGCAAGCTGAGTGGACTTGATTGTGGGGAAAAATCCATAGTTAAGTGTGCTTGAGCCAAAGGAGCCTTGGGATGGGTGACCTCTCGAGAAGTCTTGGTTATTATTGGGTGCAAGCCTTGAAGGTTGTGATTGATGTTGTACGACTTATTTTTCTAGTATCAGTCCCACTTAGTCACCCCTATTATTTTTCTAGTATCAATCCCACTTAGTCACCCCTGTTATTTTGCTAGTATCAATCTCACTTCTTCACCCTTGTGAGCATCACCCAATGCAATGAGATTTATGTGGACTATTCAAAATCATGTTTTGCTAGTATCAATCCCACTTCTTCACCCATGTGAGCATCATTCGATGCAATGAGTGCTACGTGGACTATTGAAAATCATGTTTTTCCAGTATCAATCCTATATCTTCACCCCTGTGAGCATCACCTGATGCAACAAGTGTTATGTGGACTATTCAAAATCATGTTTTGCTAGTATCAATCCCACTTATTCACCCCTGTTATTTTGCTAGTATCAATACCACTTCTTCTTCACCCCTATGAGCATCACCCGATGCAATGAGTGTTATGTGAAATATTCAAAATCATGTTTTGCTAATATCAATCCCATATCTTCACCCCTGCTAGCATCACCTAATGCAATGATGCAATAAGTGTTATGTGGACTATTCAAAATCATGTTTTGCTAATATCAATCCCACTTCTTCACCCTATAAGCATCACCCGATACATTGAGTGCTATGTGGACTATATAAATAATGAAAATTTTGATCGCTTAAAATTAACACTCATAAATATGATCATAAATAATTAATCCCAAAAATTATTCCACCATAATAATTAAAAATAAATAAAAATTACAAATTAAATAAATTACCCAAAAAAAAATTATAATAACAACAAACCAAATATATATTTTACCTAAATAATTGTGACCAATTACCTATTCTCCACAATATTAAAAAATATAAAAATAAAAAATACCAATTTTACCTCGCACTTACATAGTAATACCTAGGGTTGGAATTTGGATTTCTCCTTACGCGTTGTGCAAATTTTTTTTTTTATGTTTTGGGTCATAGGCTTCCCTTCCAAAAACGTTATGTTTAAAATTTTGCCCTTCATTAGTGATATTTTCATAATAAATTTTGCCTTTCAATAGTGATGTTTAAAAAGAGATGTGCATAATGGACATTGTAAAACATATTTGTTTATGCTATTTTTAATCCTAAAAATAAATTTGTGGCTGAAATGGAGGTGTTATATTCACAGTAAAACCAAAACAAGTGATTCCTTAGTTGAAATGAAACGAAAACAGTAAAATCATAAATAATTATGGACGAAAAGAGATGTGCATAATGGACATTGTAAAATAGATTTGTTTATGCTATTTTTAATCCTAAAAATGGATTTGTGCTGGAAATAGAGGTGTTATATTCACAGTAAAACCAAAACAAGTGAGTTCCTCTTTGAAATGAAACAAAAACAGTAAAATCATAAAAAGATATCTACCAAAATTTTAAAAAGACTATGTGCATAATGGACATTGTAAAACAGATTTTTATTTTTATTTTTTTTAATCCTAAAAATGGATCTGAAAACGAAAGTGTAAACAAAAATAGAATCAGTGAAACTAAAACTAAATTAAAAAAGAAACCATTAAATGCACTTTATTTCATCTGGATAATTAAAATTGAATGTAAAAAATGGAAATGTTGGTGGTACAGTTCATCAATTGTCCTCCTCGTTTCCTCAAGGGAGGGTTATCGATTGCAGTATCTAACACCCTTGAACAATGTTCTACAATGTTGTATCAAAGTATCTAACGCCCTTGAACAATGTTGTATCAAAGCTACGCTGAACCTTGAACCCTATGAGGGTTAGTGGTTAATAAAAGTAAAGATCTAAAATTTATGCATTAAGGGTGCGAGATTGAAAGTTCCTCTGCTTGTCTCAGGCTTTATTTTTATTTTTTTAGGAAGGAAGGCCATGTACAGTTTCTCTAATTGGTAGCTGAAAACAAATTTAATTACCAATTTTTAGTGAGTCAAGAAGGGTAACTTTCTTTTAATATTTGAATACAGATTTGCAAGTTGCAGTTGTGCATAGAAGTCAAGTTTAAGAAAAAGCGGTAAATAGAAAAGTCTAATAAAAATTTGATAAATAGAAAATAGAAGCAATGCTTTTTATTTCTTTTTAAACATCAAAATCACGTTTGACACACGTAGAAAATGGCCATCCACAAATTCCAACCTGCAAATACGAGCAAAATGCCCTTTGACGCGCTAAATGCCCATCAAAATTCATCACTAGTAATACCTATACCTATAAAAAGCCGATCAACTATTCTCCACAACCATATTTAAAAAATAAAAAATAAATAAATAAAATAAAATAAAAATAAAATAAATAAATAAATAATAATAATAATAATAATAAATAATTTTACCCCTCACACTTACATAGTATTCAAGTATAAAAGAAAAGGCGAAGGAAAGAAAGCAACAATTCAACTATAAAAGAAAAAGCAAAGCAAGGCATCGATGAATGTTGCCTTTCACATCCCAAATTTTACATCACACTATGTGGATTGATAAAAATAAAAATAGACGTGACAAATGAAAAATAGAAACATTTTTTCATAAAAATACATAATCGGTAAATATGGATAGGATTTCAAAGTTTGATAATATCATGACAATCGTAGAGATAAGAGAATTCCATATATAATTTATTGGAATAATTATAATTTTGGGAAAGAGGTATTGAGTTTTTAATTTTAACGAAGTGATTAAGGATAAAGTAATTGTAAGCTTTATCTAAAAGGTTTGGTAGAATAAATTGATTAGAAAATTTTTTTTTAAGAAAGAGATAATGATGAAAAGTAAGAGCAAAAGGATTTTGGTAGCATTTGCAGCTCGACTAACATGGGGTATGTGTTGTTCTTTTTTTCTTTTTTCTATCAAGAGAACATGGAGATAGTGAGTAGAATTTTAGTTTTCACAATTCGCTGAAACAGTTAGTATGGGATGTTGGATGTCCTGCTATTCTGGAGTCTCGTGGCATTATTTATTTTCTGCATTTGGGTTGTCGACGTTCATATCGATTCTCTATCGAATCATGCTTCAGAGAAAGGGAACCTTAGTCATGGGTTTAGAGGGCTACACATGTAGATATCCCAGAATTGTAGGGGTTATCGCACACTTTTGGAGAATGAGGAATGGTTTTTGCTTGAATGATACTTTTGTGTTTTGTATAGTGGTTCTGACCCAATGTCATTGCCTCTCTTTTGAGAGAGGTGAGGTTATGCAAAAAAACTATGGGATTATGTTAGAGGGGTCTGGTGGAACCATAACTCGAACCTCTCTTGTTACTGTAATGGTTCAAGGGAAGAAGCTTATGATGATTAAGTAACATCGTGTGAGAAAGAATCGCTTGTTGCATAATTTATGTTATTTTTGGAACACTAATGTTGCCTCACTTTTGTGTTTAGTCTTGGGCCTTGTCATAGAGGCAAGTCTCAGGAGAGGAGGCCTTTTTCATTATGGGTCGATGATTGTCTACTCGGTGTTGGAACACCTTTCCCTTCTTGTCATATAGGTACATATGGAAAGAGAAAAGACTGTCAAAGAGGAAACAATGGTAGAGGGTTGCTGACAAACCTAGAAGAGAGGTTCGAGGAGACAGAAGGGCGAGCCCTCCTCCTAGCAATCAAGAAGAATTGGTCGTAAGACTCAAGCCCAACACAACAGAGATGCAGTGCATGCTTACGTGAGGGAGATCCCGAAGCAAGTTCGAAAGGTTATGTGGGAAGAGGCTCTTACCCGCCAAGCTAAGGAAGGAGAACTAGAATTGGACTGCGAATTGCTAGTCCCCGGCGTGGGTCACACTCGAGGCAAAGTCTCTCAATACAAACAAACCATTCACATGTACTAGATGACGAAAAATCTGGTGGCCAAAGCCATCATGCATACCTCTGACTTCATGCAGATCATCCCTTCCCTTTAGGAAATTCAAAAATATTTCCAGTTGTTGCAATTTCAAGTTCATAGTAGAATGTCCGCCTAGGAAGAATTGAGAAGCACCTTCAATGCCACAGTTTTCTGAAATGCCAGGGTCTAGTGCTAAAAACCCTGCACCTATTGAGTCCTCCGAGGACTAGTTATTTATTGGTTATGTTTGTTAACACTTAGAATTTTTTTGTTTAAATTTTGATGATGGTCATAGCAATAGGGAGTTTTAGATTTAAAAGGAAAAAATTATTATGGTATTCAGACAGTAAGGCATATCTCACCAAATTTGATAGACTTAAAACCTTTCGTTTTTTGTTGACTTATAATGTCCTCGGATGACCAACATATGATGCTCGGGCTAACCTCTCAATCCACTATCACACTCTCTATGTGCATATAAAACTGCATTTCAGTTCTAGCCCAAATAATTTTAAATTTGGGCAATCTCTAACACTATTCGGAAGCTTGAATCTCCACTTAAATCCCAATGATTAAAACCATACTTTCTCTCACTCTATGAGGAAGCCCCACTTCATGAATTCATCTAAAAACACACACTTAGTTATATTCTCAAATTGGGCAAATTGATTTAAATTGCTGAAACCCTTCAAAACCTATGGTTCAACCAAAGGATAAACTCTCAATGCATATAATATGCTCTTTCATTTAAAATCCAAACAAACCTCGTATCCAAGGTTTGTCATTTAACTTATTCACGGGTGAGAACCCTTTTCCAAATAGTATCATCGCAACTATTGGTTTAAACAACCATATAACTATTATGGCCCATAACTTATTATCATATATCCAACATAATATTTTAATCTTCGACTTTGGGGTTAAGACCTCGGCATATCATAACGCATCAACACATATCAAACCAAGAATTCGCAACATAATTGGGTCCCACAACAACTTATAACACTTACCTCATTAAATTTCATACATCGCCCAATGTGACCACCGTAGATTTTCCAGCGCTGACCATCGGACGGATATCGCGTAAGTAACTTGCACGTACTTTGGACTTCAAAAATTACGTGATATAACCGGTTTCGTAATATCACTAAAAGACACGTGTCAAGTGCTGGCGTATATCGCGTTTTTTTGAGGAATTCCACTTACCATTTGAGAAGGCGCGCGAGACCACTTTTTTGGCTTTCAAAACAGCCTTTCATGTTCATGCTTCACGGTTCCATCTACTGCTTGTTCAAGGTTCTGCCTCCCTTCAACTTTGTTTCATTAACTTGCATTTACTTCCATTCTTCAACGCTGTAATACGGTTCCACTGCGATATCAATCTTTAATAAATCAACTCCTCATCGCTATTCTAAGAACTATGCCTTCAACCCACGATTTGTGAAAAGACCTCTGAAGATTTCAACTATTCACTTTCCACATGAAATCCCTTTGATGATTTCGGTGGCTTTCAGTTTGTTATTTAATCTCTCGGCATCCCTATACAGCAATCACGAATTGTTCAACTCTCAGATCTCGCTGAATTGTATTACACAACAAAATGTGTAAACTCTCTCCTTCGATTATTCTATACGATGAAACCTCCAATTGTGGCTTCAGAACCCTGATTCATTTCACTGTGTTCCCCCAATTAAGGTATAAATCCATGGAATGCTTCATATGAAATCAAACTTATTTCAAAACACATTCAAACCAATTTACGTCTACAATTAGACACCCAAATCCATTCTTTGATGGAATCGATCCATTTAGTGATCGATTCTCATGAGTTCACAGTCACAATTTGATTTACAGCCTTTTAAAATCAACAATCCCGTAACATATAATTCAAGAATGAGTATTAACCCAGAAATGAATTCTCTATATTTACACACACAGTAATTACATGGAATTCTCCTTCCTGGCCTGATTTTCAATATCAGTGGCCTTTTTCCTATTCTACAGCCCTCTCTCTGCTCTATCTATCTTTTAGGCTTATTACATTTATACAAATTACTACGGAATCACTTTAGTTTCCCTAACAGCTCACCCAAGACTCTTGGAATTCTCCAAAGTCCTAAAGTTAGACTCAATTCCTAAAATTACTGAAACTGATCCTAAATTTACTCTTAACCCTCGGTTGTCTCTTCATATTCCTAACTAATCACCTTCCCCTCATGTTCTCCAATGGTTCGAGAACATTTACAATTTCTCACTATTTTATTCAAAATACTAATAATTACATGAGAATTTAGAAACATAAGACCCCCCTATGTCTTCTAAAATTCAAAGTATTTCTTGAGCCTAATGCCCCTGCATCAACATACCTGATTTCCCAATGGGTAGGTTGAGACCACAGAAATTTTATCCTGATGTAACCTGCACTTTTGATGAATGAATGAAAAATCCTACTCAACTTAACAAAAAAAATGATGAAAAATATAAAAAAAAATTTCGATAAAAATCACATTATCAAAGTTCTATTAATGAGTTATGCAATATATATTTTGTTGTAAATTTTGAGTTGAATAAATTTCAAAATCGAAACAATTTAAATAAATAAGTATTTTAAATTTTATAATAGAAGTATTAATTATAGTTAATTTAAATAATCCAATGTAATTCATTGTAATACTATAACCATTCCCGTGGTAATAACATTATGTCAATTGTCCAACTATTAACGCTTTTTTGTATTCCTCTATAACCTTTACTAAAATATTTCTTAACCATTTCCCACCATCTATCATTCTTTTAGATATTTTCCAAACTTGTGTAGGGTATAGGATCCTTGTTTCTTTAGTGGGCACGCAACCATATTTACTCTTGGGGTCAACATTTCTGAAGCTCTGCTCAGATTTTCAAATTTTGCGGATCCATAAATTATGGTTGTAAAGTTCGTGTTCGTGTTGATGGTCCGTGAGCTCGTGATCAAGAGTTGTAATGGCCCCAGAGATGTCGCTAAGCTTCCCGAGATGCATTCACAATAATGTTGAAAGTGGAACAACACACTTGACACCTCTCATCATCTCTTTAAAAATGAAAAAGGCACTTGTAGAGTCATTTAATTGTACATTTGTCTCTCTTGGGGATGCATTAAAATTTAAAAAATATTAATATATAAAAATAAAAATGTAAAAAAATAAAAATAAAATTATTGTAACTAATTTTCTTCTTCTTTTTTCTCCTTCTTCTTTTTTTTTAACATTTACATCTTTTAGGAATACTAGTAATTAAAAAAAATCAATGTCTCCTATAAATAAAATACTTTAGTTTTTAATGTAAAATGAAAGTTAAAAAAATAATAATTTACTAATTAGTATTAATGAAATATTTAATTTTTTCACTATTTAAAATGGAGTTGACAAATGACATGTAAAAATAATATTGTTGATGTTATATGATATGCAATTATTATTATTATTATTTTCTATAAAGGAGAAAATGTCTCATTGAAAAAGGAGTACAATGGACATAATTCACTAAGAAAAAAAATCCTAAGTAGAGAGTAAGTAGCATAATAGAAACTAAAATAAAGAAGAAACTGAGACTTTACAAGCGAGATACTAATGTTTCATGAAGATAACATATTACATCAAATGCTTAGGAGATGACCTTAGTGATTGTCAAAATACCCTGCCATAAAATTGCAACACATGCTTAGCAATAAGTCTGATATGTACACAAAAAATCCACATGCTTCATCTCATAAAGATATTTAGTGTATAGTAGATTAAAGGGATAACGTAGCTTGAACAAAACAAAATTCAATCATGAGTCTCGTTGTGGAGCTCTTCCCGAATAGTAAGTTGTTCAAGTGATAAAAGAGGACATGTGGAGATGGAAATGCGGCCACTATTTATGATTTGGCAACCCAACCTTCCTTCGAAAAATAAATAACCTTCGTCTACACAAAGTGACTTCTCAGAGAGAAAGTTTTCCTGCCTATTCCACTCTTTGTGGATATGCTCAAAAGAAAGAGAACATAATTTATTTTTTTGTGCATAAATTCTATCCATCAAATGGCTTAAGCATAGAACTTGCATATTGTTGATTCCATTGATCTAGTCAATGACACATTTAGAGTCACCGTAAACATGTAGAGTTGTGAATTGCTTGAGTGAGGCAAAACAAAGGAGGGTCCAACATGCACAAATCTCAGCCTCAGTGTAAGTGTCGACACCAAATTTTGACCAAATATGAAAGGAGGATGCCCTGTGTTGAAGAATAAAAACACCCCCACCACAATGGTAGTCCTGGGAAGCACCTTAAAAAAGCCAACATGATAGGAACTGGGACACAAAGGAAAACAAAAAGGACAAAATGATTTGAAATTAAGGGATCTCAGTCAGTCGTTGAAGAACCCAATGATGTAACTACCCCTCCCACATTTACCCACTTTAACAAGCTCTCCAGGGTAAACATGAGTTAATTGTCATTGTGATATGCCCGACCTCCAAGTTCCAATTATGGAGGTGGGGCCTACGAATCAAAATTAAAATGACATCCCTCAAAGACTACTGATCACTTAAGAGCTTACCAACCACCCTAGGTGATCAATCCCTCAGCTAGAACTCTTTTTCACTAGGTTTACTCCCCAGCTGCACCCATAACACTTCATGCATGCAATTAAGAATCTATAACCACCCCCATAGCCCTGTCTCCATGTGGTTATGACCCAATTTTCATTTTTTTGTGCATGGGGTTGCGAGATTTATGCCACTTTTATAGGCTAGCCTCCAAGCCACTACCCAAAATTGCTTTTAACTTTCCAATATCATGACAATGATGATAACAATGCTAAACAATCAAAACTCAAGCAAGATCTTGACCTAGACATGCCTAATGCAAGATAGACATTTCGTCAAACAGATAGTAAACATAGAAGCTACAAGTCATGAATGCATATATAAACATAAACTTCTGAACTTCATCTGAGAATCACCAAGAAGGCTCTATGCCCTCTCTAGCTAGCTGCAACAACACTTGTTAGCTCATGCATTCATTAACCACCCAATAACTCATCAAATCATGAATAAGAGCCATAACTAGAGCACATCATAAAACCATGCATATCACCAGAATGGAAACTATGAAAAATCAACCATAAGAGCACCATAATAACCAGTACTAGTGCTCACAGATCACAATAGGAAAATAACTCATATTAACATATAAAAATGTCAACCAAGTCAGGGACTTCCACGTACCACCCAACCATAGATTGGGTTGAATCAAATCTCTCTTTTAGCCAATCACCCCCTGTGTCATATTCCAAGCATGAATGTTGGATCATAAGGGATAAACCAAAATAAAACTTACCAGGGCTTCCAGAGACCAAAACACCTCAACCCTCAAGCACAATGATCTCACTTATACGATCCATAAATCACTAACATCAGTGAGATTGGTCTCTACCCAAGCTGTCTAGGGCTCTAGGAACTAGTAACTCAACCCACAACCTCCAGGGAACCCAAGTTGTTATAGGGCTCCAGAGATCTCCCATCTCAACTCACAACCTCCAGGGAACCCAAGTTGGTTCAAGGCGCCAAAGAATTTGTGGTCCATAAGGTATTGTTCCAATGTTCTGATTTAATTATGAACAAAAGATAAAACAATTATTGAGGATATGCAGAGGCGGAAATAACAAAAAAATGCAAGTGCGAAAAAACACTCTCGAATAAGGATTTAATAACATATATATGAGAAAACAACTAGTTGTGCGGAGAAAGCTATCCAAAAACACATTGAAAGCTTCCTTTTCACAATACAACTCATCTGCACATATGCCTAATTATTTGCAATTGAAATATTAGCAATAGCTATGCGGAGCTATTTATATTATTTTATTATTGGAAAATGAGTACATCATTACCGAGAAAACATTATGAAAAAAAAATCAATTGTTTTTATTTTATTTTGTTATTTGAAAATGAATACATCATTACCTAGAAAACAAATAATAACTTTTGTGCGAGAAACTCAGCCTATTGTGTGGAAGTGAGAAACTTTGCTCCTTGTGAGGAGCTATTTATTTTATTTTATTATTGAAAAACGAATACGTCATTATCTTTATTTGGAAAACAAATACATTGACTTTTGTGTAGAAACTTAACCTATTGTGCAGAAGCGAAAAACTTAGCCCATTGTGTGGAACTTAGCTCATTGTACAAAGCTTATACCCTATTGTGTACAACTTAGCTCATTGTGGAGAGCTTATAGCCTATTGTAACAAACTTAGCTAATTGTGCGGAGCTTATAGCCTATTGTGCATAACTTAATTCATTAGTGTGCAAAACTTAGCTCATTGTGCAGAGCTTATAACCTATTGTGCAAAACTTAGTTCTCTATTATGCAAAACTTAGATCATTGTGCAGAGTTTATAGCCTATTGTGCGGAACTTAGATCATTGTGACGAGCTTATATCCTATTGTGCGGAACTTAGCTCATTGCGCGGAGTTTATAGCCTATTGTGCGAAACTTGGTTTATTATTCCAAGCTTATAGCCTATTGTGCGAAACTTATCTCATTGTGCGAAGCTATTCATTTTATTTTATTATTGGAAAATGAATACGTGATTATCTTTATTAAGAAAATGAATACATCATTACCGAGAAAACAACTAATAACTTTTGTGCGAGAAACTTAGCTTATTGTGCTGAAGTGAAAAAAACTTAGCCTACTATGTAGAACTTAGCTCATTGTGCAGAGCTTATAGCCTATTGATGGAATTTAGCTCATTGTGCGGAGTTTATAGCCTATTGTACATAATTTAAATGATTGTACGAAACTATTTATTTTATTTTATTATTGAAAAATAAATACATCATTATCGAAAAAACACTGTGCAAAAAACAATTAAAATACGATAAAAGCAAAAACTATACTACACTACCACTATTACCCTTATTTATTAAAACAAATATAAATTTATTATTATTTATTAGTAAATTAACCTTATCCTTATACCACTAAAATCATGAACTATTTTATGTAACCCTTTCGAATTGTTACCCCATCACCTTTAGCCTTATCCTTATACCACTAAAATCATGAACTATTTTAAGCAACCCTTTCGAATTGGTACTTCATCACCTTTAGCCTTATCCTTATACTACTAAAATCATGAACTATTTTATGCAACCCTTTCGAATTGGTACCTTATCACCTTTAGCCTTATCCTTATACCGCTAAAATTATGAACTATTTTAAGCAACCCTTTTGAATTGGTACCTCATCACCTTTAACATATGGCTGAGTTGAATTGACCTTACTCCAATATATGTGGGTCACATTCAATATCCACAAAATTTTATGATGTCAAAGTGTTTTCATTGGGACTCTTTCAAAGTGCAAAATAAAAAAGGACCCGTGAGGAGAAGAAAGAATATGATGTGATGTTGTGGGTATCTAATATAATAGACGAGTTGGATAACCTTAGAAATATCTAGAAAGCACCGGCCACGACTTGTATTGTATGGAAAATAAATAAGATTATGTTTTTAGATAAATACATCAAATAAATCAAAATACCATAATCCATTGTCCACTTTTGGATCTAGTAAATACCAACGTGAATGACATATAACCATTATGCATATTCAAGAAAAAAATATATGTTAGGTTTTGTATTAATTACTATCTAAATATGGATTATGTTTGATGTTTAAAATGGATATTATTTTTTTTAATAAAAATAATATATGTCATGCTTTATACTTATTATAATTTAAAGAAAGAAGGATGTTTATATGGATATGTTTCATGCTTAAATTGGATGTTATTATTGGTTTAAAATAAATAAATATAAATTAATTAATTATAAAGAAATAAGGTTAAATATTTTATGGTTTTTAAAGAATTTTATTTTTATTTTTTATTGGTAAATAAATTATTCTATTATCGAAAATTTAAGTAGTTGAGAGTGCAAGCTTATGTGATCAATAACATATAAAATATGATGAGACATTATAATTTATTTGTCAACCCAACAACCATGATAGTATAACATGTGAATCTATCTTGAGCAAGGTTGTGTTTTAGTCAAGCGATTAAGGTTTGTGAAGCCTGTCCATTGGGTAACCAAGTTGTCTAAAAAGTAGTAATGTATCTACCATACATGTACATTTATTTAAAGGCTAGTCTTGCCAACAAGAAAACCAATACCACTTATTACTTCTAATATAGCAAACTCATAAAAATTGGGGAAACAAAAAGAAGAAACCTAAGGTGAATCATACATGGAGCCTTGGTGATAGTTCTCCAAAGGGACAACGCTACTAAGAATGTTAGTAGAAATGTCGATGGGTTGTTTCGAGTGTCAAGCCCAAGCTTAAAAATCCAGTATCCCACCTTGCTTCTTAGTAGGCCACTTGCAAAGAGAAAAAAGAATGTGTCTCTGGTTCTTAACCCTATCCAAAAGAGTATGCATTTCTAGTCTCTCAGCCTCCTGACCATCGAAAGCATATGCTACCATAAACTTTGTATGCTAGCAAAAGTCCAAGATTCTCAACTATTTGATGTCGCGATATGATTGGTACCCGTGTTTGAAAGAAACATAGCAAAGTCACCACTCTATCTCCTCATCGATGAGTGAAACTCTCTCAATAACGTCATCCTTGATCATCTTCAATTTCTTCCTAATTTTGGAGGTGACCACTCTATGAAAGAGTTGAGTGATCTCCTCGACTGCAAATTCAACCTTGGTGCGTTGAATGGGAGGGAGACCACGACGAATAGGATGGGGAGCCATGAGAACCAACAAAATCTAGTACTTGTGACATAATGCATGCAAAAAGACAAGAATGTCATAACGAAGAAGGAGCATAACAAGCATGGAAACAAATGGTGTCAAGAGTAAACTATGATCCGTTATCTAACATTTGAGGGGCTAGTCAAGGAAAACATTGTGACCATGTCTTCACATTAGTGTGAAGATACCAAACTAATGAGCACATGATTTGGACATTGTTGCAGTTGAAAAACTAGCATGGGGAGGTGGGGTGTAATTACAATAATGAGGTAAGTTTGAGGTTGCAATTTGATGTATTGGTAGACGGTGGCATGTGTCTTCCCGTTATCAAGAGCCTACATAATCCCCTATCTCCCATCTTATCAATGCTTCAATCACTCGATATGAGATTTTAGTTATTTATTGTTAGTTTATGTGATTCCTGAGATGACTACACAACTAACTTGTGGCTTGAGTAGCTGCAACCCATGAGCATCTAATTTGTCAAAATCACCTGGGGATCGCACCTGACTTGGACCACACCAACCCTTAGCATGGCTAGATTTTTGCCCACACAGTTTTTAACTGATGGAATTTACACCACGAAGTACCTTAATAAAACACCCCTATCACCATCTATTCTATGCCCCCTGGGTTGAGAAACAATATAATTTTTATTAAAAATGTAATTCTAAAATTTATTATATTGTTGTTTTTAATGAAATAATGGATTTATCCACCCCCAATGTTCTTACTACAATGTAAATATGCATTGTTAACATCTCATATTTGTAGTTCCTTCAATTTAAAATTATTATGGCTATTTTTTAGACCAAAAATATCGATTTCCCCTTATGTTATTTTAACATGCTCGAGAAAGATCATTTCATTGCACATTTAAATCATTGCATCAAAAAATATAAGCTTAATATGAATTAACCACACTCACCATGCTAACCATACTAATCATTGCATCATTGCACATGGTTCCACTCCTTGTTGTCTGGGCTCATGATTCTGCCCTTGAAATATGTGTCACTCCTCTGCTCCAACCTCCTCTTCCCGCACTAGTGAAAATAAGGGTTTAAATATATTTAATGGGCAAAATAATCAAGGAATAGGTCATTGGCCTAGTGGTAAAATGGGAAATTTGTTAAGGGGAGGTCGGGGGATCAAATCCAGCCTCCCCAAAATCTGCGCATTTTATTAATTTTTGGCAGCACATTTTTTTTGTGGGGGGCGCTGGGTCGGGCCTGCCTTGGGCGGCCCGCCCAACAAACCCGTTGGCCATGTGTTAAGTTTGGTTGGTAGCATTGAATATGGTTAACATTTGGGCAATGGTGGTATATGGTGGTGGTGTTGCACGCTCTAGGGTCGACCACGTTGGTCGGGCGAGTTCGACCCCCGCCGACACCGGAATATGTTATATATATGCAACGGTTGGTGTATAGGTGCGGGTTCGTCGAGGTCATGGTCGTCGGCCCGTTAATATATTATTTTTTTATATAATGCGGTTATGTAGTGGGGATAAGGGCAAGGGTCATGGTCCACCCTTTTATATATATATATATATATATATAGATGTATATGTATATGTATATGTATATGTATATGTATATGTATGTATATGTATATGTATATGTATATGTATATGTATGTGTATGTATATGTGTATGTGTATGTGTATGTATGTATGTGTATGTGTATGTGTATGTGTATGTGTATGTGTATGTATGTATATGTATATGTATATGTATATGTATATGTATATATATATATATATATATATATATATATATATATATATATATATATATATATATATATATATAGTTTTATTTAAAACAAACAAGGTGTTTTAAAAAATTCATTAATTTGACCAAAGGAGTCAGATTAACAACCCCACAATTTCACATGGAATCTGGCCGGAGTTGGTCGGATTTCTGCGAAATTGTGCCTTCTTAAACCTGCCAAGTCACTCGGTCAACCCTGATCTTTGATTGGCTCCAACTTCTCCATACAGACTCGGTTTGACGAACCATTCACAACTTTGCGATTAGGACGATGAGATCTTCAACTTGAAGCTGGTTCGAGAGCAATCCAAACACTTTTATTTTTTTAGCTTTCATCAGCCCTCTTTTTCCTGTGTGTGTCTCTGGAGCCACTTGGATCAATCCTCCCCACTAAGGAGCTTTTGGTCCTCCAAAAGCATCAACACTAATTTGCAACTTTTGTGTATAGTGTTTGCACCACAAGTGTCCTGAAAAAGGTCACCCTTCCATCTCCTTCACCTTTGTTCTTCAGAGCCTTAAGCGATGAGCTGACACCTACATCCTTGGCAAACCTGTAGTACAATCTCTTTTAAATTACATGCTCAAATATGACCAACTATGACCCAAACATTTTCATACTTGCCACGAGTTTAAATACTCGGTGGTCAAGCTTACATAAAATGGAAACCACACCCCAACTATCGTTACAAGGCCAAAACATCATCGTCGCATTTCGAAGTGATGGAAAACACATCATCATTTTACATAAAAGAAATGCATCAGACGACTTATAAAACAAGGCCAAAATATCATTGTTTCTAAAAAGTGATGGAAAAACACAACATCACTTTTACATTTAAAAATGTAACACGTGATTTACAAACACGACCTTGACACACTACCACATATAGAAAAACCATCTCTCACTTATCAAAGTGAATGGATCATCTCCCTGTGGCGTACTGGCTTGTCGAACAACTGTCTTAACTAGTTCATACACCGACGCTTCATCCTTAAGGTGTTGCTTTGGATGGAGCTTCGAACACGTGGCTCTTTGATGACCACTTTGGTTGCACTGGCTGCAAAAGGTTTTCTTCCTCCATACCTGCTTAACCAATTTCTTTTTCTGTGGTAGAGAAGGCTTTTCACGCCTCATCCTCTTTTGTGCTGCCATTCTTTTCCAACACTAAAAAATGGCATGATTATGTAAACCACAAAAACGATAATTTTTATTATGCCATGATTTACATTCATGATTAGCAACATGCTTATAATCAAAATGAACACGAGAATATTGAGACTTGTTATACCTTCCCTGGTGGTCTCTGGTGCGATCATGGTGATGAGAGCTTGTCTCAACTCTTCTACTGCGACATGCACTTCCATGGGATGATGGTGAAGTGTCCCCATCAATCCTCTTCCCTAGTGAGTTCAACAATGTATGTTTGCATTTGATTTCCTTCGAACATCATCCTTCAGTGTATCCCAAACATGCGTAGCGAGGTCTTTGCACAACCTCCAATGGATGAGTTGTGCCTTGGCCATGAATGCCAAGTCCTCCTCATTTGTACCCCATCTTGGTAAGAAGTATCATGTAGGTTCCTGTAATGGGGATCTCCACATTTCCAGCAGAAATAATAGCATGTGAAGATGAAACTGAAGAGAAATCAACATTGTTTACCTTAGTTGTCGATTTTGAAATAGGTGAAGAGGGCTTCTCTAAGCCTTCGTTACGCTTCACTTCCTCCAAGGCCTTTGTCACGGTTTGTAGTTGAAGCTGCAATCGTTGCTTCTCCTCCTTCTCTCCCTATAGGAATGTCTTCGATGCCTCATGATTTTCTTGAAGACTTTTTTTTTTGTTGCGCTTCAATTCCTCCAATGCCTCTGTCGTGGCTTGCAATTGAAGCTACAATCGATTGTTTTCCTCCTTCTCCTCTTGTAGAAGTGTTTTCAACTCAGTGTTCTCTGTTGCTTGTTTTTCATAAGCTTCATACAACATGTCCGCTTTCTCGGACACCCTGAGCATGGTCTCGTACATGTCTTTGACATCCTCCATTGCTCAACTCAGCGAACGTTCAATGGTTCATGCCTGTAATCCAAATCAGCAAGAAGACCGCTCTGATACCACTTGATCCAGGTAAATTATTGATACCCTTTAAACCAAGACCTTTTACTTCGGCTTATGTGTTAGAATTTCATCAAAGAATTAATGAACATAAAATAACATATCTGAATGTTGGAAAGAAGAGGAACATAACAAGCATTAGAAACATACGATATTGATAACGGATTTCGTCGAGGAGGGACTACGTCTCTGGGCCTCTGTGTCAAGATGGTGTAGGTCGCCGCATTAAGTGCTGGAAAAAGTGATGATGTACGTGGATGGTGTTTTCTCTGTCATACAAGGAAAATGCCCTCACGCAAGACTGGTTGGACCTCTCCACGAGATGTTCCACTTCAGGAACTCTCATTCACAAAAAGGACTCCTATCAGCATGACAATTTCACATGGATGATGACTATGAGTATCCCGCCGAACATGGCAACAAAGGGATCTCAATCAAACATACATGGTGACAATGAGTATCTCGCCAACATGGAAAAAAAGGGATCTCAAACATAAATAAAACAAATCCATGATAGAAATTACATCTCACATCAAGAACAAAAAACAAGATACCACATCAAACATCAAACAAGGATCTATACATCACAATGCATCTCATAGAAAAAGGACAAAGAAGTACATGATCACACTGCATATACCTCACATCCTGGAGCTATATGAAGAAAAAAATGATAAACTCTTGGATCTGGTTGTACCATCAATCTCGTGGCATCGAATATCCTGAAAACAACTGCTCACACGTTGAATGTTGACACCTGTAACTCCACTTTGAAAAGTGCCCGAAAAATGGAATGGTTAAATAGAAAATATGAATACACCATCAGATTCGTGGCATCGAATAGTGCAAAATCGACATAAAGTTTGTCCCATTTGGACACTGGAAAATTTTCACCCCTGAAGGTTGAGCTCAATCATGGTTCTGCTCCCTGTTGTTTGGGCTCATGGTTCCGCCCTCGAAATATGTGCCGCTCCTCTGCTCCGACCTGTTATGCCCGCACTAGTGAAAATGAGGGTTTAAATATATTTTAATGGGTGGAATAATCAAGGAATAGGTCATTGGCCTAGTGTTAAAAAGAGTATTTTGTTAAGGGGAGGTCGGGGGATCAAATCCCGCCTCCCCAAAATCCACGCATTTTATTAATTTTTGGCATTTATTTATTTATTTATTTTTTTGGGCGGCCTCGGGCCCGTCTTCCCAACAAACCCGCTGACCATATGTTATGTTTGGTTGGTAGCGTTGAATATGGTTAACATTTGGGTAGTGGTGGTATATGGTGGTGGTGCTGCCCCGGGGGCCAGCCACGTGGGTCGGGCGGGTTCAACCCTCACCGGCACTGGAATATATATATATATATATATAATGTTGTTATGTGGTGGGGATAAGGGCGAGGGTCATGGCCCGCCCTTATTTTAATTTTATTTATTTATTTATTTTTATTTATTTTTAACAAATAAGGCCTTTTCAAAAATTCGTTAATTTGACCGAAGGAGTCAAATTAACGATCCCACAATTTCTCCTGGAATCCGGTGGCTGGATTTCGGCGAAATTGCGCCTTCTTTAACCTGCCAAGTCACTCGATCGACCCTGAACTTTGACTAGCTCTAACTTATCCATACGGACTCGGTTTGACGAACCGTTTGCATAGTTGCGATCAGGACGACGAGATATTCAACCTGAAGTTGGTTCAAGAGAAATCCAAACACTTTAATTTTTGAGCTTTCATCAGCCCTCTTTGTCCTGTGTGTGTCTCTGGAGCTACCTGGATCGGGTAGCTAGAAATTTTGTTACGCCAACAAATGAAAAGAGTGAAAGGAGCTCTAATTGAATAGTTCATATGACACAATACTTGCTAAGGTTTTGCAAATAGGGTAGCATGCTAAGTGGGCTTGATTGTGGGAAAAAATCCATAGCTAAGCACGCTTGAGCTAGAGGAGTCTTTGGATGAGAGACCTTCCGAGAAGTCATGGTTACCAAGTGCAAGCCCTGGAGGTGATGATTGATGTTGTGTAATTTATTTTGCTATTAGCAATCCCACTTCTTCACCCCTGTGACCATCACTCGATGCAATGAGTGTTATGTGAACTATTCAAAATCATGAGAAATTTGGTCAATTGAGACTAACACTCATGGATATGGTTATAGTTTAATGACTTACTCTATGCAGTTAGTTAATCTCAAAAATGATATCTAATATGTTCCATTGTGAAATCCCCATACTTAAATGAAAAGAGTGAAGGGAACTCTAATTGAATAGTTCACATGGTACAATACTTACTAAGGTTTTGCAAATGGGATAGCAAGCTAAGTGGACTTGATTGTGGGGAAAACTCCATAGTTAAGCGCGCTTTAGCCAAAGGAGTCTTGGGATGGGTGACCTCTTGAGAAGTATTAGTTATTATTGGGTGCAAGCCTTGAAGGTTATGATTGATGTTGTGCGATTTATTTTGCTAGTATCAGTCCCACTTGGTCACCCCTATTATTTTGCTAGTATCAATCCCACTTCGTCACCCGTGTTAATTTTCTAGTATCAATCCCACTTCTTCACCCTTGTGAGCATCACCCGATTCAATGGGTGCTATGTGGACTAATCAAAATCATGTTTTGTTAGTATCAATCCCACTTCTTCACCCATGTGAGCATCACTTGATGCAATGAGTGCTACATGGACTATTAAAAATCATGTTTTTCTAGTATCAATCCTACATCTTCACCCTTGTGAGCATCACTTGATGCAATGATGCAATGTGGACTATTCAAAATAATGTTTTGCTGGTATCAATCCCACTTATTCACCCCTATTATTTTGCTAGTATCAATCCAACTTCTCCTTCACCCCTGTGAGCATCACCTGATGCAATGAGTGCTATGTGGAATATTCAAAATCATGTTTTGCTAATATCAATCACACATCTTCACCCATGTTAACATCATCTGATGCAATGATGCGATAAGTGTTATGTGGACTATTCAAAATCATGTTTTGCTAGTATCAATCCTAGTTCTTCACCATGTAAGCATCACCCGATGCATTGAGTGTTATATGAACTATTGAAAATAATGAGAAATTTAATCGCTTGAGACTAACACTCATAAATATAGTCATAAATAGTCAATCCCAAAAATTATTCCACCATAATTTAAAATAATAAATAAATAAAATAGTAACTTTACCATATTTATTTAAATAACAACCAACCAAATATAAATTTTATTTGACCACTTACGTATTCTCCACCATCTTAAAAAATTAAAAATACCAATTTTACCTCACACTTAGATAGTATTCAACTATAAAAGAAAAAGCAAAGAAAGCAACAATTCACACTTAGATAGTATTCAACTATAAAAGAAAAAGCAAAGAAAGCAACAATTCAACTATAAAAGAAAAAGCAAAGCAAGGCATCTATGAATGTTGCCTTTCAAATCCCAAATTTTACATCACACCCTATGGATTGAGAAAAATAAAAATAGACGTGACAGATGAAAAATAGAAATTATTTTTCATAAAAATACATAATCCGTAAATACGGATAGGATATCAAAGTTTGATAATATCATGACATAATCTGTAAATACGGATAGGATTTCAAAGTTTGATACTATCATGACAATTGAAGGGATAAGAGAATTCCAGATATAATTTATTGAAATAATTTTAATTTTTGGAAAGAGGTAGTGAGTTTTTAGTTTGAACGAAATGGTTAACGATAGAGTAATTTTAAACTTAATCTAAAATGTTTGGTAGAAAAAATTTATTAGTAGAAGAAAAAAAGAGAGAGGATAATGATGAAAAGTAAGAGCAGAAGGATTTTGGTGGCATTTGTAGCTCGGCTAACATGGAGTATGTGTCGTTTTTTTTCTTTTTTTTTGTCAAGAGAATATGGAGATAGTTGGTAGAATTTTATTTTTCACAATTCGCTAGAATAGTCAATATGAGATGATGGAAGTCTTGTTTTTCTAGAGTCTTAGGGGTATTATTTCTTTTCTACATTCGGGTTGTCAGCATCGATATCGATTCTCTATGGAATCATGCTTCAGAGAATGAGAATGTTAGTCTTGGGTTTGGACCTAGAATTGCAGGGGTTGTTGCACACTTTTGGAGAATGAGGAATGGTTTTTGCTTGAATGATACTTTTGTGTTTTGTACAGTGGTTCTGACCCAATGTCGTTGGTTCTCTTTTGAGAGAGGTGAGGTCATTCAAAAAATTTATGGGGTTTTGTCGGAGGGGTATGGTGGAGCCATAACTCGAACACCTCTTTTGCTTGTAATGGTTCGAGGGAAGAAGCTTATGATGATTAAGTACCACCATGTGAGGAGGAATCACTTGTTGCATAGTGTTTAGTCTTGGCCCCTGTCACATAGGCAAGTCTTGGGAGCGAAGGCCTTTTTCATTCTGGGTGGATGATTGTCTACTCGGTGCTGGAATGCCTTTCCATTCCCATCCTACAAGTATAGATGACGAGAGCAAAGACTGTCAAAGAGGAAATGGTGGTAGAGGGTCGCCGACAAACCTAGAAGAGAGGTTTGAGGAGGGAGAAGGGTGAGCCTTCCTCTCAGCAATCAAGAAGAATTGGTTGTAAGACTCAAGCCCGACACAACAAAGATGCAGCGCACGCTTACGCGAAGGAGATCCTGAAGCAAATTCAAAAGGTTATTGTGGGGTGGGAAGAGGCTCTCACGCACCAAGCTGAGGAAGAAGAGCCATAATTGGACTGTGAATCACAAGTCCCTGACCCGAGTCACACTCGAGGCAAAGTCTCTCAATACAAACATACCATCCACCTGTACTGGATGATGAAAAATCTGGTGGCCAAAGCCATCATGCATACCTATGACTTCATACATATCAACCCTTCCCTTCAGGAAATTCAAAAATATTTTTAGTTGTTGCATTTTCAGGTTCAGCAGCAGAATGTTCGCCTGGGCAGAATTGAGCAGCATTTTCAATGCCATAATATTTTGAAATGCCAGGGTTTAGTGCTAAATACCCTGCACCTATTGAGTCCTCCAAGGACTAGTTATTTACTCGCTATGCCTGTTAACACTTTAGTTTTTTTGTTTAAATTTTGATGATGGTCATAGCGATAGGAGTTTTAGATTTAGAAGGAAAAAATTATTATGATATTCAAATAGTAAGACATATCTCGCTAAATTTGATAGACTTAAAACCTTTCGTTTTTTGTTGGCTTATAATGTCTTCCGATGACCAACATACCTGGTTTCCCAATGGATAGGTTGAAGCCATAAAAGTTTTATCTTGATGTAACCTGCTCAAAAATTTTATCTTGATATAACCAACTCTTTTGATGAATGAATAAAAAGTCTTACTCAAGTTACAAAAAAAAATGATGAAAAATAAGAATTTTTTCGATAAAAATTACATTATCAAAATTTTATTGATGAACTATCCAATGTAATTCATTGTAAATTTTGAATTGAATGAATTTCAAAATCAAAATAATTTAAATAAATAAGTATTTTAAATCTTATATTATAAGTTTTAATTCTAGTTAATTTAAATAATTCATTGTAAATTTTGAGTTGAATGAGTTTCCAAATCGAAACAATTTTAAATAAGTTGGATAACGCTTCTTTGAAGGCCATGACTGGCCTGGGCCTTTGTCTTAGAGGTATTTAATGAAGAGAATCTCTGTGAGCTGGTTGTGGCACATTCCAGTGGTAATAACATCATGTCAGTTGTCCTATTTCACGCTTTTTCGTATTCCTCCGTAAACTTTATTCAAATATTTCTTAACCATTTCCCACCATTTATCATTCTTTTAGATATTTTCTAAACTTGTATAGCGTATCGGGTCATTGTTTCTTTAGCGTGCACGCAACAACATTTGCTCTCGGGGTCAACATTTCTGTATCTCTGCTTTTCAAATTTTGCAGATCCATAAATTATGGTTGTAAAGTTCGTGATCGTGTTGATGGTCCGTGAGCTCGTGATCAAGAGTTGTAATGGCACGACACATGTTGCTAAGCTTACCAAGATGCATTCACAATAATGTTGAAAGGTGGAAAAACAGACTTGACACCTCTCATCTCTTTAAAAATTAAAAAGGCACTTGTAAAGTGACATTGGTCTTTGTAATGCACTAAAATTTAAAAAATATTAATATTTAAAAATAATTTTTTAGTAAATTGTAAAATTGAAAAAAAAAATTATAATTTTTTTTATTGCATTTAATTTTTTATTTTTCTATTTTTTGTGTACATTTGTATTTTTAGGCACACTTATTAGTTGCGTTGAGAGGTCCATTCTTTTAACCCATGACCTATTTTACAACCCAGTGTGACCCATGACCCAGATGTCCCTTATAAATAAAATATTTTAGCTTTTATTGCAAAGTGAAAATTAAAAAAATAATAATTTTACTAATTACTACTAAGGAGATATCTAATTATTTCACTACTTAATATGGAGTTGACAAATGACATGTAAATATAATATTATTGATGTTATGTGATATGCAATTATTATTTTATTTTATTTTTTCCATAAAATAGAAAGTGTCTCATTGAGAAAGGAGTACATGGACATAATTCACAAAGAAAAAAAACCTGAGTAGACACTAAGTAGCATAGTAGAAACTACAATAAAGAAGAAACCGAGACTCTAGAAGCCAGATACTATAGTTTCATGAAGATAACATATTACATCAAATGCTTAGGAGATGACTAGAGTGATTGTCAAAATACGATACTATTGTTTCATGAAGATAACATATTACATCAAATGCTTAGGAGATGACCACAATGATTGTCAAAATACGATACTATTGTTTCATGAAGATAACATATTACATCAAATGCTTAGGAGATGACCAGAGTGATTGTCAAAATACGATACTATTGTTTCATGAAGATAACATATTACATCAAATGCTTAGGAGATGACCAGAGTGATTGTCAAAATTCTCTGCCATAAAAAATGCAGCATATGCTTAGCGATAAGACTTATATGTACACAAAAAATCCACCTGCTTAACATAGTTTGAACAAAACAAAAATCAATCATGAGTCTCATTGTGGAGCTCTTGTCGAAGAGTAAGCTGTTCAAGTGATAAAAGAGGACATGTGGAGATGGAAATGCACACACTATTTATAATTTGGCAGCCTAACCTTTTCTTCGAAAAATAAATAACCTTTGTCTGCACAAAGTGCCTTCTTAGAGAGAAAGTTTGCCTGCCTATTCCACTCTTTGTGGATATGTTGAAAAGAAATAGATCATAATTTATTTTTTAGTGCGTAAATTCTATCCATCCAATGGCTTAAGCTTAGAACTTGCATATTATTGATTCCATTGATCTAGTCAATGACACATTAAGAGTCACCGTAAACCTATAGAGTTGTGAATTGCTTGAGTAAGGCAAACAAAGGGAGGTCCAACATGCACAAATCTAGCCTTAGTGTTAGTGTCGACACCAAAGTTTGACCAAATATGAAAGGAGGATGCCCTTTGTTGAAGAATGAAAGCACCTCCACCACAATGGTGGTCTTGGGAAGCACCTTAAAAAAAGCCAACAAGATAAGAACTGAGACACAAAGGAAAACAAAAAGGACAAAATGATTTGAGCTTAAGGGATCTCAGTCAGTGCTTAAAGAATCCAATGATGTGACTACACCTCCCACATCTACCCACTTTGACAAGCTCTCCAAGGTAAACATGAGCTAAGTGTCATTATGAAATGACCCGACCTCCAAGTTCTAGTTATGGAGTTGGGGCCTACAAATCATAAGTAAACTGACATCCATCGGAGACTACATATCACTTAGGAGCCTACCAACCACCCGAGGTGATCAATCCCTTAGCTACAACTCTTTTTCACTAGGTTTACTCCCCAACTGCACCCATAACACTTCATGCATGCAGTTGGGAATATATAACCACACCCATAGCCCTGTCTCCATGTGGTTATGACCCAATTTTCATTGTTTTGTGCATGTGGTTGCGAGATCTATGCCACTTTTTCAAGCTAGCCTTTAGACCACTACCTAAATTTGCTTGTAACTTTCCATAATCATGACAATGATGATAAAAATGCTAAACAATCAAAACTCAAGCAAGATCTTGACCTCGACATGCCTAATGCAAGATAGACATTTCGTTAAACAGATAGTAAACATAGAGCTACGGGTCACGAATGCATGTATGATCATAAACTTATGAAATTCATTTGAGAATCAAGAAGAAGGCTCTATGCCATTTCTAGCTAGCTGCAACAACACTTGTTAGCCCATGCATTCATCAACCACCCAGTAACTTATCAAATCACGAATAAGAGCCATAGCTAGAACACATCATAAAACCATGAATATAACCAAAAATAAAATATGACAAATCAACCATAAGAGCACCATAATAACCAATACTAGTGCTCATAGATCACAATAGGAAAATAACTCATATTAACATATAAAAATGTCAACCAAGTCAGGATTTCCACGTACCAGCCAACCATAGATTGGGCTGAACCAAATCTCTCTTTTAGCCAATCACCCCCGTATCATATTCCAAGCACAATGTGGGATCATAAGGGCTAAACCAAAATAAAATTTACCAGGGCTTCCATAGGCCAAACCACCTCAACCCTCAAGCACAATGATCTCACCTATACGGTCCATAAATCACTAACATCAACCAGATTGGTCTCTACCCAAGCTGTCCAAGGCTCCAGGAACTAGTAACTTAACCCACAACCTCTAGGGAACCCAAGCTGTTATAGGGCTCCAGAGATCTCCCATCTCAACCCACAGCCTCCAGGGTACCCAAGTTGTTTCAAGGCTCCAAATAATTTGTCCTAATCCACAACCATAGGAAACCTGAAAGCTAATAAAAAAAAAAACAAATGGGGAACCCACCACATCATGGCTATCCAAGAAATGGCAAGGCAAGGTTGAAAACAACGTTAATCCAGACGAATCTCCATGTTAATGACAACACATAACCAAAGAACCACATGCATATACGATGCACCCAAAAACCAACAAGGATATCACACATGCAACTTGTTACATGCAAAGTAAACTTGTTGTAGTTGTTGATCTAACTGTCTCCTTGCGCTCCCTTGCTTTCGTTTGCTTTCTTTTTGCAATCCAAGTGATTGCTAGAATGTTCCAAGGATGCTCCAAGAATGATCTAAGGGTGCAAGAGTGTAAGAGAGTCAAATGCTAAATCGATAAAAGCTAAAACTTACAAAAAACTATTAACTGTTTCTGTGATGCCTTTTTTATTATTGATGTCTCATTTTTCTTCATTTATTCTCTAATTTCCCTTACATGCAAATTTGTGTCTCTTCACCTTCCTTTTCTCCTATTTCCCTTTATTTTCATAATTAAATGCCATTTATTGTCAATATCCATAGCCATTAATAAACCACAAGTGATGCCCACCGTTCAACTTGGAATACGTGTTCCATGACCTTGGTTTTATTTTATTTACATGGAAAATCAACCTAGGCCTGTTACAAATGATTTGCGGAAGTATATAATGAGGATTGATGGGAAGGTCCTCAAAAATGCGTTTCTTTTTTACCTTCCATGTGCCCCAACCAATAAAGATAAGCAGAGATTCATAAGGGTCCATATTGAGATCCCACCACTGCATATATGAAGTAAATGAGGAAAAAGGGTTAGAATTTAGCAAATGGAAATAAGATAAAGCATCAACCCATAAGGGCTTAGAGAAAAGGCACTAGAAGAAGAGGTGGTCAATAGACTTTGACCCATTTAGACATAAAAAGCATATGTTCAATCCATTGAAGCCCCCGCGCATTAAGTTATACTAGGTGAGAATGCACTTTTCTAAGATGAGCCAAACAAAGCATTTAAGTTTTTGCAGAAGGGGCCAATGCCATATCTTTTTATACCACCACTCTTCCTTGTGAGTTTAGGATAAATAAAGAATGGTTTAGCGTCATTCTATTGAGCTTTGGGGATCTCAAATAGTCCTTGACGAACCCGATGATCTACAAACGTATATAATAAGGATTGATGGGAAGGTCCTTGAAAATGTGTTTATTTCTTACATTCTATATGCCCAAGACAATAAAGACATGTAGGAAAGGTAGAGATTTATAAAATCCCATAATGAAATCCTGCCACTGCATAGAAGAAGCAAATGAAGAAAAGAGACTAGAATCCAACAAATGGAAATAAGATAAAACAACAATCTATAAAGCCTTAGATAAAAGACACAAAAAGAAAAGGTGGTGAATAGACTCCAACTCGTTTAGACATAAATAACATACGTGATATGTAATTCAAAATAATATTATTGACACTAGATGATGTGTTCATTCTATGTTTAGTTGACATGTAATATTTAAAACAAAAATATATTAATAACAAAAAAAATATTTTACTATCAATTATAGATTTCATAATTTTATATCAACTTTATGTAGAGAAAAATAAAATAAGATCCTTATTCTCTTAGTTTGGTTCCTTTTCCTAGGTCCTTGGTTTTTGGTCTATTTTCTTTTTTATATTTTTATGGCTTTTTTTGGTTGGTTTTTATATATACTTCTATTAATATTTATTATTATTTTGTGAGTAAGTTTTTTGGTTTTTATTTTATTTTGTTTATTATTATTATCCTTATTATTTTTATTAGTATTAGTTTTGAATAAGATTTCTCTGAATTATCCACAATGTTATGGTGAACTTGTCGATAACACTGTGGATAATCTAGATAAATTTTATTAGGTTTTCTTTGATTTTCATGTGTTATTTGGGTTTTCATTTAGCCTTTACTATAATATTAATTTTTTGTTATTTTTGAATTAATAATACTTTATTAAAAATGGTAAATTGATTGTGATTTTTTTATGACGTTTTTTTGTTTGTTGTTATTTTTACTATTTTATTAAATTTTTAATGTAATTTAATTATTCTAATATTTGTTTTTAACTATATTGACTAGATTTAATACTATTTTATTTTTTTAATATTCATTTTCGTTAATTTTTGGTTTGTTTTTGACAATCACAGTAGTTTCTTAAATAATATTGTGATTTTCTTCCAGATTTCTAATTATATATATATATTTGTGTTAAAAAAAGTTTGTAACTTTCAATACTAAATAAATCTAAAATTAAAATAAATACTATACTAGTTTATGAAATATTTAACATAATTCTTTGTTACTTCAAATAATCATATAAATTGTAAATTTTTTTTCAATAATAATCACATGCAACGAAACATTGTCTACACATTTCGAACCAAGCAATGTGGTTCATCATCAAGACTAGATCATATAAAATTAAGAAAATTAGGAAAATCAATGATGTCAAATTCTTAAAAATAAAAATTAATAATCGAAAAATGTGCCTCATTGCCGTGTTATTCATGACTAAAAGATTCATTAATCTGCGCAAGGATGACTCTAAACCTAACTAACGCTGTGCTTTTCAATATTTATATAAATATCTTTCCATGTCTTTTCAAAAACTGTAAAATAGTGGAAAGGGAGGTTGTCAGTTTTCAACCATGATTGCGCCATGCGCCTATTTTCCACAATGGTTTGGTTTCGTTTATCTACAACACTCGTCTTCTGGGAAACTGGTGATCCGCATATGAGCTGGTGTACAGTTTCTCTCCGCTGATCCTGCCACGTGGTCCCTTAAATATCGCTCGATACGGAATGCTGCGAAGAGTTAATCCGGATCGTTGATATATCTGACGGCCCGGGACGCGCGCGGATCCCCCTCCGGCGAATGTGTGCGTCATAGCTTGGTTGGACTTGATTCCTTTTACCCTTTACTTTTGATACTTTCTTCGTTCGTTTCTCAGAGTAGAATAGCAGAGTTGCATCAATAAGAGTCAGAACTTGCCGGCAATTTTCGGTTTTATGGCTGCAACAATGAGTTTATCCCTTTCTTCAACCTCGCGATTGCCATTTTGAGGTTTTCGCTGATCAATTTGCTTCCTGATGTTCGCGGTTTCGCTTCGTTTCTCAAATAATACGATTTATGTCGGTTTGACGGTAAGCACACAAATTTCTTCTGACGGCAAGCGAATCGCGCATATTTAATAGTTTTCGCGTCTGAATTTTCTGGTTTCCGAGAAATTTTCAAGTCTTCGGCGGGGCTTTTGGTTTTTCTCTGTTCGGTCTTAGCTTCACGAGCTTCGGTTATGAATCTGCCTTTAGTTGTTGTCTTTTGCCTAATTTTTTATGTTTTTATTTGCAAGCCAAAGAAATCCTTTTAAAGACTGGAAAATCACGTTAATCTGGCCTTTCTCTGCAAAACATTGGCTACAAAGATGACATTCAACTCCGTCAGCTACGTTGATTGCCTTGCTTGTTTTAATATGGTCGAGTCAGGGTTGCATTCTGCCGGCATTTTGTTCCAATTCAAATAATTTTTTAAATTCAGATATTATTTTACATTATGTTTAATCGGTTGCATCGTGGTTGACTTATCGTTCTAGTTAAATTACTAGGGCTTTTGCAATTGAGATATGTTAAGTTTTCGTAGAAGAAGCGTGGAAATCATTGTATTCAAGTAATAGTTAAATAAGGGTTGGTTGATGACGTTAGTAAGACTACATATTCTTGTATCATACAATCGTAAAACCCTCACTTAACTGACTGAATAGCCTGCAAGAAGTGGTCCTTGTAATCGCAGGGTAAATACATTAAACAATTGATTTCTTTGCAGGGTAAATACATTAAACAATTGATTTCTTTGGTTCGTAAATGGTTTTTGTAACTTTTTCAATGCTGATATCTTGTAACTTCAATTTGGACCACCATTTTTAGTTTTTCTTCTATCCCTTGTGTCATTGAATCTTGAAGCATTATTTTCAAATACCTGCTAAGGTTGCGCATGACTGTGTCCAAGATTGGAATCCCTTGTTTGATTAGACTTACTCGATGGAAAAACTTATGCAATTGGAAAGTTAAATGCAAGAGTAAAGGAGAATGTTTGATTTATTTCTCTTTGAGTTTAAGAAAAAAACAGAATTCTCTCCACACTGCCTCCTGTTTTCTCTCTCTCTCTAAGGAAAGCTCCAAGAGGTAACCGAAGGGTTGCTTCCTTATATTTGTGGATGGCTCCTGCTGGCATGGAACAGGCCAAATGCCCAATCACACTGGAGACAACTAGTTGAGCTAATTCCCTTGGAATAGAGGAGAAGGAAAGGCTGAGCAGCAAAAAATACTAACTTTGCAACTAATCAACCATTAATATTAGTAGGAAGCACTCCCTTATGGCTGCCGTTATTGGTTCTCTCTCTTTATGTTACTAGCAATGGAAACTAACATCAAATAGCAGAAGTTGTTAGTTGTTTGTCTTGAGGACAAACGCTAAATCCTTGTGAACATTGTAAATTCACAGCATCACTGGTTGTTGAGATTTATGAATGTGATTGGTTCTCTCTCTCTCACACACCTTTTATGTTACTAGCTATGGAATCTAACATCAAATGCCAGAAGTTGTTTGTCCTCAAGACAATGCTAAATCCTTGTGAACAGTGTAACTTCACAGCATCACTGGTTGTTGAGATTTATGAATGTGACTGGACTATTTACGTGGTGATCATCTTCACATTATTGAATCTTTTGATTTTCTTTTTTTTTTCCTGCTAAGAAGGATTCCATATTATCTGAGGCCCAGGTGGGCAGAAGTTAGAAGATATATTTACAAAATCTGTTAGTCTTTATAAATTTATGAGAGAGATTGCCTAGCAGAGATAGCTGAATCTTAGTCAACCAGAAGAGTTTAAACTTTGTAGCTCTCATTTAAAACCAGTATAAGTTACATGTGCAGCACCAAAATGCCACAGATTTGGGGCCGCTGGTACTGTGCCCATTGAAACAAACATAATCATAGCAGAATAAAACAAAAACAGATTTCAGCAAATACTGTAAAGAAAGAGCCAGTCCAGTCCAGTCCAGTCGAAGTTGGATTGATGTTTACGAGAGATAGTCTAGTGAGCACGTGTTACAATTGTACTCTATCTTTTGTTCTTCCGGGTGTTGTTGTTCCTCTAGGAAAACTGATTCTAGGGTATCCACAATCTACTTTAGGTTTCAAGCTGGCACTTGGACCAAAGGGGTAATCCCTTCACTTCTGCAAATCTTGCTACCCACTGTCACCTCAGCAGCAGCTTTGCCATTCAAAATTGGAGATGCCTGATTTGGGTAAGGTTCTTGTTTTGAGTTTTACAATAAGCTCAAAGGAGGGAAAAATGAAAAGGTTGGTCTGAAAATGGCCTAAGAGAGGATGAAAAAACAGGATTGAAAAGAAGGTAGGAGATACTTGGAAACCCTTCCTGTAGAGCAACTTTATCCCAAACGACAAGTCACTGAGATTTGTTTTTTGTGGTAGATGCAGAAGATGTGAAGATGCTTCAATTTCAAATACAAAAGAGAAAGGTAGTCCTTGATTTCTAAAGAATTACATGAATATCTTGAGTGCTCAAGAGAATGTTCTTTAACATCTATTGATAAGAAAGAAAACGTGCCGGGCATTATATAACAAACCATCTGTTTAAAATTCACAAAACTTCTCAATTATATCAATACAAGGTGATAATGATATCTGAAACTGCGAAAAACTCTTCAAAAGTTCCTCACAATACATTCTTATCAGCAAGAATGACTCATGCAGTGCCACAAACTTGTTCTTCACACTTGAGAGTGCAAAGTGAAATGGTCTTCAAACTACCAACTGGTAGCAGACAAAATGATGGAAATCTGTAGAAAGTTCACTGAGAGAATATAGACTTATAAGTTGTAACTAGGTGATGAATCCTGTAATGCCCCATATTATTATTATTATTGTTTATTTAATAGTAAATCCTTTGGCAGAGCCTTTTATTAAGCTCTCATAGTCTTGCTGCTCTGATTTATGTTCTTTTCTCATTGGTTGCCCAAAAAAAATTCAGAACCCAACAATTCCAACCTTTTCTATGAAGAAATGGATCTCTTTAAAGATTATTGTAGCTGAGATGCCTTCACCCCAGTTAGTTAAGATGATATTTTTGTTAACCAGTGAGAAAGCTTTCTCACTAACCAACTACAAACGCTTCCAAATTTGTGGTCCTGTTTTCTGTAACCAACTCCTAAAATAGACTTCCTAAATATGGCCATATGATATGCACTCTTCCAACGACAAAGCTGACTGTGTGGCGTGCGCTAAATTTCTGGGAGGACTACTGAAGGAATTAGCCTTTGAAATCATGCCTAGACACTTCTCCATGAAAATGCCTTCTGAACGAGCCTTTGTTTGCTTGATTCTCATATTATTATTATTATTATTGCTTATTTAATAGTAAATCCTTTGGCACAGTCTTTTAATCTCTTATCTTCTTGCTGCTCTGATTTATGTTCTTTTCTCATTGGCTGCCCAAAAAAAAATTCAGAACCCAACAATTCCAGCCTTTTCTATGAAGAAATGGCTCTCTTTAAAGATTATTGTAGCTGAGATGCCTTCACCCCAGTTAGTTAAGATGATATTTTTGTTAACCAGTGAGAAAGCTTTCTCACTAACCAATTACAAACGCTTCCAAATTTGTGGTCCTGTTTTCTGCAACCAACTGCCAAAATAGACTTACTAAATATGGCCATATGATATGCACTCTTCCAACAAAATAGGAGAAATTTGTGCCTCGTCAAAGCTGACTGTGCGGTGTGCGCTTAATTTCTGGGAGGACTACTGAAGGAATTAGCCTTTGAAATCATGCCTAGACACTTCTCCATGAAAATGCCTTCTAAATGAGCCTTTGTTTGCTTGATTCTCACTCCGAGAGCCCAAGCTATGGCCTCTGGAAGTCAAGAACTTTGCCACCATTAGATTTGCAATTTGATTTGGACCCTTGGATTTGGAGGGTGGATCTTTATACTGCATGCACCATGTAAAAATCTCTTGACCTATTTATTTGAAATAACATTCCCCCTTTATAGTTGTGTGTTGAATATCAATCTCATGGACTCCTCCCCATAGATACCTTGTGTGCCAATTTTGTGTTGCTGTGTAACCATACCCCTTTGTCTTGTCATCATCTGTGTCACTTGCCCAATCATGTGTCAAGTCAGCACAAGTCTGTGTGCATTTGCCATGTGTCAGTCAAGAGCTCCCAAGAATGGCTACCATGTGTCCATGAAACCTTTATAGTCATTGTTGAATGGCAATCTCCATGGACCCCTCCCCATAGATACCTTGGGCTAATTTTTGGCTGCTGCATTACCATACCCCTGTGTCTTTGTCATCATCCATGTCATCTGCCCAATGATATGCTAAGTCAGCACAGGTCCACGTGTACTTCCCTTGTTTCAGTCAGGAGCCCCTAGGTTAGCTTCCTTGTGTTGACCAAGGATTGAGGATTGCCAATGTGATGCTATGTGTCATAGGTTGAGAGGAAATTTTGATCATTGTTACGTTTATCATCATTGGCAATTTATTGCTGGGGTTCCAAAATTTAAATTATTGGCAATATCAGGGAAAATATTGGAAATTATCAAGAAACTTAAAAAAAATACAAAAATAATAATTTTTCTCAATATTTTATTCTTTTAAAGCAACATCAAACAAACACATTGTCACACAAATATGAAAATAAAAATACAATATAAAATGTATAAGATGTCAAGTGGTACATCAATCATTGATATTAGATAATGAAATATGGTATTTGTCCTCAGTGATAAGTTTTGACAAGATAATACAAAATCACGTTAAAGCAAAAATAAATGTATCTCATGAGATGATCATCGCGAGGCATCTAGATATTATAAGTTATAACAATAGTCCAATAATAATAATGCACTAAGAAGGTGTGGTTAAGGATTAGGTTTCCCTCGCCCTTGAGAAGCTTGTGGTTCCCATGCAATTCCTTAGTTCCTCTCTCTAATCTCTCTTTCTAGCAGTATCAAGAATTGAGTTCTTTGCAATAAGGGCAATGCCAGGGATAGCTATAGGGCAAATATCCACTTCATGCTCTGAGATTTTGGCAAGGTGGTATATCAAGCAGGTGATTCTGCCAAACATTTCCATTACACAAAGCTTGCAGCTGAACTTTGTTCTATTATCACCCCCACATGGTTCACCATAATCCCACATTTGGTCCAATGGCTTTGGCATTTTGTAGATCTTTGTTTAAATTTTTAAGTTTTGGACCTACAATACAAAACAAATGTTGAAATTCAAAAAAGGGCAAGAAGAGGTAGACTCTAAATTTATACTAATCTTGGAAAACGAAGAAAATGAAGGAAAAATTGTTTTGTATATACTTGGAAATGTGGATATGGTATACTAGAGTAAATCTCCACTCCAAAAATGCTCAGCTGATGGCAAAGAAAACTATGGATTTTCCCTTAGAGGTCAATCTCAAGTTCTTAACACAAGAAAAAACAAAATGATCCTAAAAAATCACAAATCAAAACTTTATATCACCTTCATCCAGCAGTAGGGCAATAATTTCCATTTGACTTGCGATAATTTCGAAATTATCACGATAATATCAGCGAGTCTGGTTTTGGCAATAATATTGCGATAATTCTGATATTATCGTGATATGTGCAGCTTCTTTGGATATTGGGGATGAAACATGGGTAGTAAACCACCCTCTCCTAAACTTACCACATGAGTTCAAAGTGTAGTTTTGGAATTTAAACTTGGATCTTCATGGTCCATCCCCGCCTTTGAAATCTGCCATTTTCTCTTTAATAAAAGCCACTCTTAAAAATTATTTTATTATTAAAAATCCCCCTTTTATAGTTAATTTCTTAATAATAGTTTTTTAAAATTTTACTCCACCATATAGACAATATTGCTAGCATTTCCCAGGGGATTCATGAGAGATTTGGCCATATCTTGGGCGTTGGAAGTCCATTTAGCAATTTATGGGATATTGGGCAAAGCTAATGCAAAGACTTTCCAGTGAATGATTATGCGACCTCTTCCGCTTAGTCGATATTAATTTTTTATTTGAATGGGAACTCAAGCATTTTGACGAGATTTTTAATAGTTGTATTTTTGGGAGTTGTCTTTAGTGATACTTTTTGAAGTTTCAGGTGCTGGAATCCGGTGAAAATTTTTGAGGTAAAATCTTTGTTTTTGTTATTCAAACTGGTTTTTTGACTCTATATATGGATTCAGCTCCCTTAAAAACCTCCAGGGCATTTCGATTGTGCAAAATTAGCAATCAAACTTCTCTTTTCAATAAATTGCTGCCGGAATTTAGAGAAATTACACCGTAAAAAGTCACCGTAAAAGCCTTCAAAAAGTCGCACTAAAGACTACTCAGTATTTTTGCACTTTTTGAGCTCAGAATTTGATTTTGTTAGTTCCATGTTGTTCAATTGACAACCTCAATAGACATGCCCCTTTATCAATCCAAATACGTCACTTAGCCAATATGCATCATGTTGTCCAAAGCAGGTCCCATGGTCGAAAGCCAAGTTTTGTTAGGTGGGATGTTTTCAGTGACAACAGGTGACGTGGTCTAACTTGATCATTTTCTCACTTTATTATATTTTATTGGAGACTTGGTCAAACTTGTTCTCTCTGTGTTCTTACAGCCTGAGTGGATGTGTAACAAAATAAACTAAAACGAAGAAGAGTTTGACATCCATCCTCTGATGTTAAGAGAAAAAAGACTGACCATAACATAACTAAATAGACATGCGTAGGTCCATCTTAATATTGGTTGCCTTGGGAGAAGTGAGGTGCTGTTATAGCCTAGGGTGGAAAATATGTGTAACATGTGCCACGTGTGTCATAGGTGGTGGTGTAACACTGATAGACTAAAATGGAGAAATAAAAAAGTTGACATCTGTCCTCAAATGTTAAGAGGAAAAAAATGTTGTTTATAACCCAAAAAACTAGCATAGGTCCATGTGAACGATGGGTCTTTAAAGTAGTGAAAGGTTTAAACATCGTTTGTTTTTGACCCCTCTCGGTGCTTAATAGATTTGAGGTTTAGATGGATCTATTCTAGTTGTACTCCTACATATAGATAATACAAATGAGTGTACAACATGTGTGTAGTTCTAACAATTCATCTCTTGTTTTTGCTTACTTGACTCTGCTTGTTTACTTGCAAGTGGGTTCCTTTGCATTGCTGTTATTGTGCACGTATCATAGATTATCATGGCCTCACATAGTGGCAGATCCACACTAATTATTTTACAACCAATAACCAACCTACTATTGTCACCAAGGACATCTTCAAAGATGTAGTCCAGAAGTTTTTCTACCAAATTGGGTACAGGGATGCATTTCTAGGAAGGTGGCTCCAAGTTCGGTAGATCACCAGACAAATCTTCTAATAGTTGATAGATGTTAGTAGTTACCTACAAAACATCCATCAAGGTAGAGGTAAGTAAGTTTGAAGATACATAGATTGTTTTAAGTTGATTGGTTTGTTGCAAATTACATGACTGTTGAAAGCCATTGGAATTCTTCCCTATTACATCAAAGGAGCACAGCTTCCATCTTTAAAAAAAAATAGAAGTCAAGCTACACAAAGCTAACCCCATAATGAAAAGGAAATCTGCTCAATCTTCTTAGCCTTTTGCCACTTCCCAAAGGGCTTAGTCACGATGGCAAGAATACATGGTCTCCCAGTACTGCATTGCATTTTGGGACACAAAAGAAGCGAAAGTGGTGTTGATACCACAAAAAATTATGGACATTTTGATGATGAGTGCAAGGTTTGTTAGGCCAAGATTGCCAATAAAACTTTTCTAGTTGAGAAACAACAACCTTCCAGATATATCAACATGAATGTCACAAGCTCTATATTTTTTTTTTGTTTTTCTTTGGGTATGTGGTTTTTCCCCACCATATCCAGATATTGTCATTTCAAAAAACTGGTGGATCCATATCTGAATCCGTATCTGTATCCTGGTAACTTGGATATACGATAATGAAGTTTAGTTTGTACCGGTGTTTGTTCCCTAAGCATATACACTATAGGTTTTGAAGATAATCAATTTAATGTCTCCAAGTAATCAACCTTCTAGTCAGAACTTTAATTCCATTCTCTGTGTATATAGATGCATGTTTTTTTGTCTCTTTATGGTACAGTTCAAAGTTCAGACATTACCAAGTTGAAAGTAAATTTGTGCCATTGTAAATTTTACATTGTGTATTCCACTAAGTTGCATGAAACGGGGAAACGGAAACGAGTTTCCGAAACGGGAAGCGATACAAAACGCGACCTCCCCAAATTCTAGAAATGGGGAAACGCGATATATATATATATATATATGTGTGTGTGTGTGTGTGTGTGTGTGTTATAAATTAAATTTATATTAGAATTTAAGACATTTAAGAAATGTTATGTGAAATCATAACACATACATGATAAATTCAAAGCATAAACTATTACAAGTTACAAGACATTTACTCATGAATGATAACAGACACATAATAAAAATAGAAATATCGAAATATCCAAAACTAGCTTTTATTATATATCAAAATCTCAAAATCAGCCTTTATTATATATATGAGGCTGCAAGTACAATAAAGACTGTGAGGCTGCAAGTACAATAAAAACTATGAGCATGTCAAGTCAAGGTTTTGTTTGAGTGATGGGTACATTTTTAGTAGGGTCATGATTGAGGAGTTTGACAACCAATGTCACTAACATCAAGGTACATGGAGGGATTGGTGCTCTTGATTAAATACGAGTTCCATACCCTAATACATGACAAAATTCGATGGAAACGTTGCAATCACCCAATCCTGAAATCCTGAAAAACTGATAAGTCTGTTGAATTTTGAATGAGATCTAAAATTCTACTTTCTCCATATGAAATCCAATGAGGACGGAACCACTCTCAAACATGGTAATGTTAAAAATTTAAGTAAAATGACACTTTTTACTTTAAGAATTTAACATTACCATGAATTGCATATAAATACTAGGGCCATAGGCTTGATCATTAGAAGCGAGAAACATTTTCCACAATTAAAGAAATAATAAAACACATGAACCCCAAAAAAACAAAAAAATTTAAGTTAAAATGACGGAAACGCACCCGTACAGCCTGGAAACGCATTTCCATCCGTACTGAGCACGTTTCCCCCATAGGAAATGGCCCAGTACGGATGGAAACGCGTTTCCAGGCCGTACGGTACGGGGAAATGTGTTTCTGTTTCGTTTCAGGGCGGAAACGGACCCCTACCCTACATTTCCTGCAAATTAGGTATTCCACGACCCTAATGTTTTGCAGCATACTTAGAATGTTATGTTTGATATTTTTGCCCTTGATTTCATTAGATCTAACCTGATATTTTCCCAACACACTCTTCAAGTTGACAGAAACATGATAACTGGAAGTTTTTGGGTAGGAAAACTTCAAAAGTTAAATTTCTAGACAAGACTGATGCACTAGGGTCCTCACCTAAAGTAGAAAAAGACTATTTCAACATGCAGTAAAGGAAGTTTTGATACCCTTCAGAGTTATTGAATATGGGTAACTAAGAAGTTACATCTCAACCTTTACGTGCATATTAGAATTCAGGCATATTACTCCTCTTTGCTTGCTCTTAGTGGACTGACATCGTAAATTCAGAAACACTTGTTGCTTGCACTTTGCTATTCATGTTGCACTTTTTTAAGATTGGATTTGGGCCTATTCCAGGGTGCAGGATTAAATCCCTTAGTATCCTGCAAAAAATAAATCCATTGACACCAGTCAAGTTTGAGTTGCTAGAAAACTCCAATTTACAACTCATTTAGTCTTTTTAGTTGGTTAATACTTATCATCTATTATCTTCTGAGTTCTGACTGTTGGACATTGTATGCAAATATTTTCGATGAGAACAAATTCTGTTTCTTGCGCAATTCACTTCTAAGTTAGTCTTTTAATCTCATTTGAGTAATATACTAATATATCGTGCGTTGATTTCCAGCTACGTAGTCTAGTGTTGTGGTGAACAGTTTACCTGCAACTTACAGTTTAAATCTCGAGCAGGTGCCAGATTGTATATAAAGTTTCAGCTCAAGCTATCATTCATTCTAAAAATCAGATTGGAAGTATTCAGAAACGATAAACTGCAAATTCAAGGCACTGATCTTGTGTATGGACTTCAGTACCACGTGTGGAACTTCATCCAGGTTTAAGCATATAATGAAATTGGGACTTGAAGATTTGGACTAAAATATTGCTATCTTCACTCTGGGTCATCAGCTGTTGTTACAAGGAAACACAAATTACTGCATTGCATAAAAGTTGAAACGGTCTATGACATGCCAAAAGGTTCCCACCTCATAAAAGGATCATGAGTTATCTTAGTTCTATATTTTCTTCTAGGGATCCACAATGCGTCAGCATCCCTGTCAGTGGTGGAGGTGTCAGGTTTTTACCATCTTTGATGACTATTTCTTTATTGTTTATTTAGAACTTCTATTGAAGTAGGTTTAACTATTGTTTCAAAGGCATGCAGTGAAAAATTAATTATTTGGTTTTGAGATATCGCGGATAAACTATGAGTGTAGATATATGTATAACAGCGAAGGAATCCTTCGAACTGTGTCCCATGTTTGTTTTAATTCATTCCGTAGCATTATTTGTTATTCATAGCAGTCAGACAATTATGTGAAATTTCATTATTTGTTGAAGAATTGATTGGGTGTCTTCCTGCAAGATTTAATATATATTAATACTTAATTTCATTTTGGCAGTCAGAATCAGAAGTTCAGCTATGGATTTGCAAGCTCACCAGGGAAAAGATCTTCAATGGAAGACTTTTTTGAGACACAGATCTGTGAGGTTGATGGTCAAATAGTTGGCTTGTTTGGAGTCTTTGATGGTATGTTTGCAAATAACACATGCCTCCTTGTCGAGAGAGTGGCATTATAGATCGCATAGCCTTTTTTGGGCATAACATGTACTTTTTTTTTCACATGAAAAAAAGTTATTTATTTATGTATAGAATTATTTGGTCCTGAAATTTGCTACTCTGTGTTCAAACACCATCTGCTGTTGAGTCAGTGTCTCTTCCATATGATTTTCCTGATTATGTAGAATGTCCAAGATTCCTTCATTGGAGATTTTCTCCCAGTTCTTCTTGAGGCAGGAGTATGGAGGCCATGGCCTTGCTGCTCCATGAAATTCTCTGAAAGAGTTCGTGGATTGGGCCCCCCTATAGATGGCTGGTTTTGTGCTTCAGCAGCAGAATCACATGTTCTTGGTCTCCCTCTTCCTCTGTGGATTTGGGATTCATCCACTGTGTGATAGTGGACTTCTGTGCAGAGTAGACAGACAATGGTGCATGTGTGAGAAAGGTGGTTGAGGAGAGGGCACTTCATGGTTAAATTCACAGAGGCACTACATTTAATTGGCACAGATTTTGTGGAGAAGCTCAAGCACAAATATATCATACTGTTAGCTTTGGAATGACCTTTGATATCTGCTGGCATGCTAACATTTATGAGGGAATAAAAATAGTGTTAAGAATGAAGAGCTTTTGAGATCCTTATGCAAAGGGTTCTAGAAGATGAAAGGGGCACATCTTGGTGATTAAGTGGTTAGAATATGATCTAAAATTTCCTTCTTTCTTGGAAGGTTATGCAATTTCATAATGCGGTCTCCTTTCCTGGAGATATCTCTATTTGCTAGCTGTCTATTTCTGATTTAAGGTTCCTTTAACATGGGTGAATTTGTATCCTTCACGATTATCCAAGTCTGTCATGATCCATGGAATGTTGATTCCAAGGATGGGTTTTGGATCTTCCAATTGTGGTAAGTCTATTGGCCAAGTTGCAGGAAACATGGTCCCCCCGCATCCCATACCAGGTGCGTTTGAGTACAAAACCCCCAAAATGCACTTGATACACTTTTGAAGAGGGCTGTAGCGCATATCAATGGTTGTACAATGCATTTCACTTTCAGTGGCTGTACAGTGTGTGTATGATGCTCTTATGGGACATTTTTCACCTAGGACCCACTAAAAACATTTTAAGTGTTTAAAAAATATATATTTTTTAGTTTGTATGTTTTAATAATATTTTTGGAGATTTCTAGAAGCGTCTAGAAATAAAAAAATATATTTTAAAACAGTCTGCCCCTATCATTTCTCCTCACTGTTTGAGGCTTGAGCAAGGGAGAATTGAACCCTCAGTGAAGGAAATTGAGCAAGGGTAATTACAACAAGGGGGATTTGAGCAAGGGTGACTTCAACAAGAGAGGATTCAGAGGATTCAGATATTTAGGTTGCTACAACCATCTTTGTTGCTGTTTTATGGTGTTTTGGGCAGCAACAACCATAGTTTTTGGCTGTTTTGTGGTGTTTTTGGACAGCTGCAGCCATCCTTGTTGCTGTTTTCTGGTGCTTTTGGACAGCTAGAACCATTCTTGTTGCTGTTTTGTGGTGTTTTGGGCAGCTACAACCATATTTTTTGGCTGTTTTGTTGTGTTTTTGGACAGCTATATTCATTATTAGATTCTGTTTTGTGGTTTTTTTGGATAGCTTCAGTTACGAAAAACGTCATGTGGTAAGAAACTAGCATCTTTCAATTATTTAGTTTTTTCTAAGAGTTTATGTCTAAACCTTTTCTAAGGAAATGATTAATTTTATTATTTTTTTTTTCATTTTTATTTTTTGTAGACTTGTTTTTGTATTTTTTTGCAGCAATAATGGGTTCAAGACTCGAGTGAAGGTACCTCTACTACAGTGCCCAAGAGCAACATAAGGACTGATTTTTATCCTCTTTGGAGCCATGTAACAAAGGTTTCTAGGATTGCAGGTGGTGGTTCATGGAGTGGACATGCAATCTGTCAGAAACCCTACAAGGGCTACCCAAGAGTGAAGGCACATTTTTTGCATAAGGGAAAGAGTGTGCATATTTGCCCAAAGACAGTTGATACACTAGAAATCAGGATGTATGAGATCGAGCAGGTGGAGGCTGATGGGCTTAAACAAGGCATGATCAACTTGCCATTGGTACTTCTCAAGCTCCAAACATTGAGCCAAAGATTGTGCTTGAAGCAAGGAAGAGGAGAGCAGCTTATTTACAACATGAACAACCAATGTCAAAAAATGCTAGGAGTTGATCAATTCTAGAGAGTAGATTAGTTAAAATGATCAATGCTTTGGGGAGAGAGGAAGCTGAATCAAGAGTGGCAAGGGCCAGCTATGCTTGTGGTATCCATTCAGTGTGGTTCTGTCTCCTTATTGGCAAGACATGGTGAGGGCAATTAACACATCTCCTCAAGGATTCAAGAGGCCTAACTATAAAAAAGTCTGAATCGAATTGCTAAAAAACAGAAGGAGCTTGTTAAGGATGTTTAAGCATCTATTCGTTCTTCATGGACTAGCTCTGGGGTTAGCATTGTCTTAGATAGAGGGACAGGTACCAGGTGTTGGCCATTGATTAATATCATTGCCAGTTCATCAAAAGAAGCAATGTTTTTGAAGGGCGAAGATTCAGGGGAGGTAAAGGATGTTCCATTCATTGTTGATATTTATATCAAAGCTATTGAGCAAGTAGGACTTGCTAAGGTGGTGCAAGTTATCACGAATAATGCATCAGTTTGCAAAGCTGCATGTTGATTATTGAGAGCTGATATGATCACATTTTCTGGACCTCCTTTCATTGTCCATAATCTAAATTTGATCTTAGAAGAGATTGATAGTAAAGTTTGATAGATTAAGCAACTCCTAGGACAAGCAAGGAAGATAATTAAATTCATCACCAACCACCACCAATCTCAAAGACTATTTTGGGAACACTCCATGTTAGAGTTGTTGAAAGTTGCTTAGACAAGATATGCCTCACATTTCATCAAGTTGGTTTGCCTTGTTGAGGTAAAGCTACAATTAATATTATGGTGATGAGTCAACTTTGGGTTGAATGGAGACGGACAGATTCAGAGTGGGGAGCTATGTTGTGTAGATTGTGTCTTGATGAGGAGTGGCAGAACAAGATATAATTCTTGATCAAGTACACATCCCTTTCATTTGAGCTTCTTCGAAGTGATAACACAAACAAATCTTTCTTGGGGGAGGTTTATATTGGTATGGATACCATGGTTGAGAAAACTATGGAATCATTGCGCATGAATTTCCTCAGATTTTATTTGTTAATGCTCATTTTGACGATATAGTGAAGAAAATCATGGTTGAGAGGTGGAACTAGTTTAACACTTGATTGCACACTTTAGTAGTCCAAGGTTACGGGGGAGTGAACCCCCCTGCCCCTTGAATCCGCTTCTCGCAAAAAAAAATTCGCTCCTTGGTTTTTTTGAAATTTTTTTCACAAAGATTTGATCCCTCTCAGCTCTTGATTGATCTGGGGTTAAGATGGATCCAGGCTGGTATTTAAGCCTATGGCCCTAGTATTGATATGCAATTCATGGTAATGTTAAATTCTTAAAGTAAAAGTGACATCCTCCTTTATCTTTCTTTTTCATCCTTTTACTTAAATTTTTGTTGAAAATTAGTGAGAAAAGTGATTCCTTGATTTGTGCCTTAATTCAAGGAGTCAAAGTCGAGTTCCTAAAAAGTAGGAGTGCATGAGTCAATTAACTGATGTGTTGAAGTTGAAGGTTGAGTTTTGATCTTCTAGTGTGAGTTAAATTGGGAACTAAAAACTTAAGTGGAGTTAGCCCCTCCTAAATTTTAGGAGGATTAAGTTATAACTGGTTTTGTTGACTTTTGTTAACTAGAAAAGCTCCAGTTCAATTCCTTAATTAGAAAACTCACTAATTTTAACCATTCGAATTGCCTTTAAAAGGAGGAACAAAGGCACAAGTTTAATCATTGTTTTGGTGAGCACGAGTTGGTGAGACCAAACAATAGGAAGTACAAGTTTGTGCGTGGAGCTTGTGAGAGGAAGAGTGTGCAAGAGAAGCTTGTGCACAGGTTGGTAAGGGGCAGCGAATATCAACATTATTGCAAGGGTTTCAAGCTTAGATCAAGTAGGAAAGACAAGTGTGTCCTTTAGATTGAAACATCTGTATTTTGTAAGAGATCGACTGCTCAGTTTTGCTATTAATAAAATTGTCATCAAGCAGAGGGTTTTCCTAGTTGGGTTCCCTAGTAAAAAAAAATTGTTTTGAATTGTGTGACTGTTTTATTTCTGTTCCTAATTCCGCTGCAAATTAAGTAGAGAAATTTTGTGTTTGTAAGAAAAGAAAGTGTTTTTCAGATTGTTTTTATTGGCAGATTAGAATTTCGTGGATTTTCTACATGGTATCAGAGCGCTTGGAACAGATTTAAGATCACTTAAGTGCAACTCGTCATAAGTGGAGAGCAATATGATTTATGCCGTAGACCTTTGGAGCTTATCGAAGTGGAGAAGGAGACTTTTCTTGGTTCATTCTTGTGACTGTCTAAGCTAAGCTAAGGCTGGGTGTTGGCCGTGAGAACAAGAGGAACATTCTGGGCAGTAGTGGTGGTAGTTGTGGGGTTTAATATCTTCAGAACAGGCCACAATAAATTCTGTGCATTTCTTGAAAGGAGGTGACTTGTTTTGGAAGGCTGTTAGGCCTAACAAAGAGTTGGAACAAGGGTCGAATTATGACATAAGGTAGCACAGGTGGAAGGCTTGTAGTATAAAGCACAATTTTTAAGAGTAGCTTGAGGCCAAGTTTGGAGCGCAGTAGCAACTGCTACAAGTAGCCCTAACCAGGGCCAAAATTGCAGACCCACGGTGAAGCACAGGTTCAGAAGATTTAGGGATAGAAGTAATTATCTACACTAAAGGTATGTTTGTATTTTTTCAAGGTTGATGTTTTTGGTAAGTGTTTGAGTCCAAATTTGGGTAGTTTTGATGGCATCTTAGGTACAGGTGGAGGGATCTTAGAAGGTGCCTAATTGTGACCAGAGATCAGATCTTGTGAAGGACAACAAGAGTGCTAACAGTGGCAGAAATATTCAAGCCCAAAAGTTTGTTGACTTGCCGAACTAAAGGAGCAGTGAAGTGGGCAACCTCTAAAGCCCTAAGTACAATCTTTTGTGAAGGATTACAGGCTGTTAGTGGGCAGGTTTTAGAGAGATCTCACGGGAAGCAGGATGGCTTACCAAGGGTTGAGAGCAGATCACTGTTTAGAGGGAGCATCGAATTTCATAGCTTGGAAAGGGAGGATCATATAGTGCTGGAAGATAATGGGGTGGGAGAGTACATCAAGCAGGTGATAACACTGCCTCAAGACCCCCAACAATTGGCCCAACATAACAAGAATGATATCAAGGCAAAGAGGATCATTCTAGAAGGGGTCAAAGATCATATAGTGCCTCATATCAATGAGAAGAAGACAACATATGAGATGTATGATACAATCCTGAAGTTGTATCAGAGTACTAGTGATACCAGGAAGCTTGCTCTTAAGGAGAAGTTGAGGAATATCTGGATGAGCAAGGATGAGCATATCGTCCCATATTTGTCAAGGTTCACTTTCGTACAAGATGAACTAGGTGGGGTGGGCGAAGTTGTATCTGATCATGATCTTGTGAGTCTTTCCTTACTTGAACTTCACAAGTCGTGGAAAGGGTTCCAAGATGCTATTAGTGGGAGTGAGAACTTCCCAAAATGGTAAAGGTTTTGGACTGATTGCATACATGAAGAGATTTGAAGAGGAACCATAGAAGGAGATCAATTATGCCAGAGGACGAGGAGAGCTGTGCCTTGGTAGGCAAGGGTAGCAAGGCTAAGGGCTAGAAGGGTCAAGGAGAGGCTGGGTCCAATGAGAAGGGAAACAAGAAGGATCTAAGTAAGATCAAGTGCTTACATTGCCGTGAGTTTGGACAATATGCTTCTAAGTGCCCTAGTAAGAAGAAGGGGTTTGGGAAGGATCATACTGCTGCATCAACAGAGGTAGATGACTTTTTTGCCCAGTTCGAGAGGGATTTCTTGTTGATAGCTTGCATGGCAAGCTCAACAGATAACAATATGTGGTATATTGATTCAAGAGCTTCCTTCCACATGACCGAGAACATGAAGAGTTTCAGCCACCTGAAGGAGAAGGACATGCAGGTTCAGATTGAGCTAGGAGATGATGGTCAGTATGCAACTAGAGGAGTTGGTATTGACAGCTTTCAGAGGGATTCAAGTAATTCCCTTCATCTCAGAGATGTTCTTTATGTTGAAGGATTGAAGCAAAATCTTGTTACGATAGCCATCCTTGAGGACAAGGCATATGATATCATCTTCAACAGAGGTAACGCGTACCTCCAACACTTAGCTTCTGGATATAAGAAGCAGATATGTGTGAGGGTGAAGAATCTCTACAAGTTGCAGGTAGAGACAAGTGCAACCTTGAGCAGCAAGGCAACTAGTGCACAAAGTAGAGAAGTGATGGTTGAGCGAGAGCAAGATAGAGCTCTCAAGATGGAGCCTCAACTAGTATCTTAGTTCAGTCTAAGCTAGTTGGCAGTTGGGTTGACTGGCAGGATGATGAAGAGGAGCAGAGCTCACAGAGTATGGTGGGAACGAACATGTCTGCTAAATAGTTTCCACAAAAGAAAGCAGGAAAGTCTTCTAGTTTAGAGGGAGCAACTGCAACAACGAAGAACTTGGTAGTGTTGGGGACATATCTAGGTGGATAAGGTTCTTCTAGGAACACCTTCCTCGCTAACAAGGAGTTTTGAAAATTAGCAAGAAAAGTGATTCCTTGATTTGTGCCTTAATTCAAGGAATCAAAGTTGAGTTGCTTTTGTGTGTGCATGATCGAGTTCCTAAAATTTAGGAGTTTCCCTAAAAATTAGGAGTGCATGAGGAAGTTAATTGATGTGTTGAAGTTGAATGTCGAGTTTTGATCTTCTAGTCTGAGTTAAACTGGGAATTGAAAGCTTAAGTGGAGTTAGCCTCCTAACAAGGTTCTTCTAGGAACACCTTCCTTGCTAATAGGGAGTTTTGAAAATTAGCAAGAAAAGTGATTCCTTCATTTGTGCCTTAATTCAAGGAGTCAAAGTTGAGTTCCTTTTTTGTTTGCATGGTCGAGTTTCTAAAATTTAGGAGTTTCCCTAAAATTTAGGAGTGCATGAGGCAGTTAATTGATGTGTGTTGAAGTTGAAGGTCGAGATTTGATCTTCTAGTGCGAGTTAAACTAGGAATTGAAAGCTTAAGTGGAGTTAGCCTCCTAAATTTTAGGAGGATCCAATTAACTAGTTTTGTTGACTTTTGTTAACTAGAAAAGCTCCAGTTTAATTCCTTATTTAGAAAATTCACTAACCATTCGAATTGCCTTTAAAAGGAGGAACGAAGGCACAAGTTTAATCATTGTTTTGGTGAGCATGAGTTGTCGAGACCAAGCAATAGGAAGCACAAGTTTGTGCGTGGAGCTTGTGAGAGGAAGAGTGTGCAAGAGAAGCTTGTGCATAGGTTGATAGAGGGCAGTAGAGATCAACATTCTTGCAAGGATTTCAAGCTTAGATCAAGTAGGAAAGACAAGTGTGTCCTTCAGATTGAAACAACTATATTTTGTAATAGATCGATTGCTCAGTTTTCGCTATCAAAAAAATTCTCATGAAGCAGAGGGTTTTACCCAGTTGGGGTACCTAGTAAAAAAAATTGTCTTGAATTGTGTGACTGATTTTTTTTCTTTTTCTTTTTCTATTTCTAATTCTACTGCAAATTGAGTAGAGAAATTCTATGTTTGTAAGAAAAGAAAGTGTTTTTTAGATTTTTCTTATTAGCAAATTAGGATTTTGTGGAAATTCTACAATTTTTGACATTACCATGAAATGATTCAGGATGTTTGAGAGTGGTTCCAACCTCATTGGATTTCATATGGAGAAAGTAGAATTTTAGATCTCACTCAAAATCCAACAGACTTATCATTTTTTTAGTATTTCAGGATTGGGGGGGTTGCAATGTTTCCATTGGATTTTGTCATGTAATATGGTGCAGAACTCATATTTAATCAAGAGCACCAAGCCCTCTATGTACCTTTATGCTAGTGACAGTGGTTGTCGAATCCTGTATCATGACCGTACTAAAAATGTACCCATCACTTAAACAGAATCTTGACTTGAAATGCTACATTTTTTCTATCTTATGTTAATGCTTAGAGGGTGATATTAATGACAAAGATCCCAAGATAGGCAATGATTTTGATGATATGTAGGTATTTGTTGTAGCATGATTTTTTTGGATGCTAGAGGCCCTCTAGAGCTTATTTGTTGATGTAATTTCGGTTCAGAGATGGATTGCGCTCGATGCTATTTTGGTTATGTGCACCCTTACATGCGATATAAATGAGAACTTGTAACTTGTGGACATGTGGTTGATGAAGATTATAACTTTTAGATGATTGATGTTATATGGTTTAATCCATGTTTTTATGCTTTTTATATCTAATTCATCATTCTACATGCTTTTGTGGACATATATGCATAAAAATATATAAAAATATATATTATATAAAAATTCCCTCCCGACCTGGGAGCTTTTGAAAATGTTGCTCTCCGCTTCCACTCCTGCTCCCAAGCAACCTTGTTTAGCACATGCCTTAAACCCAAGATTTTATGAATACATATTACCCAAAGCAATGGGAAGAGGAAGACACCACATAAGTAGCAAATGGAGTGAAAAGAGCCCTTATGAAAACACCAACTCATCTACATAGGGAGGTGAAGGAAGAATTCACTAGTTTTGTTGCTAGTTTGGATGAGTATTCAAATATATTAGCTCTGGATAAGAGGAGCTTTGGTATTTTTGCAAAGCATTTGCATTCGTATTCTTTTACAAGTGGCAAGCTCTTCATCAATAGAAAAAATTTGGAGCACCTATGGTTTAATTCATTTAGTCAAACACAATAGGTTGGGTTTGCGGAAGGCTGAGGATCTTATCTATGTCTAAGTGGCACAAAACGTGGAAATGTCTAGAAGTTTCCAAAACGGGTACAACTGGAAACAGAACACCTAAAAAATGGAAATGTTGGGAAAAACATCACATATATATATTTTTTTGCAAGGATTTTGTTGTTGTTGTTGTTGTTTTTTTTAATTTCATTAATAATTAATAAATTACATGTGCAGATGCCAAAGCATTCCAGGAAGCCATACATGCATGCTATTTTTACTGAAAAGATAATAGAACCCGTAACATTGGCCATAAGCCATCAACTAAAACCATGAAGAGAAGATGTAAGAAATCCGAGCAAACTAAAAATGATAATAGTTAGTGAAATTCTCTTTTTCTCTTTTTGTCTTTGGACCGTTTGCTAATCTCTTATAGATGAAGAGATAGGAACCATTGCCAGCTCAAACCCCCCCGCCCCCTCTCCATTTGGGGGGGGGGGGGAGGATTATTTACGCGAATTAGAAGTTTCTGGTGAATGGACTCTCTTTGAACTTGCCAAAACATCCTCCTTGTGGGTCAGAGAGTCAGTAAGTGCCGATTCAGGGATCGAGATTTGTTCTTTAATCTTTTGCATGGGATGCTTTGGATCCTGAGGTTTTGGATCTTGCTTGGGAGACTCATCCTTGGTTTCTACATTTTTTGCTGCTGTAGAGGTAGGATTGAATGGTTGCCAACCCTTTGCCTTGCGATCTTGTGCCTTTTTGTTTTTTTGTGGTTGCTTGATCTGCAGAAAAAAAATCCTGTAAATGACTTGTTTGGAAACAAATTCGACATCTGAATGTTGTGTTTTCATAATCCAACTTTGGATCCATTGGTGGGATCCATGCTTCAATAAAATACGATCAGGAAGACCTTTACTTATATCTATCTTTACGCAAATATGAGTAAAAGTAAATAGACCATTCACCATTCTATCCATATCCATTTTTTTGAAGGGACCCAGGGTATTTCCAATGTCCATTAGAACATTTTTGGTGCCAAAAAGGTAGAGGAAGTTTTAGCGGCCTGACCCATACAGGGATTTTGGTTACTGCCATTGTTGAAGCATCAAAATTTTTAAACCAAGGTGAAATGAATAGTCCGACACTACCCCAAAACCACGATCCTTCCCTAAGTGCTTCCTCTACATCCTTAGGGGACACAAATTGTACCACAAAGAACCCTTTGGGGCAAAGATATATGACAATTTTTGTTTCAAGCTGAAAAGGTCCATTGGTGTAAATCTTTTGATTTGGGCCACAAACCATTAAATCTACGGATAATCGCCGAGGATTGGAGATCGAAGCGGAGAAAACTTACCTCTTCATTATTGATATCTAGTGTTGGCATCTGATTCGACTTCTCAACAATATAGGGGCCCAAATGGGATGAAAATTGTTCCACTGCATTAGATTTTCCTCGAGCGGAGCTGGCTTTCCAACCCCCATGTAGTCTCGAAAGCGAAACATTATATACTGGCTTTATTCTTAGTTTGTAGAGTCATTGTAGATTTAAATTGACTCATATTGGGCTTTTGGATCATGCAATTAGGTCAATTGTTGAGTCAAATATGATATATGGAGCCTCCACATCAAGTCGACCTTCAAGTGATCAAGTCGACCTCAAGTCCAGTATATTGAACCCATCAGAAGCGTATAAATACAGGGAGATTGAATTCATTTGGAGACATCTCTCTCACATAGAAATTCGATATCATTTGTTGCATCAGGAAAAAGTGTGAAGTGAAGGAAGGGGTCAATTTAAGCGCGGTTTTGGGCAAGCTAAAGGATTCGAAGAAAATTAAAATTTTGGTGCTACTCTCTCTCTCTCTCTCACATGCCATAATTTGGAAGATCAAAGCTCTTAGTATTTTGTTGCTTCAGTTGTTGCCAGTTGCTGCTGCCAAGAGAAGAATAGGTTGAAGTTGATTTTGCTGGATGCTGTTGCCTTGAGAAATTGTATTGGGTCAAAATCGAACTCTTAGAAGCGAGTTCAAAGTCTTTCCTCCAAGATTGAAGTTCTAGAAGCAAGGTTGAAGTTCCAAGGTCAAAGAAACAATTGCATAGTGCTGTTGCTGCTACTACTATTGCGAGGTTGAGGAAGGATCAAAAGGAAGGATGACTTGGTGTGGACGAAATCTGAGTCAAGGTCTAGAGTCTCAAGATTACTATTGAAGGAAGACTTACTGACTGGGTTTTCCCCTAAAGTGGAGTTTTGCCCCGGCTGCTGGCCTACATCCGGTGTCCTCGATCTATGTGCATTTGCTTTGATATTTGCTTGATGAACTAAGAAGAAAGAAGATAAGAAGATAAGAAGAACATAATAAGAACTAAAGAATATCACAAGTAAATAATCAAGAATAAGAGAATCTTTCTGCCTTTCTAATTCTCTAACATGGTATCAGAGCTTTGGTGAAGGAAGAAGGCCAAAGGCAGTCTCAAGGATTTGATCAAGGAGACATAAGAAGCTCACTAGAGGAAACTATTTAAAGAAAGAAGACTTCATTACCTTCAAGAAAGATGTCTAACACTATCAAGGGAGAGAGCAAGCTTGAAGGAGCTTCAAAATATAGATGTTGGAAAAAGAGGATTGACCTCATCCTTGAAAAGAACAAGGTCTTTGATTTGGTAAAAGTAAAAGTTAAGAAGCCCACAAAAGACTCAAGTGATGCAGATAAGGTAAAATTCCGAGAATTCGAATTAGTGGCTATGAATTTGATGATTGAAGGCATACAGGATAACCTTATCCTTGTCATAGCAAACATTGATCATGCCTAGGAAATGTATGAAGCCTTGTCAAAAGTTAAAACTATTTACCATCAAGAATATTGGGAAAGTGGCAAGCCTGAAAAATGAAGTAAGGATTACTAAGATGACCAAGGAGGATAGTGTATCCACTTTCTTTGTGAAGATAGTAAGAATAAGAGATGACCTTCTTGCCATTGATGAAATGGTGACAAATAAAGAACTTGTGATCACAACCATACTAGGGCTACCACCGACTTGGGGTGCATTTGCTTCAGGTTTCAATAGCTGGAAAGAAACTTCGACTTTTGAGGAACTATGGACAACCTGCGGTCAAGAAGAGTTGAGAATCTCAATGGTAGCCAACAATGAAGAAGTCTCAAATGCTTATGTTGCTCATAACAAGGGAAACTTCAAAAAAGGGCCAAGAGGAAGGTTGACATGTCCAATATTGAATGCTATAATTGTCACAAAATGGGGTACTATAGAAGTGAGTGTCTCGACAATCCTAGAAGCAAGAAAAGAGATAGAGATTATGCAAGTGTGGCTGAAGAAGTAACCTCTCCTAAGAGAGCAAAGCTTGAAGAAAATGACATAAGGGACTTACATTACTAAGCCCCTTTTAATATTTCATTTGTATATTTTATGTTTAGTTATAGGTTTAACATTTTTTTGGAAAGACATTTTTCTTGTTTTATAAGTTTTTAGGTTTTCTTCAAAGCTTTGGAGGGAGTCCAAAACAACTCTTCAAGATAAGTATCTCATTCCCTCTCAATTCAATTTCATCTACTTATTTAAAGTTTTGATTATATTAAATACTAATCACTTGTCTACCTCTATTTCCTTGTCTAGGAATTAACTTGCTGAATACTCAAGAATCATGGGCAAAGGCCTCACTAGACAAAGCATTGGAATCAAAAAGGTTTGTCAAAGAATCAAAGGTATGTCTTAGAAAGTCTTGTTACTCTCTTTGGTATATCCATTCCACATTACTAATTGTTGCTGTGTCTAGCTCTCCTGGATCTTAAAGGATTCTTGTTTGGGATGATTCATCATCTGATGAATCTACACACCGTATACATATCTGATTGTTTGCATAAAAGGAAACCTAAAAGGTTCTCTGGAAAACCCTAATCTAAGAGTATGTTGATAATGTGTGAAACCCTAAACCTACTTAGGGTTATTAATGAAGAAATTGCTATGCTAATTGATATATTGACAATGTCATGTTTGGGAATTTTGATATGATAATGAAAGCTCTAACTTACTAGGGTTGAAGTGATGCCTGTTTGAAATCTTGAACCTTTGAAGTTTTGATAGAATTCTTGTTGCTTGGTTGCTTGAGAAGCTCTAGGGGCACTCGAAACAACACTTTGAGAAGCCATGGATGTTGCAAAAACATAATAAATCCACTCAACAAAATACTGCTGCCCACACTCTTATTTTTGCTGCCCACAATTGTTCTCTTGCTCGAAATGCACAAAAACGTGCTCCTGATGCTCCAAAACACAACTAAAATGCTTTTTTATGCTCTAGGAAGCTCCTTTCGCTGAAGAATATGTGGGAAAGGAGTGAGTGGAGTGCTTTTTTTTAATAGAAAGGAGGCTGCTAGGTTTTCTAGAGAATTCTAATTTTATAATTTTTTTTCTAGAAAATTGTAATTTTAATTTAAAAAATGAAATTAGCTTAGGAGTGAATTAAATTTAATTAAAATGATGAATTTGGTGTTGGCCATAGAAGGGCCCCACATTGTTCTTGGTCCGCTTGAGCGGGCCTGCACAATTCGGGATACACATCAAAACATTGCGGAAATGGTCTCGAAACTTCGTCTGTCATATTGTACAATGTTTCCAAATTCCAAATCATAAAACGTCGTTGTATGGTATGATTGACAGCGTTTTGGGGCCATTTCAGCATTTCGAGTATGGCTATCGGGGTGATGTTTCATACAACATTGGTTTATGTACATTCCGATCTTCACCTTGCATTTCGTAGTGGTCCATAATATAGTAGTGGGGCTTGTAAAGAATGGGATGTGGAACTAGAATGTTTTGACTTGGAATCTCTCTTGTTGCATTGAATACTGAGGAACCTAGAAGTGGAATTGGAAATACTTCTACCAATTCACATTCGATTGTTGAACGTGCGTCATATTCTATTTTCTATGATGAATATGAAGACGAGGATGATGACTATTAGCCTTTAGGCTGTACTATCATCTATATTCACTATTCATAGTTCATACATTCAATATTATAACCTCAAGGCTCATATATAGACTCTAGAGGCTAATTTTGGATATATGGTCTCATTTATAAAAAAAAAAAAATGCCGCTTTTGGAGTCATTCACTTGCATTAAGTTGCATGTATCAGTTGTCCGATTTATCTGATGTTTCTCATTGAAATGTTCTTGGGCATTGGGCGCTGACACTTATTCATTTATTCATGAATCTATATCTATATTCTAAATTATAATGTTAAAACTTAAAACTTAAGTGCTTTATTTTAAACTTTAAAGTTTTGGTATAATTTTTTGATATATATATATATATATATAATTTTTTTTCCCTGTTTCCTAATTTTTTTGGGGGTCATGTTTCCAGTGCGTATATATATCTTGTGTTTCCCTGTTTCCTAATTTTTGGAGGTTCCCATTTCAGATACATGTTTTTGTTTCCCCGTACCATGCAACTTAGTCTATTAGTAACTTTGAGGGAAGATGTTCTTGAAGCCTTGTTTTCAGTTTCAAGTTTTCTTTGATTTTTCATATCAATATGTCCAATTCCTCTTGGATGTTTGATTTGTAACCTAAGAATTGGTAGGCTATCCCTACTATGTTCCCTTCTTGATCCTTGAAGACTCCCCTTACCCCAGGAATGCTCTGGTTACCTTTGGAAACTATTAAAATTGTTCTTTATCCACTCTCTAGGGAGGTTTCTCTGATCTGTGGCCAATCTTATGATTGTCTATGTTTTGTCCTCTAACAGCAGGGCCAACGTGTTACTTGAAATGTTTATTTCTTTTCATTTTCTTTTTTGGCATGGAATCTTTTATGGTATGGTGCCAACAATATATGATCCCCAGCCAGACAGTAGTATTATAGAATGGATAGCCTTTTTTGGGTTTTAACTTTCTGTTTTTCAGTTTTGCATCAGGAATTTTATATCTAAACAAAATTGACGAACAGAGATTTCATTAAGTTGCTATGTTGGTAACATAAGTTTATACCCAAATGAGAATATTTTTGATTAAGATTTATTGATGATTATTAGTTTTCTTTCTGATGTTACTCAATTGAGCTGACTAGGGGACATTTGGATTTAGGTCATGGTGGTGCTCGAGCTGCAGAATACGTGAAACAGAAACTTTTTGCCAATTTGATAAGCCACCCAAAATTTATTAGTGATACAAAGCTGGCAATAGGTAATTGCGATGAGTTGATTGAATCCTTCATATCCAACTTTCACAAGTCTACAGTTATCCCATTATATGTATCTTTAATTCTTTGTTTCAACCTTGCAGCTGATTCTTACAAACAAACGGACAAGGAATTTCTCAATACAGAAAATAGTCAACACAGAGATGCTGGTTCGACTGCATCAACTGCAGTTCTTGTAGGGGATCGATTGCTGGTTGCAAACGTCGGGGATTCAAGAGCTGTAATATGCAGGGCTGGAAAAGGTGAATTGCCCAATCTATTCTATTCTGACATAAATACCTATCAATGAGAAATGAAGACCTATAATGTGTTTCTATTTTGCTTAACAGTGATTATCTGTTGTCTTTGTGTGATGTGGTTATTGTCTCATAGATAGAACAAAGCAAATTGTCTGTGCCTGTTGTACTCGTTCTTTTAGTTAGAATTGTAGATGTTATAATACTTCCTTTTCTTGCCCTTGATTTTCCTCAATATCAACTTTCTTGTTGAAGAATATTAAAACAGCTAAACATGCAAAGATGTTTCTATAATCAATCCAAAAGAATGTAATTTCTGCCACTTCAATCTACAGCAAATGCTCTCTAACGATATCTTGAAGAGTCGTCTGAGTAAATGTGAATCCTGGGGACAAGCTAGTTACGATGTTCATCTGAACTAGGCTTAGCTTTAGCAATTATGTGGAGTGAATTGTTACTATGAACTTATAGCTGAATTCTTTGAAATATAGAAGCAAAGTACTTTTTGTTTTGCTAGGGATGATGAAAGGTCCTCCAGATGGCCTATGTCCTCAACTGAAATTTATTGGAAGAATAATCAGTGACATGTGCTTTTGAGGGCTTGTTTACATTTTAAATAATTGCAAGTGGTAATTGCTTGCTAGCATCATTAGCCTCATCTGATAATAAATACTTGTTTGCTTCAGTATTCTTTTGTTTCATTTATTTCTATTTTTAAAACAGTAGAAAGTATTTTTTCCAGAAATGTGTTTCCATTTATATTTGCTCCCGTTTCATAATGTTATGATCATCAAGAGTGACTTTAGGGATTGGTTAACTCAGGGTTGCGGGGAAGCTTCAAACCCCCTTCGCTCCCGCTTCCGAAACTCGCTCCGTGCAGGAGCGTTTCGGAAATGCTCGGAAACGCGCTCCCGAAAACGCTCCCGAGTGTTTCAGGAAGCGCTCGGGAGCGAACGCTCCCTGAGCGCTTTTGATGTTTAAAAAACGATTCGGGAGCGTTTTTTAAATGCGGGAAGTGTTCGCTCCCGAACGCTCCCCGGCAAAAAAAACGTTTCCCGCCGCGCGGAAATTTTTTAATGAGAAAAATCGATTTTTTTAAAAGGGGGGGGGGTTTCATTTGCATTTCATTGTTTGTTGAGTTGAGAGAGAGCAAGAAGGAGAGCGCAAGGTTGACAGGAGAGCAAGGAGCAAGGCTGACAGGAGGATTGCAAGAAAGAGGTAGGCCTTCTTATCCAATTTTGTATTTTCTAGGATGAATTTGTAGATTGTTAAATTGTTTAAAAATGAAAACTTGAATTTTTCTTGAATGTTGCATTTTATTGGATTTAAAACTTTAAAAATGAATTGTTTTTTTCCTATGTTGCATTTCCTATTCTCATTTGGCATTTTTCCATTTGTTTTGCAGGCTAGATTCTAGAAACTTGAAACTTGTTTCCATCATGGCTATATGGCTAGGAATTTTCCTCATGTTGGTTCCTTTCTTTGTGATAATGGTGGTGGAGAGTGCTAGAAGAAAGAGGCAAATCAGAGAAGAGGAGGATGAAGAGGAGGGTTATGGTGGATCTGAAGAAAATCCTGAAGAGAAGGAGGATTATGCTGAGGAGGAAGTGGGGAGTGGAGACCCTGAGAACATAGATTCCCCAACTAAACAAGACCAATATCCTTTGTGGAAATATGTTCAGAAAATGGAAGGAGGGAAAGGTGGTGGAACCACTAAATTTATTTGCCCCCATTGCAATAAACAATACCATGGTTCATACACCCGTCTGAGAAGGCACCTTTGTGGGATAATGCCAAGGGATGGAACTAAAAATTTTGGAATCAAAGTTTGTACTTTTGTGCCAGCACCACAGAGAGAGATATATAGGAAGGAAGAGGTGGTTGCCCTACAGAGATCATCTAAAAGATCTAGGGGTTTTGTTGATTCGAGGCCCAACACATCATGGACAAACAAGTTCAACTTCCACCCATGCCGGTGGTTTTGGGAAACTGATGTGGATTAAGGCGTAGAACCATGTTCGATTTCCTTGACGAAGGGTGTAGGAATGATGTGGATTCAAAAGTTCTCGGTTTATATATGCATGTGGGGTGCCATTCAATGTTCTTCGCTCACCTTATTGGCATGAAATGGTTTACGCCATTAATGATGCCCCAAAAGGATACAAAAATATGGGCACTGACAAGCGGGAAGCAGAGTAGGTCTTGATCATGAAAGAGCTAATTGGCAACAATTCTTTGGCTAGAATGACAAGTTCGTGGGTGACATGGTACAGCTCCTCCATTGTCTCTGATGGATGGACCAATGTAAAAGGAAAACCATTGATAAATGTTTTGATTGTGTCGGTTAGTGGTGCAGTCTTCCTGGCAGCTTATGATTATTCAGATAAATTCAAAAACGGCATTAACATTGCAGAACCATTACTTGATATAATTGAAAAGACTGGGCCATACAATGTGATACGTTGCATCCTTTGATAATGCGCTAAGCAGCAAAGAGCGAGAACCACATTGTTGAGGATAACATACCCCAACATTTTTTAGTGCAGGTGTTTGGGTTCACACAATGAACCTTTTGATGCATGATATCATCAAAAACAAACAACCTCAATTCAAATGGCTTGGTGATTTGTACGAGAGGTAAAAATGATCAAATTTATTACAAATCATAGCACTACCCATGGGCTTTTCCGTACTCACTCCAAATTGGAGTTGTTGAAAATAGGAAAAACTAGATTTGCTAGCTATTACCTCACCTTCAAGCGCCTTTTGAAGGTAAGAGAGTCATTGGCTGCAATGGTATCAAGCCCACACTGGCAGCTATTAAAGGACAGGGCGGCAACAATAGTTGACAGGAAAAGTTTCGAACATGTGGAGGAGACCGCCCTTGACCATTTGTTTTGGGCACGTATGAGGGAAATTGTGAGTTTTACCAAGCCCATTTATAACATGATTCGCTTTGCAGATGCTGATAAACCAGTGATTGGAGAGGTTTATGAGCAGATGGATAGCATGTTGGGGCAAATAAAAGATATTGTTAAGGATAATGATCCCAACTTGTATGCTATGATTCATGACTGTGTGTGTGCACGGTGGAATAAACTCAATGTTCCACTACATGCTTTAGCATATATCCTTACGCCAAAATATTACTCTCCATCTTGGTTGGGCCAACCTGCACTTGGAGGTGGGGTTAGGGTGAAACCTCACACAGATCCAGAGGTACAAGAGGGGTACATGAAGGCATTGGACAAATTGGTACCTGACAGGGAAGAGTGTGCTAGATTGCGCCTTGAATTAGGCAAATACTTCAGTTACACTGCTAACTTTGGTTCTTTCCATGCAATGGAAGACAGGGACAGATTTGATGCTCTCACATGGTGGGAAGCATATGGCGGCATGGGACTTTTGCCAAAGTTGGCTAAAAAAGTTCTCTCACAGGTTGTGAACACTTCTTCTGCAGAGAGGTGTTGGAGCACCTACAGCTTTATACACAATGTGAGAAGAAACGGGCTGAATGAAAACCGAGCTGAAAGCTTGGTTTATGTGCATTATAACTTGAGGTTGTTGAGCCATTACTGTGATCGGGCAAATGAGGATCAATCATACAGAGTCTGGGACAACAACCCAGAGGATGATAATTTGGAGGATGACACGTTACATCTGGAAGAATTGGAAGCAGAACTTTATAGGGATGATGATGAAGCATCAGCAGCACCGCCACACACAGGGCCAGTCCCACCATCTACTGGTAGCAGTGCGGGTGCCAGTGCTAGTGCCACTCCTCGATATCACACTATTGTTCCTTTGCAGATCCAGCCTCCACCTTCTAGTCGTGGTCGTGGTACTCCTGAGAGTACTAGAAGACCAACATTTCCTCGTGGCTCACAAAAATTAGACATTTCTCGTGGGCGTGGCAAGGGGCCAGCCAGATAAAATAGATTTGTTGTTTACTAGTCTTTTCTATTTGTTGTTGACAGTTGAACAATTGAAACTTGACTCTTTTTGATTTCATATATTTAATGACAATTTAAGTTTGAAGTTTGAATTTGAAAGGTGAAACTTTGAAGTTGGCATTTATAAGTTTATTGTTTACAAGTCATTTTGAATTATGAATATGATGCTTCATGAAAGTTATATGGTGATCAATGAATCAATGATGATAAATGTTATATAATATCAATGATGATAAATGTTATATATTGAATTTTGAAATCAATGAATCAATGATGATAAATGTTATATATCAATGATGATAAATGTATATTGAATTTTGGAATCAATGAATCAATGATGATAAATGTTAGATATTGAAATTTGAAATCAATGATGATAAATGTTATATATTGAATTTTGAAATCAATGATGATAAATGTTATATATAAATTATCAATGATAAATGTTATATGGACATAAGCATGAATATCGAATTGATGATTCGCGAGACTCAAGAGTCAATATGTTGTATGCTTCCAACTTGTGGGTGTGGTTGATGAAGATTATAACTTCTAGATGATTGATGTTATATGATTCAATCTATGTTTTTATGTTTTTTTATGTCTAATTCATCATTCTACATGTTTTTGTTGACATATATGCATCAAAATATAAAAAATATAAAATATATATATATATATATATATAAACGCTCTCGAAAACGCTCCGGACCCGGAAACTTTTAAAAATGGCGCTCCGCGCTTCGCTCCCGCTCCCACTCCCGCTTCCAAGTAACCTTGGGTTAACTTAATTCTTCCGATGTTTGCAAAATGTAGAATCTATTATTGCCAAAGATGACATTTATGTAGAGAGATATTTGAAGCACTTTGTATGGTTTTTCCTGTCCACAAATACAAACTATTACAATTAGCTTTGAGATTAATGTTTATACAATGTAGATGTGATATGAAGCAAGTCATTTTGTATAGATAGAAAGCCCACCATACATGTTTGTAAGCATCTTCTTACTAATCTATTATTACTTGTAAGAGGGGATCCAAGTTTTGTTTCAAAGTTCACCATATGTTTTCAGCAAAACATTACCACTTACCATAGGCAACTTTAGCTTGGATTTGTTTATTTGCACAATTATTTCTGCAATATTACTAAATGCTACTTATGCTTTTTTGCATTTTGGTATGAAATCAGGTAATTTAAGTATTTAGTTTGATTTCATGTATAGATCTAGTATGCATTGCAACCCAAACATTCAGAGAAAATTTAAAGACAATTGAAGCTATGCAAGGTTTGAGGAAGGATCACATACTGTCTTAATGGGTTTAAGACTTAAGTTCAGGGTTTGAAGGAACATCAATGGGCTTCTCTGTATCAACAGGTGTACTTCTCAAAAGCTTTGGCATGGTTCCTGAGGTCTCTTTCCTCTTGAATATTGTGATCTTATTGTCTTGCTTCTTTTGCAGCATCTAAATCTCAAACCTATCATATGCAAGGCTGTCTTTTATACAAGTCCTTTCCCCTATATAGCTTCTCATATAATTCTTAAACATCTTCGTTTCTTGGCCCAAGTTTTCTATTCTTTGGATTGAATTAGTGTTAAAGGTGCCTGAGCTATGGTGTTTCAGGGGTCCGATAGGTGTTGTTTGAGCAGTTGGACAGGTGATATTGGAGTCATCTAAGATGTTTGGCAGGTGATGTTGGAATGATCTCGAATGTGATATCTAAGGGGTCCAACAGATTGTCTAACTTCATTTGCATGTCTAAACTCCAACATGTCTAGGATGGATTGAGAAATCTCTCTTTTCTAGTATTTATTGCCTTGTAAGGGTGGACAACCCACATAAAAGTTAGAACACAAATTTAAGGTGTAACTAAGATTCCAACTATGGCAAGATTTTTTCAACAACATTTGGAATGGTTGGATGAAGGAATCTTTAAACTTAGCATAGATGTATCTTGACCTCAGATCTATTGAGTGTTGAGAGGGATCAAAATCCTCAGGCACTCAACAAATCTGGGGTTAAGATGGATATATGATAGTTTTTTTATTTTACCAAGTTGGTGTTAATACACACATTATTTTCCAAGGAAAATATCATAGGGAAACCCGTAGGCACTGCCTTGCATTTCATAGATAATACCTCGTGTAAACCTGTCGATGTTGATTATGGTCCTTGACATAGTAGGGATATTGAGTAAACATATTATGTAAACTAGTGCACTTCATCCAAAGGTTTTTGAACTAGGTATTTGTGAGAAAGGAACTAGCTAAATGCCCAACAATAATGACGACAACTAGTTAAGCTAAACCTTTGGAATGCCTATATCTATCTTTCTACCTACCTATCAATATCTGTGTATCTATCTTTCTACCTACCTATCAATATCTGTCTATCTATCTACTTGTATTTTATTGCGCTGAGAGGTGCATTCTACAACTTAGTATGAGGGAGATGCGTGATTGCGTTCGTGCTCAACCTCGAGTTGACACATGTCCCTTTACAAAATATTATCTAACTTAAAAAACAATGTCGCTATAATTAAAAAAAATGAATATACATGTTTAGATAGTTTTAATTAAAGGAGATGTGGTAAAAATATTTCATGTTTACTCTATCATAAATAAAATATTTCAATGTCCATGTGAAGTAACTTAATTTTATATCAACATTAGAGAAAGATAAAGTAAAAAAGAAGAAGAAAAGAAACGAAAAAAAAATTATTTTTAGTTCTTATACTTTTTAAAAATGTTTCAGTGTAGAGCTTATATAAATTTGAATATTTATGTTAACTAAATTATTTCAATATCATCTTTATATATAATTATATAAAGATGATATTGAAATAATTTAGTTAACATAAATATTCAAATTTATATAAGCTCTACACTGAAACATTTTTAAAAAGTTCTTATATATAAAGATGATATTGAAATAATTTAGTTAACATAAATATTCAAATTTATATAAGCTCTAAACTGAAACATTTTTAAAAAGTATAAGAACTAGACATCTTCCTCACAATAAAAAATGAATATATATATATATATATATATATATATATATATATATATATATATATAAAGATGATATTGAAATAAATTAGTTAACATAAATATTCAAATAGTTTATAATATATATATAAGCTCTACATTGAAACATTTTTAAAATGTATAAGAACTAGACATCTTCCTCTCAATAAAAAATGAATATATATATATATATATATATATATATATATATATATATATATATATAAAGATGATATTGAAATAATTTAGTTAACATAAATATTCAAATTTATATAAGCTCTACAGAAACGTTAATAGAAAGTATAAGAGCTAGACATCTTCCACTCAATAAAAAGTAGATATATATATATATATATATATATATATATATATATATATATATATATATATATATGTAGTTTGTCGAACGGGAGCCGGTGGCCAGGACCCGGTGGACCTAATGGCGGAGACCGGGGTTTCTAGCGGAACCGGTCTAGCCGGGAGCGGTCAGATCTCAATGAACCGGTTTAAAAAAAAAATACATTAAATAATTATTTTTTTAATAAAAAAACTATTTTTAAGATTTGCAACCATGATTCCAAGCCAATAGAGACAAAATATGCAAAGTTTACTCATTTATATACCATGCAAAGGTGAATATATCAAAATGGCACCGAGTGCAATACATATCATTGAAAAATACATAAGAAATGAGGCTCCAAATGGCCCATAAAGTCCAAAAACAATGCTACAAGCTATGAGGCCATTGGCCTAATACAAGACTACATATTAGTGATCAACAAGATAATCACTCCTCATCATGATCAAATTATCACCACTACTAGACAAGGGATCATCAACATGAGCTACATAAATAATATGGCTCAAAGTTTGAGGACTCCTAAAACTCCTCTACAACTTTAGTAGTAGTAGTAGTAGCAAAATAGACATCAAAACTACAAATCAGTGAGCAACATGGTCTCTCATGAAACTCATCATTGATTCATCTCTACTAGAAATGGGATCATCAACAAGAGATACATAAACATCATCTAGCTCAAAGTCTTAAGACTTGGATTGCTCAACCTTATAACATGATAGAAATTGAAAAAGTTTAACATGCCTAACCAATGGTTTTGGTTTGAGTGAAGAGTTCATCTCCTCAACCTTAAAATGCAGTAGAAAAAGATTAGGATGCCTAACGAGTTGTTTTCCTTTGATTGAAGGGTACATCGAGGTTCTTAAAGGACTTCATGCTCTTGATCAAATGCCAATATCATTCCCTTACACATGATAGAATCAAATGGAAACATTGCAAATTCCCAAACCATAAAACCCTGAAAACCATTAAGTCTGCTGAATTTTGAGTGAAACCTAAAATTCTAGTTTCTCCATATGAAATCTAATGAGGTCGAAACCACTCTTAAACATCCTTAGTCATTTCATGGTAATGTTAAAAATTTAAGTAAAAGTGACATTTCCTTTATTTTTCATAACATTACCATGAAATGTCAATGCTTCCCTTACCTCCACATTAGCCCTAAAACCCATTTCTGGCCGTCCGTGGGTTCGCATAGGGAAAGAGTAGCTAAATGAACCCCCCCCTTATAAACAAATCAGCCCTAAAGCTTATGCACAACGACGATGTGTGGGAGTACCTTGGGGAACAGCACCTAGCAAAAAAGTTTGTTCCTAACCGTGAGTTCGGTCGATTTGCAAAAACGGGGGAAAGGGCCTCTTCAGCGGGAGCATTTAGCCGGTTTTAACCATTTGAACATCCCCGACGACCGATTTGTGGATTCAGGTTCAAATGACCGGTTTTAAAACTATGATATATATATATATATATATATATATATATATATATATATATATAAAGATGATATTGAAATAAATTAGTTAACATAAATATTTCAAATAACTATAATATATATATAAGCTCTACATTGAAACATTTTTAAAAAGTATAAGAACTAGACATCTTCCTCAAAATAAAAAATGAATATATATATATATATATAAAATTTATTTCAATATCAGGGCGAAAACGCGAAGTTGGGAAACACTTTTTGGCATGAGATAGAATTCGGGAGAAATTTTTAACTTCTCGGCCGAGAAAAAAAGTCAACTAAATTTCTCGGCCGAGAGTTTTCAAAACTCTCGTCCGAGAGATTTAAATATTTTGGTATTTTCTCGGACGAGAGTTTTGAAAACTCTCGGCCGAGAGTTGTGGTCACAAAATTCTCGGCCGCAAACTCTCGGCCGAGAGTTTAACAATAAAACTCTCGGGCAAGGTTTTCTGCTCTCGGCGAGAGCGCAAACTCTCGGCGAGAGTTCCACAATGAGAGTTTTTAAAACTTTCGTAGGAATTTCCCGAGACAAATTGGTTTTAAATTTCTCGGTCGAGAGTTTGAAAAATTTCTCGGCAGGAAATTTTCTCTTTGATCTCAACAGAAACTGGAAAATTTCTGCGGTTTGAGAAACACCGCTGTTGGAGGGGCGGAACACCTACAAAAACAAAATTTTATATTTCGGACCTAGTACCATTAGATTCATCTATGAATCTAGTTTCTAATTATGTAATATTTGTGGAGTTTCATTAAAAATTTCAATTTGTTATTAATTTTATACTAAATTGTGTCATTGTGGAATTTCATTGTTCTGAAAATTGCATTGAATGAAAATTCAATAACTTTAAAATGGCAACACCAAAAATATCAAAAAAATCATATTGCAATTACTCTCCCTGTCTTCTTCAAAAGGGAATACTCATTTTTCTTATTGAAGATCACGTTGAAAAGAAAATCTAAGGCTCATAAAATGTACTGAAACATCACCGTTTTTTTGTCTTCGTCCATTTAAAAAAATAATAAAAAATAGTGATTTAATATGAAAATTATCGAAAAATAGTCAATGCACTAGTGCAATATATGTAGATTATGATGATATGGTTTATTTCCAAAAAATTAATAACCTTCCCTAAAAAAAGTTAGGGTTCAAAAAGTGACTATTTATGTTTGCCTAAAAATTTCAAGCATATGTAGTTAATAAACAACAAATTTACCCCTCTATATGTCAATATTTGTTTTTTTTTAAATATGAGTATGGAGGTAAGAAAATTCTCTACAAATCTTGTTTTTATGTCAAAGCGTAATTTCCATTGAAAATATGAGTTTAGTGGAGTTGAAGTTGAAAAACATAGAAAATTACAATTTTCAATGTAAAAAAAGGGCAAAAAGTGTTTCCCAACTTCACATTTTCACCCATCATCTTTATATATATATATATATATACATATTTTTAAATTTATTTATTTTATTTTATTTTATTTTTTTAATGCTCAAGAGAAGAAGTAATGGAAAGTAAAAAAATTCAATTACTTCTTAATACGAGTAATAAGAGGGGGATGTGTAATTCATTCACCTCTTAATATAAAATTAATATGCCGCATTTAAAATTATGAATAATAATAATAATAGAGTTCAATATAGGTTATGAATAAACTATTTTAATATGTAGAATTAAGTAATATTGAGGTGTACTTAAAATATATTAATAACAAAAAAATAAATAACGTGGACGTCATTCATAAATAAAATATTTCAAAATGTTTTAATCTCAACTATGTATATACATTGTTTTAAAAAATGAAAAAGATAAATTCTTATGGTTAAAAATTTCAAATAGTCTTACTATTCTACATTGGATCCATTTTCATGTATATTTTATTATTTTTCATTCAGTTTTGTCTAAATTCAACATAGATTTGTTAGAATCCATTTATGGATTCAAAAATGCAATTTAAATAATGAATATATATATGTGTGTGTGTGTGTGTGTGTGTGTGTGTGTTGTGTGCGCGCGCACCATAGATTTATAAGGGATCAAATCTCTCAAAGTATAGATATGTTTTTTTACACTTAAAAGAGGCTTGCAACTTAAGAAAATTGATCCCTCTTGACGCTTGCTAGACTTGCTGATGTTGATTATGGTTCTTGTCATAGTAGGGACATTGAGTGAGGCACAAAAGAAAGGTAGTCCCCTAAGTGATCAACTCCAAGGCCTCCTGCATGAAGCTCAAAGCACTGGACCATGTGAGCTAGTCAATCAGGATTATATTTATAAACAGTTCTTCTCTCTACCACTTGAGCTAGACCCAATTGACACACACACACGCATGTATTGCAATGAAAAAACTTGTGGGAAAACCCTAACGATGCATCCCCACATTAGTGGATGGCATATCCCTAGTAAACATATTACGTAGACTAGTGCACTTCATCCAAGGGGATTTGAACTAGGTACCTATGAGAAAAGAACTAGCCAAATTCCCAACAATAATGGTGACAACTAGTTAAGCTAAACCTTTGGAATGCCTATATCTATCTATCTATGTATAGATTGTTTATTTATTTATTTATTACACAAAGTAATGGGGATCTCCCAAGCTTGGGCTGTAGAGCACCTTTCTTTTCTCAGTGCTAGCTAAAATGGTAAATGTATTTGTAAAGCAAAGTAAATAAAAGTATTGAACCCAGGGTTGCGGGGAAGCTTCAACCCCCCCTCGTTCCCGTTTCCGAAACGCACTCCGTGCGGGGACATTTTGGAAACGTTTGGAAACGCGCTCCTGAAAACCCTCCCTGAGAGCGTTTTTGGGAGCGCGTTTCCGAACTTGTTAAAACGCTCCTTGCCTTTTCGGGAGCGTTTCAGGAAGCGCTCGAGAGTGAATGCTCGCTGAGTGCTTTCGGCGTTTAAAAAATGCGAGCGTTTTTTAAACGCCGGAAGCGATCGGGGAGCTCGCTCCCGCTAAAAAAAGAAAAAAAGAAAAAAGAAAAAAAAGTGGTGGGGGCATTTTGTTTTCATTGTTTGTTGAGTGAGTGAGAGAGAGCAAGAAGAGCTTGAGGAGAGAACTGGAGAGCTGAGCTGTAGAAGTGACAAGGAGAGCAAGGAGCAAGCTGCAAGGCAACAGGAGGATTGCAAGAAAGAGGTAGGCCTTCTAATCCAATTTTGTATTTTCTAGGATGAATTTGTAGGTTGTTTAAAAATGAAAACTTGATTTTTTCTTGAATGTTGCATTTTATTGGGTTTAAAACTTAAAAAATGAATTGTTTTTTCCTATGTTGCATTTCCTATTCCCATTTGGCATTTTTCCATTTGTTTTGCAGGCTAGAAACTTGAAACTTGAAACTTGTTTCCATCATGGCTATATGGCTAGGGATTTTCCTCATGTTGTTTCCTTTCTTTGTGATAATGGTGTTGGAGAGTAGTAGAAGAAAGAGGCAAATCAGAGAAGAGGAGGATGAAGAGGAGGGTTATGGTGGATTTGAAGAAAATCCTAAAGAGGAGGATTATGTTGAGGAGGAAGTGGGGAGTGGAGAACATGAGGACACATATTCCCCAACTAGACAAGACCAAAGTCAGACACCTTTGTGGAAATATGTTCAGAAACAGGAAGGAGGGAAAGGTGGTGGAACCACTAAATTTGTTTGCCCCCATTGCAATAAACAATACCATGGTTCATACACCCGTGCGAGAAGGCATCTTTGTGGGAAAATGCCAGGGGATGGAACTAAAAATATTGGAATCAAAATTTGTACTAATGTGCCAGCAACACAGAGAGAGAAATATAGGAAGGAAGAGGAGTCTGACCTACAGAGATCATCTAAAAGATCTAGGGGTTTCATTGATTCTTATTCAGGCCCAACACGTCATGGACAAACAGGTTCAATTTCCACCCATGCCAGTGGTTTTGGAGGCAGTGGCACATCTGGATTAAGGCGTAGAACCATATCCGATTTCCTGGACGAAGGGTGTAGGAATGATGTGGATTCAAAAGTTTACTGGTTTCTATATGCATGTGGGGTGCCATTCAATGTTCTTCGCTCACCTTATTGGCATGAAATGGTTTTTGCAATTAACGATGCCCCCAAAGGATACAAAAACCCTGGGTATGACAAGGCCAGAACCGTGGGTCTTGATCATGAAAAAGCTAAAATAAACCATTCTTTGGCTAGAATGACAAATTCATGGAATGAGCATGGGCTGTCCATTGTCTTTGATGGATGGACCAATGTAAAAGGAAAACCATTGATAAGTGTTTTGGCTGTGTCGGTTAGTGGTGCAATCTTCCTGGCAGCATATGATTATTCAGACAAATTCAAAACCAACATTAACATTGCAGAACCATTACTTGATATAATTGAAAAGACTGGGCCATACAATGTCATACAGGTCATCACTGATAATGCTGCTAACTGTAAGGCAGCGAGAGCAATTGTTGAGGATAAATACCCCAACATTTTTTGGTCTGGGTGTTTGATTCACACAATGAACCTTTTGATGCATGATATCATCAAAAACAAACAACCTCAATTCAAATGGCTTGGTGATTTGTACAAGAGAGGTAAAAAAAATGATAAAATTTATTACAAATCATAGCAATACCCATGGGCTTTTCCATACTCACTCCAAATTGGAGTTGTTGAAGATAGCAAAAACTAGATTTGCTAGCTATTACCTCACCTTTAGGCGCCTTTTGAAGGTAAGAGAGTCATTGGCTGCAATGGTATCAAGCCCACACTGGCAGCTATTAAAGGACAGGGCAGCAACAATAGTTGACAGGCAAGGTTTCAAACATGTGGAGGAGACAGCCCTTGAACCTCTGTTTTGGGCATGTGTGAGGGAAATTTTGAATTTTACCAAGCCCATTTATAACATGATTCGGTTTGCAGATACTGATAAACCAGTGATTGGAGAGGTTTATGAGCAGATGGATAGCATGTTGGGGCAAATAAAAGATATTGTTAAGGATAATGATCCCAACTTGTATGCTATGATTCATGATTGTGTGTGTGCACGGTGGAATAAACTCAATGTTCCACTACATGCTTTGGCATATATCCTTACGCCAAAATATTACTCTCCATTTTGGTTGGGCCAACCTGCACCTGGAGGTGGGGTTAGGATGAAACCTCACACAGATCTAGAGGTACAAGAGGGGTACATGAAGGCATTGGACAAGTTGGTACCCGACAGGGAAGAGTGTGCTAGATTGCGCCTTGAATTAGGCAAATACTTCAGTTGCACTGCTAACTTTGGTTCTTTCCATGCAATGGAAGACAAGGACAAATTTGATGCTCTCACATGGTGGGAAGCATATGGCGGCATGGGACTTTTGCCAAAGTTGGCTAAAAAAGTTCTCTCACAGGTTGTTAACACTTCTTCTGCAGAGAAGTGTTGGAGCACCTACAGCTTCATACACAATGTGAGAAGAAACGGGTTGAATGAAAATCGAGCTGAAAGCTTGGTTTATGTGCATTACAACTTGAGGTTGTTGAGCCATTACTGTGATCGGGCAAATGAGGATCAATCATACACAGTCTGGGACAACAACCTAGATGATGATAATTTGGAGGACGACACGTTTCATCTGGAAGAATTGGAAGCAAAACTTTTTAGGGATGATGATGAAGCATTAGCAGCACCGCTACACACAGGGCCAGTCCCACCATCTACTGGTAGTAGTGCGGGTGTGGGTGCTAGTGCCAGTTCTCGATATCACACTATTGTTCCTTTGCAGATCCAGCCTCCACCTTCTAGTCATGGTCGTGGTACTCCTGAGAGTACTAGAAGACCAACATTTCCTCGTGGCTCACAAAAATTAGACATTTCTCGTGGGCGTGGCAAGGGGCCAGCCAGATAAAATATATTTGTTGTTTACTATTTTCTATTTGTTGTTGACAGTTGAACAGTTGAAACTTGACTCTTTTTGATTTCATATATTTAATGACAATTTAAGTTTGAAGTTTGAATTTGAAAGGTGAAACTTTGAAGTTGGCATTTATAAGTTTACTATTTACAAGTCATTATGAATTATGAATATGATGCTTCATGAAAGTTATATGGTGATCAATGAATCAATGATGATAAATGTTATATATTGAATTTTGAAATCAATGAATCAATGATGATAAATGATATATATCAATGACGATAAATTTTATATATCAATGATGATAAATGTATATTGAATTTTGAAATCAATGAATCAATGATGATAAATGTTAGATATTGAAATTTGAAATCAATGATGATAAATGTTATATATCAATGATGATAAATGTATATTTAGTTTTGAAATCAATGAATCAATGACGATAAATGTTAGATATTGAAATTTGAAATCAATGATGATAAATGTTATATATCAATGATGATAAATGTTAGATTTTGAAATTTGAAATCAATGATGATAAATGTTATATATCAATGATGATAAATGTTATATATTGAATTTTGAAAGCTTGAAACCTTCAGATTGATGATTCGTGAGACTCAAGAGTCAGTATGTTGTATGCTTCCAACTTGTGGGCGTGGTTGATGAAGATTATAACTTCTAGATGATTGATGTTATATGATTCAATCTATGTTTTTATGTCTAATTCATCATTCTACATGTTTTTGTTGACATATATGCATCAAAATATAAAAAATATAAAAATATATATATATAAATGCTCCCGAAAACGCTCCGGACCGGAAGCTTCTAAAAATGGCGCTCCCGCTTCCGCTCCCGCTCCACGTTTTCGCTCCCGCTCCCAAGTAACCTTGATTGAACCAAGAACCATGTTGCAACACACACACACACACATATTACACAAAGTAATTGGGATTTTCCCCACCTAGGCTGTAGTGCACCTTTCTTCTTTTGATGCCAACTAAGTGGCTTAACATATCATTTTGAGTTAAAAAATTCATATGGATGAAAGAAATCACTTATATGTTTCAATGAAAAAAATATGGTCATGTAGGAAAATTTTGAGAAAAATAAGGTATTAATAAAAGAATATATGCGGGGATGATTTGAAATAATGGATGAAAAGAACACTCGTTATAGTACTATTTTTGAGAACTCAACACTAGCGAAGCCTGAAGGTGTTAAAAATTTACTTTCTCCTACTAGTCTTTGTATTCTGGAGAAAAAATAAAAAATGAAAGAGGTGAGTTATAAAATTAGAAGATATGCAGGGTACAAAAATCTCCAGCTCTTGAGAAAGTTGAAGCACATGAAGATTAGAGAAATAAGTGTCAACAATGTTGACCTAGAAGAGGAGAAAATGAACCTATAAAGTGTTGATGTTTGTAGCATTATAAGCTCTTTTGCATAGGCCAAGTGTCTAGAATGCAAGAGAGAGTCCTCTGTAGGTGCTTGTTCAAGAGGAACATGTATTATGATTTATTTCTTAAGTTTTAACAAACCACATCAATTAATTTATCAATTGATGTTGGCTTTTTAGCTAAAGTTTCTTAGGATGAATAAGCTAATATTTAAGTGACTTCAATGTAATCTCCAGTGTTGTTCTAAGTGGGTTAGGATTCAATCCAAGCCCTCTATCACTTTGGAGATTAGGGATTTGGCTCAATAAGAAATTATGAAGAGAACTTAAGGGATAGCATGAAAACACACACTGTCATTTTGAGAAAGCGATTTTCTCATGAGTGAGAGGCTTGAATGACTGAAGAGAAATGGAAAAATTGTGCAATAGTTTTTTCTGAAGGAGAATTTGGACAGGCCAAGAATTTGAGAAGTGATGAGATTTGGAGGAGAGAGAGGGCGAAATCTTGAGTATGCTGAAAATGGGAGTTGTTATCACTCATAAATAACCCTGGCAGTGGAGGGAAATCACTGAGGCGAACTCAAACCATTTTGAAGTTGAAAGCTGGCCCTTCAATTTGGAGAGGCATCTCTCTTGAAACTCAACTACCCTATAAGGTCACAATGGTAGAAGGTCTGTGATATGCTCCGTGGCCAGATAAATGTGGAAGTTGCTAAACTTGGTTGGAGTATGGGAATAAACCATTGGGCAATGGAGTCATAATGAAGTCAAACTTCGGTTTTCAAAATAATTCAGAGGCAACCAATCTCAGAGGCAAGGTAGTCAACTATTGGTAGACTTACAACTTGCAGGAATGAAAGATGAAAAGGCAACATTCAAAGTCTCAAACAGAGCATCTTAGAAATGAATTCTGCATTAACTTATCAGACTGAACACATGAGCATCAAGATATAACATATATAGAGCATGTACTATGAATTCCACATCATTGTCATTCCATTTCGATACAGAAGAAAAAACACATCAATGACAGATTGAAAGAAGTACAAAAAACTAGAAAACAGACTGCAATAATGGACACATGAATCTCTAGGAAATATCTTAATGCTTCAAAGACCTTTCATTAATTTCTTGAGGAAAGTACACAATACACAAGGCTTTCTACTCCAAAATTTGAACCCTTTACATTACAGAAATGATAGTCTTTATAGACTACTTATAAACTTTTCAAGATCCAAAAATAATGGATCTCAATTTCTCAAACCTTTTCATCTATGTATAGCTTACTAAATCAAAAAAAGAAATCAAGGAGGAGATAATATTTGATCCCCAAGTCGAATTTGATGAGGTGGTCTTCAATTGTTGACTTGACATTTTTATAGGAAATATAATTTCGAAAAACCTGGAAAAATAGGCGTCAAAGATACATTCAAATCTCTCAAACTGAGGGAGGTTTTTGTTAATTGTTTCATTCCCTCCAAAAACCTCATTTGGTTTTCAAAAATTCATCTCCAGTTGTTCAGAAACTCCGCTTGAAGATAATTACTAAAACAGGGAAAAACAGAGTGTCACGCTTTAGCGCTGAAAAATTAACTGTCCATGCGCCTGAGTTTTTTAAGAAAAATTTTAACATCCGACCCAAACCAGTTACCTTTGAAACATTTACTGAGATAACAACCATGTGCTAATCACTGATTCAGTCGTGCTGACAATTATTTTGGCAATGCCTGTTGACAAAAATAGAGGAAAATTCACTAACAAATAATTTGACAACAATTGTTCAAAACTCTCAGCTAAGTGTTTTTGCTGCTTCCAATAGAATATCTACATGTATCTTTGCCCTCCCATTCTTCTTAACTTTGACATCTATCATGAATTTGAACGAAATTTATGGAGTGATAACATCGGCTCCAATGGGGATGTTGTCCTCCCTGCGAGGCAGCAAAGAACCTATAGACCAAGTGCCTGATCCATTGGGCTGCACCCAACTTCTATCCCACAACCTGCAAACTGGCCTGCTCTGCAAACTTAAAAGCCAAAACTGAAATCCAAACTGAAACAAAATTGTACATACTGACACTAAAATCTGAAAAATGTTGAAAGAGATGCTCAGAATATTGAGCTTATTCAGACTGTTACCTACACTAAGTTGCTGAGATATCTGCCAATTCAAGTGGTACAGAATTTCCATTGTAGCCATGAAATGAGGTGTCTATTCACTGGAATTTTGCTCACACCTTGCCTGAGCAGACAAAAAAATGTAAAGGATGGCAACTCATAATGAAAATTGAATCCATTTTCTATAGAAAGCACAAAAACTGCCTTCACTGATGACTGCAACAGACTTGCCATAGGATCTTGGAAATCATTAAAAATCACCTCTTCTTGATGAGTAAAAATAGAAAAACAAACCTCATTCCGAACTGCTGGTTTGTCTATGTGCTGAAACTGATCACTCTCTAATAAAATGGTGGCAAACTGTTCATAATTCTCATCATCCACAAGGACAAAATCCATATATTCTTGAATAAAATCAGATGAACAAACAATATTACGTGTTTGAGAAACATCTGAAAATGAACCCTCATGTCTGTTTGCTTGGGTAAGTGGCTCGAAAAATGATTGGAAAGCTTCAATGCATGTAACGCCAAAACCTTGATTGTCACATAATGATTCTGAAAATGAATGAGCTGAAAAACATTTTGAATGGCTGTCCTCACACTCATGATCACAAGAAAACTGATCAACTTGCTGCATATCTTTTTCACCCACAGAAAATGAACATGACTGTGCTCACTAAGATCCTGATCAGTTTTGTTTTAAGCCAAGGGAGAAAATGTTGTTTGCTGAAAAATCTCCTGAGTATGACAACTAACTTTCAATTTATGTTCATGATGCTGAGAAGGGATTTCATGCACAACTTCTAGAATCTCTTCATCCATCAACTCCTCATCACCATACATGCTTTCCAGATGTTTAATGAAGCTTTCAACATGTGCACAACAATTGATTACCAACAAGGAAAGATATCGCTCTTTAAAATCCTCAAAATATTGAATGGAAATCTTCAAGATAATACAAGCTACCAGGCAGGAGGCAGCTTCTCATACCAAAACTTTGCATTTCCCTCCAAAGAAACCATGAACATTTTCATCAAAGAATCCTCATGCAACTTAACTCCAGGCCTTTGTACATGCATATGAAATCTAATCAAATAAAGAGCAGCATCATTGTCGTTTCGACCTTTAAATCTTGGCAGATATGTCTGCCAATCTATGTGAAGAATATGATTTGGAAAACCAATAATGTGAGAGTGATTCATTGGAGTATACCTTGCAGATCCGTGATCCATATTGAAGCAGTGGAATCACCGAGAAAGTCTTCAGGCTATTGAGTCTTTGGACATCGGAGTAACCATGAAAATTTTGAACTTTGGATTGTTTGACAATAGATTTGCAAGGTGAAAGATGTACAACTTCTTTGTGTCTGATCACTGTTCACCATCAACAATCAAATCTGATTCTTTGTCGTTCTACCTAGTGATGATTTTTCATCAAACTTCACCTCCCCGACAATGGTGCCAAAATGTTATCACTCAAAAATAGCCTCGACTGTGGAGGAAAATTACTAAGGTAACCTCAAACCACTTTGAGGTTGAAATTTGACCCTTCAACCTGGAGAGGGATCTCCCTTCAAACTCAACTAGCCTATAAGGTCACAATGGTAGAAGGTATATGATATGCTCTGTGGCCAAATTAATGTGGAAGTTGCTAAACTTGGATGGAGTATGGAAAGAAACCATTGGGCAGTGGAGTCCTAATGAAGTCAAACTTGGGTTTTCAAAATAAATCAGAGGCAAGGTAGTCAAGTTTCAACTATTGGTAGACTTACAATTTGCAGGCATGAAAGATGAAAAAGCAACATTCAAAGTCTTAAATAGAGCACCTTAAAGATAAAGATTTCTGCATTAACTTAACAGACTGAACACATGAGCATCAGGATATCACAGATGTAGAGCATGTACCATGAATTCCACATCAATGACATTCCATTTCGATACAGAAGGAAAAACACATCAATGACAGATTGAAAGAAATACAAAAAACTAGAAAACAAACTACAATAATGGACACATGAATCTTTGGACAATATCTTAATTCCTATGTTTCAAAGACCTTTCATTAATTTCTCAAGGAATGTACACAATACAAAAGGCTTTCTTCTCCAAAATTTGAACCCTTTACATTACAAAAATGATAGTCTTTATAGACTACTTACAAACTGTTCAAGATCCAAAAATAATGGATCTCAAACCTTTTCATTCATCTATCAATAGCTTACTAAATAAAAAAAAAAGAAATCAAGGAGGAGATAATACCGGATTCCCAAGTCAAATTTGATGAGGTGGCCTTCAACTGTTGACTTCACATTTTATAAGAAACATAATTTTGAAAAATTTGGAAAAATATGCCTCAAAGATTCATTCGAATCTCTCAAACCATGATAGTTGTTAGAAAACTGAGGGAGGTTTTTGTTAATTGGTTCGTTCCCTCCAAAAACGTCTTTTGGTTTTCAAAAATTCATCTCTAGTTGTTCGAAAACTCCACTTGAAGATAATTACTAAAACAAGAAAAAAACAAAGTGTCACGCTGATAGTTAATTTGTCAGCGCTTTCCTTTGAACTCATTAAAGTAGCGTTGACAAATTAACTGTCAGTGCGCTTGAGTTTTTTAAGAAACAATTTAACATCCGACCCAGACCAACTACCTTTGAAACTTTAACTGAGATAACAACCATGTGCTAATCACTGATTCGGTCGTGTTGACGATTATTTTCGCAGTGCCCGTTGACAAAACAAAGGAAAATTCGCTGACAAATAATTTGACAACGATTGTTCAAATCTCTCAGTGAAGTGTTTTTGTTGCTTCCAATAGAATATCTACATTTATCTTTTCCCTCCCATTCTTTTTAACCTTGACATATGTCGTGAATTTGAACAAAATTTATGGAGTGATAACATGAGTGAGGGCCAAGTCTTCTAATTGGTGGGTTGAGACTTGGAGGCCAAGTTTCGTTGGATAGGCTGAGAATATCAATGTGCAGGTTGTATGCCTAGGAGGGTTAAGTTGGTTTGGGTTTAGGTTTTAGATTTTTCAGGGCAATTTCCTCTTCCAAAGTAGTCATTTTTAGGGGCCGAAATATGAGAGAACCATTTTCAGGAGCCGAAACATGAGAGGACCATTTTCAGGTCCTAAGCGTATTTTTCTGTGTAATTTCTCTGTGAGTCTAGGCCCTAAATTTTTGCAAATTTAATAGAAAGTGAAGGGAGATTTATCTGGAAAATTTTTTGTTGTCTTGTGGTGATTTCCTATTTGTCTTTCTGGAAGCTCTTTTGCATAGGCTAAGTGTCTATAATGCATGAGAGAGTCCTCTTTAGGTGTTTGTTCAATAAGAGCAAGTACTATGATTTTTTTCCTAAGTTTTAACTTAAGAAAACACATTAATTAATTTATCAATTGATGTTGGCTTTAGAGCTAAAGTTTCTTAGGATAAATAAGCTAATTATTCAAGTGACTTTGATCTAATCTCCATTATTGATTTAAGTGCGTTAGGATTTAATTCTAGCCCTCTATCACTTTGGAGATTAGGGATTTGGCTCAGTAAGAAATTATGAAGAGAACTTACGGGGGAGCATGAAAACACACATTATCATTTTGGGAAAGCGATTGTCTCATGAGTAAGAGGTTTGAGTGACTAAAGAGAAGGGGAAAAAGTGTGCATTAGGTACTTTTGAAGGAGAATTTGGATATGCCAAGAATTTGAGAGGAAGTGTTGAGATTTGGAGGAGAGAGGGAAAATTTTTGAGTAGTCCAAAACTGAGTGAGGGCCGAGTCCTCTAACTAGTGGGTTGAGACTTGGAGGCCAAGTTTTGTTGGACAAGCTGAGAATGCCAGTGTGTAGGTTGTACGGCTAGGAGGGCTGAGTTGTTGCATGTTTGGACTGAGATCTGTCAGGGTAGTTTCATCTTCCAGAGCATCTGCTTTTAGGGCTGAAATTTTCTTTAGGCCAAAATATGAGAGGACTATTTTCAGGTTCCAAGTGTATTTTTATGTGTACTTTCTCTATGGGTCTAGGCCCTAAATTTTTGTAGATTTAATAGGAACCTAGGAAGTGAAGGGAGATTTATTGGGCATAATTTCTGCTATCTTGTGGTGATTTCCTATTTGTTTGTCCACTACATATTTTAATTTTGAAGTTGAGAATATTGAAAATTATGGTAGCCATGGTCGGTATTTTCATCTTGAAAAAAGAAATGAAAAATTGAATTTTTAAAATTTGCCTCCAAAAATTAATAGGTTGGTTGGGCCCCTAAGAAGCACCCATTCAGCCCCACTTGAAGGGTATATAAAGGAGATAATTTCTCCTCATTTAGACACACAATTTGGTCATATACATCTTTGATCTAGCGAAATTGCAGGAGGGACAAAATTTCAGGAGAAGGGCTGAAATTTTAGGAGACTGAAATTCTAGGGAGGGCCGAAATTTTAGGAACATGATTTTTGACAAGACACTTCATCATGATTTTGGTCACTTGTTTGGTTATTATTCTGCTATGTTTATTTATGATGTATAGATGAATCTGGAAACTCTCTCTCTCATAAGGAATAACTTTTATGGGTATTCCCCTTGTGGGTTTTGCCTTGGCTGTGTGCCCAATTTTTGTGTCTCTTGTCTCATTGCCTTATGGTTACTTTACTGCTCTTTCATGTTTATTAGTTGATGTTTTTCTTGTGTTTAATTGCCTAAATGATATTGAATTTTAATGCTATGTGAAACTAATATTTAATTGATCATTGAAGTAGTTATCAGTTGAAGAAAAACCGTATTCTAGCAGGGGATCTAGAAAATCAACATGGAATTAAAGCTAGAAAAGATCGAGATCTGAGTAAAAGATAAGTTAAGGTCAAGAGAAACTCGCACCCTTTTTCTGTGGATCGTCTGACGCTCACAATTGTCTTTGTTTTGGCCCGTTTCTATGGCTCTCTGTAATCTATGTATGGTATGTGGCTCGTTTTTATTTTTTGTGGCTCACATACTTTGTATCATGCTTTCCTGTGCCTATCTGTGGCTTACATCCTCTGTGGTAGCTCGTTACAAGTAACTCACATCTTTAATGATTATCATAACTCGTATTTTATCTCTGTGGCTAGCATTCTCTACTCTCTGTGGAATTCGAACTTCTTATAATTTGGACGAATTGCTATAGCCTTCTATTTTTGTGAATTGGACAAATGTTGGTGGTGGATTAAATGAATTTCTGGAATCTTTGTGATGTAGTCTCCTATTCTTAAATAATGCAAGGTAGTCACCTATCTCAATGATGCTAGACAATCTCTTTGTATCTTTATGGTTTGCTTATGTCACTCTGTGGCTTGCTTTCAGTAGTTTGATAACTGATGTATCTTCTATAAGGCTCTCACTTATCCCAATGGATCATATTTAATATTCCTGAGTGGTGTCACTTTTGCTATTACTAAATACAATAGCTCGCATTTTCTATTACTGTCACGCCTTGACTTTTATAATGGCTTGCTCAAACCTCTGAGGCTCGTATGTCATTTCAAATGGCTCGCTCTTTTGTTCCTATGATTCGCATTTACTGTGGTGACTTGCCTATGATATGTGGCTCAAATTATATCTTTGTGATGAGTATTCTTTATCTCTCTGCCTCACATTATACCTTCTCTAGTCTCACATGGTTGTCTTTGAGTGACTTTCTTTGTCATCTCTATGGCTCATGTGTCATTTCTGTGGTTAGTGTTTGTATCTCCATGGTTCAAAACTTGAATATGAACTATTTTAGAGACATGAACTCTGAATCACAACTATGATCTCTATTTTTTTTTCTCAATAAGACTAATTCTATTAAGGAAGCATACGGTACAATATGAAGTTACAATCAAGAGAAGCTAGATAACGAGAAGCTGGAAAAGATAAACTATCCACCTCGGCCCCGGAGAGTAACCATGGAATAAGCACTGAAATAAGCAAAAAGGAAACAAGGGGTAACAAGGAAACAAAGGCTAGACACAGGATTCTACCCAGAATGGGTTGAATCTTCCATACGACATTTTTTCCTTTTCTTTTTTACTGACTTTGACCCAGCCAATGTGATGCGTCTGGGCAGGAACCACTTGCAGACTGTTTTGGGCTGAAGGATAAGTCTCTTTGTTTGAATTTGAGGGGGAAGACTCTTGAGTTCTTTTTTGGGAGTTCAATGGTGCATTGGATTCCTCAGGGCTTGCCGAGGGCATATCCTGTGATTGCTTTGTGTCCTCCCCTTTTGCTGCATAACTATGATCTATATTACAATGACGACTGTAATATATATATATACACATATTTATATCCATGGAGCACGACTATGATATCTATGATACTATGATGTCCCTATGTATGAGACCTTGAAGCTCAATTCAAGTTTATTGTCATCAAAAAGGGAAAGCTTGATGCTCTCCAGTACATTAAAATTCACATCTATAGATGATAAGTTTGAAATGGTGTTGAAAATTGATATTAAATTATGACCTGATTGTTATCTCTCCTGATTTAATATATAAGCGCTGAAAAGATATCTTTATCCATATCAAAAGAGATAATGTCTCTTTGTAAGTTTGCTAAAAAGGATATATATATATATATAGTATATAGCATGAATTTGCTCGAGTCCTTGTATTATCTGGACTTCTTGACAAGAAGGGTCTCTTAAGTTGTAAATCATATCTTGACAAAAGAAGGGAGCCTAGGTCAATTAATCTATAGGTTTATTTGCTAACTTAGTTAGAAATGATGGCATGATGCGAGAAGGCAATGACATATACACATATGCTGAGAATTTATAAACCGAAAATGTTATTAGGGTTTGTTGTTATAACCCTAGCTGTTCATTTTACAAACCCTAGCTTGATAACCCCACCTCAATATAAAAGGTTGAGAAAATGTTGGGCTTATAAATTGATCTAACTTCTTGATGTTGAGGTTGATTCGCAGGTTGGATTCTAAAAGGACTCAAGACCAGGAGGGAGTTGTCTTGATTTAAAAGATAAGTATCTTGTGTTTCTTTTGTTGTTTCAATTAATACTAACTGTTTATAATTTTGTATAACCCTAGGTTGGGTTTGGAGAAGAAAATCTAAGTCTAATGGACCTAACCCTAATTCCTTTTTTTATGATATTGAGCACTCCATTACGATATGAATAATATAAGCATCTTGATGATCTCGACTCTTTAATAATGACATGGACAAGTTTATCTACTTGATAGTATGGACCATTATGTCCGATGGATAAAAAGAAACCATAACGCTTTGATATTGATGTTAATGATATTGACTTGATAATAATGTGGACTTGTTGATGACATGAACTTGTTGATAATGATGTTAACTCGTTAATGATATAGACTTCTTCATGATGTGGATGTTGATGTTGATGTAAACTCCTTGAAGATGTGGATGATGGACTCCTTGATGATGTGAACTCTTTGATATGGACTTCTTGATGATGATACAAATGTTGATGTGGACTCCTTAATGATGAATGATGCGTACTTTATGATGATCACAATGTGTATTCCTTGATGATGATAAGTACTCCTTGCTGACAATGATGTATGACTCATTGATGACTTGGATGATATGATTGGTCTTCTTGATGGTGATCTGAACTCCTTCATACTTAATTCTCTGATGATGATGATAATAATGTGGATGACATGGACTCGTTGATGATTTGGACTCATTGATGACATGGACTCGTTGATGATGAATTGGACCAGATTTCTTGATGATGATGATAAAGTGGAATTGGACTAGAATCCTTGATGATGACGATAATGTGGCCTTGTTGATGATGATGACTCGTTGATGGTATTGATAATAATGATTTTGAATTGATGATATGAACTTCCTATAGATGATGTGTACTACTTATGTGGACTCTTCGGTGATATGAACAAGACTCCATGATGATGATGATAAAGTGGAATTTGACTAGAATCCTTGATGATGACGATAATGTGGCCTTGTTGATGACATGGACTTGTTGATGATGATGACTCGTTGATGGTATTGATAATAATGATTTTGAATTGATGATATGAACTTCCTATAGATGATATGTACTACTTATGTGGACTCTTCGGTGATATGAACAAGACTCCATGATGATGATGATGTAGACTACTTGATGATGATTAAATGATAATGTAGACTCCTTGATGATGATGATTCAATGACAACGTGGATGATGATGAAGATATGGACTCAATGATAATGTAGACTCCTTGATGATTATGATGATTCAATGCTGATGTAGACTCCTTGATAACTTGATGATGATGTGGATTCCTTGATGACGTGGACTTCTTGATGATGTGATGAGATTGAACTCGACCTGAGAAGGCTAAGATCAAGAGGGAGCTGATTATTATTATTATCTTAATTGTTTTTATTGATTATTTCATTATGAGTTTCTTGGCTTGCTTGGTTTTTCTTGTTCTTCCAATGCCTCCTCATGAGGATTGCAGATACATGATAAAGATTGCGAAGGTGTGGTGAAACGTTGGAAATGATGGAAGAACAATGTGACAAAACGACTTGTGATAGGCTCTGTACTTAGAGGGAGTATACAAGATTAGCTTGATTGAAGCACGTTTCTGTGAAGATAGCTAGAAGTTTTTGAAGACCGATGTTGATTTAGATATGCTAAAGATGAGCCCGTGACTTTCCTGAGGACTTTTGTGAAAGAGGGAGTTTCCTTTGAGGCACCAACCTAGTATCTTTGGTACAATGGACTGCAGGTCCATCAACATCTCCTCGATGAATGATTTGAAGAAGTTGGAAGACTCTGACAGTGACTTATTCTTTGATTGGTTCGTTGATTTATCTAATGATGTTAGTGTTTGTTGAAGCCTCTTTATTATCTGCTAGATTCGATTATGATTTGTTGGATTCTACTATGGTTGCTGATGCCTACTTCTGTGAGAAGCCCCTTATTATCTGCTAGGTTCGATTATGGATACTGATATTTGCTTTTGTGAGAAGTCACTGATTATTTGACTCTGCTATGGTTGCAGATGGTTGCTTATGAGAGAAGTCGATGCTAAAGTTGATGAGAGTAGCTCTAGTTGACGTTGAATGAATAATTGAATGACATTACTTGCTGAAATGTTTGTTAAAGTACTGAGATCCACCATGGCTACATTTCTAATGTTGAATTGATTGTTGATATGAAGAATTTGGAATGACTGAGAATCCCCTTGAAGGAGCATTACATAACATCATATTATGGGCCATCTCCTATAGTCTGTGTGCCGTCAGACCTTGTGGTCTAGGAGATGTATTGTTGATTCCTATTGTAGGCTATGTGCTATGAGATCTTGTGGTCTAGGAGATGTATTGCTGATTCCTTCTGTAGGTTGTATGCCATGAGACCGTGTGGTTCGGGAGATGTGATTCGTCTTGTAGGTTGTGTGCCTTGAGACCTTGTGGTATGGGAGATGTATCGTTGATTCCTCATGTAGGCTGTGTGCCGTGAGATCTTGTCGTCTACGAGAGGTATTGTTGATTCCTCGTGTAGGCTGTGTGTTGTGAGACCGTGTGGTCCACGAGATGTATTGTTGATTCCTCATATAGGCTGTGTGTTGTGAGATCGTGTGGTCCACGAGATGTATTGTTGATTCCTCATATAGGCTGTGTGCTGTGAGACCTTGTGGTTCGGGGGATGTATTGTTGATTCCTCTTGTGGGCTGTGTGTCATGAGACTACGTGGTTTGGGAGATGTATTGCTAATTCCTCCTGCGGGTTGTGTGCCGTGAGACCGTGTGTTCCATGAGATGTATTGTTGGTTCCTCCCTTAGGCTGTGTGCTGTGAGACCTTATGGTTGGGGAGATGATTTGAGATGGATGCTTTGTATCTTTCCTTATGATGAGAGTGATGATCTTTTCCTTAGGCTGTGCACTGTGAGACTTATGATTGGTCGGGAAGATTGATCTTGAGAGATAATGAAAAGTACCTCCTTGGCTAAGAGGGAGTGTTGAAAAATATGGCAGCCATGGTTGGTATTTTCATCTTAAAAAAAAGAAAAATTGAATTTTTAAAATTTGCCTTAAAAAATTAATAGGTTGGTTGGGCCCCTAAGAGGCACCCATTCAACCCCACTTGAAGGCTATATAAAGGAGATTATTTCTCTTCATTTGGACACACAATTTGTTCATACACATCTTTGATCCAATGAAATTATAGGAGGGCCGAAATTTCAGGAGGAGGCTGAAATTCTAAGGAGGGCCGAAATTTTAGGAACATGATTTTTGAAAGGACACTTCATCATGATTTTGGTCATTGGTTTGGTTATTATTCTGCTATGTTTATATATGATGTATAGATGAATATGGAAACTCACTCTCTCTCATAAGGAAGAACTTTTTTGGGTTTTCCCCCTGTGGGTTTTTCCCTGGTATATGTGCCTAATTTTTGTGTCTCTTGTCTCATTGTTTTATGGTTACTTTGTTGCTCTTTCATGTTTTTTAGTATATGTTTTTCATCTGTATAACTGCCTAAATGATATTGAATTTTAATGTTATGTGAAACTAATCTTTAATTGATCATTGGAGTAGTTCTCAGATGAAGAAAAACCCTATTCTAGTAGGTGATCTAGAAAATCAACAAAGAACACTAGTGTATTTGTTTCAATAGATTCATAATTATGGGTAATAAAAAAATTGCAAGAAAAATAAGTCAGACTTGGTGTTAAAAGTTCAACATGGTATCAAAGCAACCTTAAGCTCTGCGAAAAAGGAAATTGATAACACAAGGGTTTACAACAATAAATTTTAGTTTCAATTGAAGGGTTTGTAGTTGAGGGTTTGAGCTAGGGTAATGACTTCTATCGGGTTGAGGTATGAATACCGACTGGAAGGGGCATCGAATTTCAGTCCTTGGAAGGAGAGAATAACATTGATTCTCAAGGTTAACATTCTACAGGAGTTTGTAAAAAGTTAAGTTACACCTTCTATAGATGCTACGACATTGGTTGCCCATACTTCGAAAGATGTGAAAGATAGACGTATCATCATGGATGTGGTGGAGGATCATGTGATCCCTTAGATATCATGAAAGAAGAGTGCCAATGAGATGTGGATCACTGTGATGTGTTTATACTAGAGCGATAACCAGAAACAAAAAATGGTGTTGAGGGAAAAGTTAAGAAACATTAAGATGAATAGACACAGTGACATCATATCTCACTAGCATTCAACAAGTTCAAGATGAGCTTGGAGCTATTGGGGACACCATGTTAGACGAGGAACTTGTAAGGATAGCCTTGAGTGGGTTCACAAAACAGTGGGCTACCTTTGTGATAGCTGTTCTAGCACGAGGGAAACTACTTGATGACTTCACTCAGAGTATGGGATGACTTTAGTCATAAGGAAATCTGGGAGTAGTCATTGTCTAGCGAACAATGTAAGAGTGGGGATGAGGATAACCTTGGCAAGGAAGGGCAAGACAAATGGCAAACGAAGCCTAAGCAGAAGAGCTACTTCACAAGTTGACAAGAAGAGGGACATGAGCAAAGTGAAATGCTTTGCATGTCACAAGTTGGCCACTTTGCAAGTCAATGTCTGAACAAGAATAAGGGCAAGGGAAAGGCACCTATGGTAGCACTTGCACAGATGGATGAGTTGGCCACCAAGTTTGAGAAAGAGTTCTCATTGGTGTCTTGCCTTTTTGGCACTTGGATTTGGTAGGTCGACAATGGTGCATCTCGTCCTGTGACGAGATCTTGAGATCTCTTCACTAGTATGGCAAAAGAGCACAGGGACCTATAGGTGGAGTTTGGTGACAATGTCGAGTATGAAATAGAGGGAGTGGGAACCATACAATTTCAGTTGGATTTTCGGAGTCCAGTGGAGGTGAATGAGGTGATGTACGTACCGAGGCTTGATAAGAATCTTCTTAGTATCAACTATGGAGGAAAAGGGTTTTGAGGTTGACTTTATAGGTAGGAAGGTAATTGTTAGGGCGAGGCGATCTGACCTTAGCTTGTGGGGAGTGATTGGAGGCAAAGAGGGTAACCTGTATTTGTTGAGAGGGCAACCAATATGAGCCCTAGTGCATGATAGTGACAACTTGTGTGGATTGTGGCACTAAAGGATGGGCCACTTGCACTTTATACTTTATTGTTGTTATGGGAGATGCTTAATGGTCTTTTGGAGTTCAATATAGAGTAGGATGGAGTGTGCAAGGGATGTGCACTTGGCAGGTATGCCAAAGCTGCCTTTCCAAGCAACGAGAGCATGTCCAAGGGTGTGTTGGATCTGGTATATTAAAATGTGTGTGGTCATATGTCAGTGGAGTCTGTGACGAGGTATTGTTATTATGTGATATTCATAAACAATTTCTTAAGGGGTAATTGGATATGCTTCCTGAAGACCAAAGATGAGGTATTTAGTTAGTTTCATAAGTTTAAGGCTCTTGTGGAAAACCAAACAGGGAGGAAGATCAAGATCTTGAGGACAGATGATGGGGGCGAGTATACCTGCAACGACTGCAAGAATTTTTTGTGAGGAGGCAGTAAAATGGAGTAGTAGAGAGGAAAAACAGGGCCATCATTGGGGCAACCAAGACCTTGATCCATGATTAGGATCTACTTATTTTTTTGTGGGTAGAGGCGTGCATTATGGCTGTCTATTTGTAGAACAAGTGTACTCACAAGATTTTGGAGGACAAGACTCTTAAGGAGGCTTTCATAGGAGTGGAATCAGAGGTGAGCCACTTCTGCATCTTCGGTGGTTCGGTTTATGTCCACATACATTCAGAGAAGATGACTAACTAGAGCTGTGAGTAGAGAAGGGTATATTTTTTGGATACAATGAGACTTCAAAGGTCTATAGGGTCTACATTCCACTGTAAAGGAAGATTATTGTAAGTAGGGATGTTAGATTCGAGGAGAGTAGGACCTTTAGGAGGTCACATGGTATAGATCCAACAATGGTAGAGGGTCGTGAATAAGAGGCTTTGAAGGTTGGGAGGGGCTAGTAGCACCAACAACGGGGACTAAGTCTTCTGATCAAGAGGAGTGAGAGATTCCTTTGAGCTATGTCAGGAAGAGGCTATGATGGGTTGAGTAGACCTTGAGAGAAGTTGAAGAGCATGTGGAGGCTCCTAGCAACGCCTTCAGGGAGACTATACCACCAAGGAGATTCTTCGGCTACATGGCCTTGATGCGTAGCATCAGTGAGGCCGATTCTTCCATTTTTGAGGAGGCAACATACCATCATGTTTGGAAGGATGCCACGATGGAGGAGTATATTTGCATCATGAAGAATGATGTTTGGGAGATTATGCCGAGGCTTGAAGGGAAATTAGTGGTCACTTCTCGATGGATATATAATATCAAACATGTTGCTGATGGCAATGTTGAGAAGTATAAGGCAAGGTTTGTGGCGAGAGGGTTCTCCCGGAAGGAGGGAGTAGACTATGAGGAGAGATTTTCTCCTGTCGCCAAATATGCATCTATGAGGGTTGTTATTTCCATTGCTTCAGAGATGGAGCAGAGGATACATTAGATGGATGTGAAGACATCCTTTGTCAATGGGGTCAATGTGGAGGTTTATAGTGAACAACCTTAGGGATTTGAGGTGCATGGGAGGGAGTCCGATGTATGCAGGTTGAAGAAGGCATTGTACAAACTTAAGCAAGCACCTAAAGCATGGTACTCGAGTATTGATGGTTATTTGTTAGGCTTGGGCTTCACCAAGAGTGAGGTGGATTCCAACTTGTACTGTGTACTTGTTGATGACGATATGCTTATCTTGGTGCTCTATGTGGATGATCTCATTCTGATAGGATTGAGAGGTTGAAGCAACAAAATTGATAGCTTGTTGACTTAAATGTAAAAATACACAAGAGGTATTTGTAATAATAATTTATTAATTTATATAATGTATAAGTGATGATTAATGTTACAATGAGGCCCCACTTTTATACCTAGGCAGGTGGCCTTTCATGATTGGGCATGTCTTTTAGACATGCCTTTTCAGTTAACTAATGACCATTTAAATAATCATCATCTTGATTATTTATTATTTACATTTATTTGTATTTATTCTATTTGTTATGAATTATATTCATAACATTGCCTCTTCCTTCAAAAGCTTTGTCCTCAAAGCTATACTACTGACAATTTTCTTCATTTTGCGGTTGTCATCTTAGCATATGTGACTCGATGTCACTGGTACCTTCTTTGTATAATTCGCTTGTATACTATCCTGAATCCATGTTTTTTTGATTTCTTGTTACGATTTTTTTTCTAAATATATTATTATTATTATTTTATTTATATAGTTTTTTAAATTTTATTAATTGGATTACTTTTATTCTATTATATAATATGTTTGACCGCATATATTATTATGACCACATTATATAATATGTCGCGCATATATTATTTATGACCATATTATATAATAGGCCCAGGGCATATATTATGATTACCACATATCATGTAGTGTTTTTCTTTCAAAGCACGAAGCGACGTCCCGAATCGGGAGACTGAATCAGTGTGCCTCCCCACTAAATCCGTTTTGATGGCCACTGTAATTGAGTGTCACGATGTTTGACTACAGAGTATACAGAATATACGCAGAGCATGGAAAATTTTAGGGGCTAATATTCGTAGGTGGGCTAATTTTCCATGGTTTTTCCAAAAAAAAAGATTTGCAAATTTCCATTTTTTCTAAAAGTGATTCGCCCAAATTTTATAGTATAAAATTATATTATCCTAAAAATCGCCAAAATTTTATAAAGACTATGTAAATTCATTACAAATTTGGATATCTTGAAAAAAATATCACCAAACTTTTTATAATTTTCATATCAGGGAGTCGTAAGATTCGCCAAGGTTTCTAAACTTTTAGTTAAATTTCCATTCTTAAAATCTTCCCTGACGCAAAGGTATGAAGGGCAGACTGGTCAGCGGGGGACCGATGGTGATCAGAAATGTTGAGGTAGCGGTGAAATTGTTGGCAGCATTTTTTTTGTCTTTGTTGGACAACGACTTTGAGACAACGTTCCCACTGCAAATGTTGAGTATGTGCAGACGTGTGGATTGTTTACAAAGTGGAGCGAAGTTACTCATTGTTGCATAACAATGACACAATCTGCAGATTCCCTCGCTAGTTGTCGGAACAAGGTCACAATTTCGGAGCAGTTCTTGTTGATTGTCCGAACCATGGAGAATGGGCTACGGTGCAGTGGCAGGACGCTGACAACGTGGACGTTTTGTCTTTTAACGAGACCCATGTTTTGAAACTCGTCAATCATCTTTAACCGGATTCCACAAAAATTGATAACTATGGTGTAAACTTTTGGGGCTTTGGCTGTGTAAGCTTGGATATTCGACGATTGCTGATCTTGTGTATAAGTTTTATTTACCTGTGCAGAGCTGGATTGCCCTAATGTTACAGGAGGAGAAAATGATATCACACAGGGATTACAATTGAAGAGTCGACCATGCATTATTGCTTTGCACTTATAAACAACAGTGTGATCATAGAACTCAACTTGGCAATATCCTTTCGATTTACCACTTGCCTTTTCCTCGAAGAATTTCATATCTTTCACTTTCCCATACTCTGACAATGTAGTTTCCAGCTCTGTATCTGACATTTATAGTCCACCAGTGCAGATTTCCCACAAACAACGTTGTTCCTCCTACACCTGAATGCAAAAATGAATTATCTTGCTGGCCTGTGCATTCAGTTGAAGCTGGACCGCTTCTGTTAGAAGTGGAGGCAACATGGGATGTAGCTCAATGGAGGCAGCAAGAGATTTAGTTCGACCTACTTTGTTGGAAGTGGAAACGACAAGAGATGATGTACTGCCCTTTCCGGAAGAAGCATAAAAATGGTTTCTTGATTTATTAATCCACCACCAACATTCAATCCACCTGCTTTGCCTAAGGCCGCAGACTCTCTAAAGCTTGCAGTTACATTTCTAGAATGACCTTGGAGTACTTCAGGTACTTCCATATTTGATTCTACTGCTTTTGCGCTTGCTTGTCTACCTCTATCTTCCAATGGAGAAGCAACAAATTTGGAACCAGGAAAGGATCCCCATTGTTCAGGAACAACAACGAGCTTATCCCCTTCCTCAGTTTGATCATATTGATTTGTGCCTTGGGCAGCTGGTTGCATATATGATTCATCATCCTCATACAATGTACAATTTTTTGGAGCCTTATTAACATTAGATGTAAATGAAGTTGTTGAAGAAGAAGGCCCAGGATGCCCAAATCCGAGTTCCTTTTTCACCCCTCCTCTCTGTTGTTCTACCTCATCATCTTATTTATCAAGACCACCTATAAAAATTTCAAATTGCTTTTATTTATTCACAACCTTTAAGGGGGCAGACATGTCATTAATTTCACGTTCATCATATTTTTCAGCTTCTTTAACAGTTTCTTGACTAGCAGGCTCATCTTTATTTTTAAGATCACCTTCATTCTCATCATAATTTGGAATTTTCATAACCTGATCTTCTGCAGAATGTAGTGATTCTTCATGATTATCTTCAAAAATATTTTCTTCTTTCTCTTTTTCCACATTATCTTCATTTGAATCCTCATCTTGGTCTTTATAATCCTCATCCACGTCAGGACCAACTTCATCTGGATCCTCATCTTGATCTATATACGCCGTCGATATCATCTTCCTTATTACCGATTTCCGCATGATTCTTCTTAAAACATGTTGTAACTTTTGCACATGATTTTTCTAATTGCTGAAGCTTTTCTTGAATTTTTCTAATCTGCTCAATTTCTTTAGGATCTACACGTAATGGCATATGGTACGGTAAACTACGTTCAAAGGCTCATAAGATTATATTGTGCAACATGGCTCTGATACCACTGAAGCAACAAAATTGATAGCTTGTTGACTTAAATGTAAAAATACACGAGGTATTTGTAATAATAATTTATTAATAGCTTGTTGACTTAAATGTAAAAATACACAAGAGGTATTTGTAATAATAATTTATTAATATATATAATGTATAAGTGATGATTAATGTTACAATGAGACCCTGCTTTTATACCTAGGCAGGTGACCTTTCATGATTGGGCATGTCTTTTAGTCATGCCTTTTTAGTTAACTAATGACCATTTAAATAATCATCATCTTGGTTATTTATTATTTACATTTATTTGTATTTATTCTATTTGTTATGAATTATATTCATAACAGAGGCTCATAGAGATGTCCAAGAGGACCTTGCTTTAGAGTTTCAAGATAGACATCAGGGTGAAGCAATACTTCTTAGGATTGGAGGTGTGGCAGTAGTCAAGAGAGATATTCCTTAGGTAGGGTAAGTATGCAACTGATATTTTGAAGAGATTCATGATGGAGGATTTTTGGCCTATGTTAACACCCATGATTACCAACTTGAGGAAGTTTAATGCTTTTGAGTCTGAGTTGGTGGATCCTACGTTGTATTGGTTGATCAGATCCTTGATGTATCTGGTCAACACTAGGTCAGATATTTGTTTTGTTGTGAACATCTTGAGCCAGTTTATGGTGGAGCCTAGGAGGATAAATTGGGTCGTAGTGGAGTATGGACTTAGGTATATAAAGAGTGAGGGAGTGTAGTGGACATGAAGAGTACTTAGGTTTTTTTTTATTAGTTTGGGGTCAACAATGATCTCATGGTTCAATAGGAAGCAAAATTTCGTAAGGTTGAGTACATGGCTGTGAGTTTGGCAAGTTGTGAGGTCATATGGCTTTGCAAAATGGCTACATATTTATTTGGTCGGAGATGCGGCGCACCATGATTCACTGCAATGATCAGAGTTGTGTTAAACTCTCAGAGAATCCAATGTTTCATTGGAGGTCCAAACACAAAGATCAGGTACCAAAGTGTTTTATAATGGTTTTCAACATAGTTGTAAAAGTATGCACAACCAAGGTTACTTGGGAGCGAGAGCGAAAACATGGAGTGGGAGCGGGAGCGCCATTTTTAGAAGCTTCTGGTCCGGAGCGTTTTCGGGAGCGTTTATATATATATATATATATATATATTTTGATGCATATATGTCAACAAAAACATGTAGAATGATGAATTAGACATAAAAAACATAAAAACATAGCTTGAATCATATAACATCAATCATCTAGAAGTTATAATCTTCATCAACCATGCCCACAAGTTGGAAGCATACAACATATTGACTCTTGAGTCTCGCGAATCATCATTCTGAAGGTTTCAAGCTTTCAAAATTCAATATATAACATTTATCATCATTGATTTCAAATTTCAATATCTAACATTTATCGTCATTGATTCATTGATTTCAAAATTAAATATACATTTATCATCATTGATATATAACATTTATCATCATTGATTTCAAATTTCAATATCTAACATTTATCATCATTGATTCATTGATTTCAAAATTCAATATACATTTATCATCATTGATATATAAATTTATCATCATTGATATATAACATTTATCATGATTGATTCATTGATTTCAAAATTCAATATATAACATTTATCATCATTGATATTATATAAAATTTATCATCATTGATTCATTGATCACCATATAACTTTCATGAAGCATCATATTCATAATTCATAATGACCTGTAAACAGTAAACTTATAAATGCCAACTTCAAAGTTTCACCTTTCAAATTCAAACTTCAAACTTAAATTGTCATTAAATATATGAAAGATTCAAGTTTCAACTGTTCAACTGTCAACAACAAATAGAAAAGACTAGTAAATAACAAATCTATTTTATCTACTGGCTGGCCCCTTGCCACGCCCACGAGAAATGTCTAATTTTTGTGAGCCACGAGGAAATGTTGGTCTTCTAGTACTCTCAGGGGTACCACGACCATGACTAGAAGGTGGAGGCTGGATCTGCAAAGGAACAATAGTGTGATATCGAGAACTGGCACTGGCACTGGCACCCGCACTGCTACCAGTAGATGGTGGGACTGGCCCTGTGTGTGGCGGTGCTGTTGATGCTTCATCATCATCCCTAAAAAGTTCTGCTTCCAATTCTTCCAGATGCAACGTGCCGTCTTCCAAATTATCATCCTCTGGGTTGTTGTCCCAGACTGTGTATGATTGATCCTCATTTGCCTGATCACAGTAATGGCTCAACAACCTCAAGTTGTAATGCACATAAACCAAGCTTTCAACTCGGTTTTCATTCAACCCGTTTCTTCTCACATTGTGTATGAAGCTGTAGGTGCTCCAACACTTCTCTGCAGAAGAAGTGTTCACAACTCGTGAGAGAACTTTTTTAGCCAATTTTGGCAAAAGTTCCATGCCGCCATATGCTTCCCACCATGTGAGAGCATCAAATCTGTCCCTGTCTTCCATTGCATGGAAAGAACTAAAGTTAGCAGTGCAACTGAAGTATTTGCCTAATTCAAGGCGCAATCTAGCACACTCTTCCCTGTCGGGTACCAACTTGTCCAATGCCTTCATGTACCCCTCTTGTACCTCTAGATCTGTGTGAGATTTCATCCTAACCCCACCTCCAGCTGCAGGTTGGCCCAACCAAGATGGAGAGTAATATTTTGGCGTAAGGATATATGCCAAAGCATGTAGTGGAACATTGAGTTTATTCCACCGTGCACACACAGTGATGAATCATACAAGTTGGGAGCATTATCCTTAACAATATCTTTTATTTGCCCCAACATGCTGTCCATTTGCTCATAAACCTCTCCAATCACTGGTTTATTAGTATCTACAAACCGAATCATGTTATAAATGGGCTTGGTAAAATTCAAAATTTCCCTCACACGTGCCCAAAACAGAGGGTCAAGGGCGGTCTCCTCCACATGTTCGGAACCTTGCCTATTAACTATTGTTGCTGCCCTGTCCTTTAATAGCTGCCAGTGTGGGCTTGATACCATTGCAGCCAATGACTCTCTTACCTTCAAAAGGCGCTTGAAGGTGAGGTAATAGCTAGCAAATCTAGTTTTTGCTATCTTCAACAACTTCAATTTGGAGTGAGTATGGAAAAGCCCATGGGTATTGCTATGATTTGTAATAAATTTTATCATTTTTTTACCTCTCTTGTACAAATCACCAAGCCATTTGAATTGAGGTTGTTTGTTTTTGATGATATCATGCATCAAAAGGTTCATTGTGTGAACCAAACACCCAGACCAAAAAATGTTGGGGTATTTATCCTCAATAATTTCTCCTGTTGCCTTACAGTTAGTAGAATTATCAGTGATGACCTGTATGACATTGTATGGCCCAGTCTTTTCAATTATATCAAGTAATGGTTCTGCAATGTTAATGCCGGTTTTGAATTTGTCTAAATAATCATATGCTACTAGGAAGATTGCACCACTAACTGACACAGCCAAAACACTTATCAATGGCTTTCCTTTTACATTGGTCCATCCATCACAGATAATGGATACCCCATGCTCATTCCACGAATTTATAATTCTAGCCAAAGAATGGTTTATTTTAGTTTTTTCATGATCAAGACCCACGGTTCTGGCCTTGTCATACCCAAGGCTTTTGTATCCTTTGGGGGCATCATTAATGGCAAAAACCATTTCATGCCAATAAGGTGAGCGAAGAACATTGAATGGCACCCCACATGCATATAGAAACCGGTAAACTTTTGAATCCACATCATTCCTACACCCATTCTAGCCAAAGAATGGTTTATTTTAGCTTTTTCATGATCAAGACCCACAGTTTTGGCCTTGTCATACCCAGGGCTTTTGTATCCTTTGGGGGCATCATTAATGGCAGAAACCATTTCATGCCAATAAGGTGAGCAAAGAACATTGAATGGCACCCCACATGCATATAGAAACCGGTAAACTTTTGAATCCACATCATTCCTACACCCTTCGTCCAAGAAATCGGATATGGTTCTACGCCTTAATCCAGATGTGCCACTGCCTCCAAAACGACTGGCATGGGTGGAAGTTGAACCTGTTTGTCCATGACGTGTTGGCCTTGAATAAGAATTAATTAAACCCCTAGATCTTTTAGATGATCTCTGTAGGGCAGCCTCCTCTTCCTTCCTATATTTCTCTCTCTGTGTTGCTGGCACATTAGTACAAATTTTGATTCCAATATTTTTAGTTCCATCCCCTGGCATTTTCCCACAAAGGTGCCTTCTCACACGGGTGTATGAACCATGGTATTGTTTATTGCAATGGGGGCAAATAAATTTAGTGGTTCCACCACCTTTCCCTCCTTCCTGTTTCTGAACATATTTCCATAAAGGTGTCTGAGTTTGGTCTTGTCTAGTTGGGGAATCTGTGTCCTCATGTTCTCCACTCCCCACTTCCTCCTCAACATAATCCTCCTTCTCTTCAGGATTTTCTTCAAATCCACCATAACCCTTCTCTTCATCCTCCTCTTCTCTGATTTGCCTCTTTCTTCTACTACTCTCCAACATCATTATCACAAAGAAAGGAACCAACATGAGGAAAATCCCTAGCCATATAGCCATGATGGAAACAAGTTTCAAGTTTCAAGTTTCTAGCCTGCAAAACAAATGGAAAAATGCCAAATGGGAATAGGAAATGCAACATAGGAAAAAAAAATTCATTTTTTAAGTTTTAAATCCAATAAAATGCAACATTCAAGAAAAAATCAAGTTTTCATTTTTAAACGACCTACAAATTCATCCTAGAAAATACAAAATTGGATTAGAAGGCCCACCTCTTTCTTGCAATCCTCTTGTTGCCTTGCAGCTTGCTCCTTGCTCACCTTGTCACTTCTGCAGGTCAGCTCTCCAGTTCTCTCCTCAAGCTCTTCTTGCTCTCTCTCACTCACTCAACAAACAATGAAAACAAAATGGCCCCCCACCCCCCCTTTATAAACAAAAAAAAATTTCACTGAAAAAAATTTCCGCTCGGCGGGAAACCTTTTTTTTTTAATCATCCAAATATTAATTTAATTTAATTTTAATTTGTTTTATACCTCCAGGGAGCGTTCGGGAGCGTACACTCCCTGATCGCTTCCGGCGTTTAAAAAACGCTCCCGAAGCGTTTTTTAAACGCCGGAAGCGCTCATGGAGCATTTGTTCCCAAGTGCTTCCTGAAACACTCCCGAAAAGGTATGGAGCGTTTTAACATTTTCGGAAACGAGCTCTCGAAAACGCTCCCCTCAGGAAGCGTTTTCGGGAGCGCGTTTCTGAACGTTTCCAAAACGCTCCCGCACGGAGTGTGTTTCGGAAACGGGAACGAGGGGGGGTTGAAGCTTCCCCGCAACCCTGTGCACGACCTATTGAGAAGGGAATGACTTTTAAATGTATTAACATAATCATCATTAACAAGAAATATGTGGAAGAAAAGTTTCTATAAAGACATTTCTCATCTCACAAACCCTACCTCAACCTTGTTTCAAATTGAAAATAGTTACGCTTAAATTTGCTAAAACTAAATTGTATTTTGCTCATGTCTAGCAACTAATAATGGAATGCCACTCAACCCTCTTAAATTGGTTGAGCTTTTTTGGAATTGGCAAGTGTAAGGACTATGCATAATACTATAGAGTATAGCTTGTTATGCTTACAAGACGATGCATCCCACTACCCCCGTTGTTCCCCCATTCTTTAAACTAGTGCAACACACACACACACACACACACACACATATCATAGTATATTGAAACTTTTGAAACAAAGCATTATGGATAAATGAGAAAGAACAATTAAATTTACTAGCAAAATCATCTCTATATTATTTCTCATAGATGATTACATTATGCACAAATAATATTAAGAAACAATGTTTATAAATGAGGCTACATATAAAAAATCAGCCTTTATGTATATGACTCTACATATCCAAAATCAACCTTTATATTGGAGGCTATAGTGCTACATGTATCAAACATGGAAATTAAACATGAGCTAAGATGCTAATGCCTAATAGTCATCATCCTCATCTTCATTGCATCAAGAAAAATAGAATAAGCTTCATGTCCAGTGGCAAATTGTCGAGTAGAAGAAGTATTTCCAATTCCACTTCTAGGTTCCTCAAGTTTCAATCCAACAAGAGGTTTTAGATCCACGTACCAATTTCTATAAGGTCTGTTGTTATCTTGTAGATCCCTACAAGATGCAAGGAAAAAGTTAGAATGCACATAGGCATGATCCTCGATGACATACATTGCAATTTATGGAATAAAACTTTAGGTGCTCCAATTCCTTTCTTGTGAAAAAATACAATTGGCAAGGGTTTGTAAATTTATACCATTTATTCCATGACAAATCTGCCATCTAATTGGACTTACATTGACCCTCCCATCCATCATTGATATGTTTCTTTGGTTCAAATCACCCTCACTCAAATGTTGTGAGGTGAAAATGAGAGGAACATCCTATTTAGTAAAAAAATTGTTGTTGTTAGAAGGTTCTAGAAGTGTCATTAGCCTTTAATTGGCCTTGAATTAGGGTTTGCATTAGACATGGTGGGTTTGCGTAGTCAAATCCAATGAAAATGGCTGAAAGAAAATTGTGAAACATGCTTTATCTGTATGGAAACACAGTGGAAATATGCTATAGTGCTTCATCTTCTGTTTCCAAATTGGGCAATGCATATGAATACGCCTCTTGTTTGTACCATATGCATTTCTATGTTTCACACTTCATTTCAAGTCATCGCATAGACCTTGTACTTATTTTTCTTACAACTTAGGTATGGAGAATACTTCTAATTGAATTTTTTCTACAAGCTATTGCCCTCTGATAATAAAACTATATGAGGCAATGTATTTCATTGGGAGAGTTTAGAAGAAAGTTGAAATGCTTTTAGTCGTTTTGTTTTGAGTTATCTTAGAAATTCCCTTGTTAGCTTTAAGTCTACTTCAAGTGCTCAAAGCCTATAAAAGATATTCTATGAGAAGGGTTCTTCGTAGCCATACATTCCATTCCTCTTCACACGTTTCATCATCTTGCATTATATATATTAGAAGAGGTGTAGAAAATCCACAAAATTCAGCAATTGCTAATATGAACAATCTGAACTTATTTCTTTTCATATAGACACAATATTTATCTACTAATTTTCTAGCGGAATAGGAGCATAAATAAATACACAGTCACACAATTCAACACCACAAATTTTTCTAAGGAACCCAATTGGGAAAACCCTTTGTTTTATTGAGAATCTTATTGATAGAAACTGAGCAATAGATCTCTTACAATACAACTTTGTTTCAATAGAAACCAATTTGATTTCCTTTGCTTGTACTAAGATGAAACACTTGCACGACCTTGGTCTCCTTTCCTTCTCCTTTGCACAATCTTGGAGGCCTATTTCCTAGTGCAAATCCTCCTCAAGCGTAGTGCATAGGTTGCTCCTATTTAATAGAAATTTATTCCTATTTCCTAGCGCAATTCCCAAGGAAATTTTCTCTCTACCAACTTGCATACAAGATCCTTCTTGTTTTTCTTTCTCACAAGCTCACACACAATAGTTGTGCTCAAGAAGAATTGGATATAGTTGTGCCCTCGCTCCTCCTTATAAGCAATTCGAATGGCTAAATCTGGCAAATTGTATTTTAGGAAATTGAATTGGTGATTGAGTTGTTGACTGAGTTGAAGTGGCTCATGCAACTTGTCCTAAGTCTCAATCTAGAATTAGAGACTTGTCACTCCTTTTCCAAGTTAATTCACACTAGAGGACAATAAACTTGGCCTTACACTTTTGCACATTAGTTAACTGCTTCATAACTCGTTCTAACTTTTAGGAACTCACCCTAATTTTTAGGAATTTGTACTAAATTTTAGGAACTCATACATCCTATGGAAAGTTGCTTCTTGGTCTCTTTGATTGAGGCACAAGTCAAAGAAGGACCTTTCTCGCTACTAATTTCAACACTCCCTCTTAGCGAGGAAGGTGATTCTGGAAGAACCTCATCCACCTGGATTTGTCTCCAATACTACCACGTTCTCGCTGCTGCAACTGCTCCCTCTAAACTAGAAGACTTCCCTTCTTTCTTCTGCAGAACCTGATCTGAAGACTTGTTCTTTCCCACCATGTTTTGCAAGTCGATTACTTCAGTCATTAGTGCCATCTACCCCGTGTACCTCTGTCGTTGCTTCCTCTGGCTGGAAGTGATACTGGAAGATTCAACTCTCTTCTGATCTCCCTTAACCAAATCCTCTGCCCACTTGGCTCGAACTCTCCCTATACTGGGAGTCTTCGACTGAGTGGCTGCCTCCACTTGCTCTGGCGTATGGCTCCTCATCATCTTGTTGGTTAGCCCAGCTGCCAACTAGCTTAGACTCAAACTAAGATACTGGCTGAGGCTCCATCTTGAGAGCTCTATCCTACCCTCGTTCAACCACCACATCTCTACTCTGAGCTCTCCTTGCCTTGCTACTTAAGGTTGCACCTGTTTCTACCTGCAACATGTAGAGATTCTTCACCCTCACATCTATCTGCTTCATACATCTAGAAGCTAAGTGTTGGAGGTAAGCATTACCTCTGCTGAAGATGACATCTTAACCCTTGTCCTCAAGGGTAGCTACTGAAACAAGATTCTTCTTTAATCCAAGAACATAGAGAATCTCTGAGATGAAGAGGATTACCTGACTCCCTCTGAAAATCGACAGTTCTAACTTCTCTAGCTACATATTAACAATCATCTTCTAGCTCAATCTAAACTGTATGTCCTTCACCTTCAGGTGGCTGAAACTTTTCTTGTTGCCGGTCATGTGGAAGGATGCTCCTGAATCAATGTACCATATACTGCTATTTGCTGAGCTTGTCATGCAAGCAATCAATGAGAAGTATTTCTCGAACTGGGTAGAAAGTCCATCTACCTCCGCTGATGCAACTACATGATCTTTATTGGACTCCTTTCGATTTGGACACTTAGTAGCATAGTACCTAAACTCATGGCATTGGGAAGCACTTGATCTTGCTTAGATCCTTCTTCTTGCCCTTTTGACTGGACTCGGCCTCTCCTTGGCCATTCTTGCCCATGGATTTACCTGTAAGAGAAAAATTCTCCTCTTCTCAATCTTTGACCCTTTGCCATTGCTGCTCTCGAGGAGACTGAGTCTGAGCTCCTCCTTTGTGAAATCTCTCCATAGGAGTTCCCAATCTGGTAGCTTGTCTCGTCCAGTTATTCCCTAAATGAAAGTTCACCATTCCTTGGTGAACCCGTTTATAGCTGTCTGCACCAGCTCACTGCATCAGGCTTCTCTTCTACAGCTGCTAGCTCATCACGAACGTTCTAAACTTTGGTGAGATAGGAAGTTACGTTCTCACCCTTATACATCTTGATTGTCCTCAACTTTTCCTTGAGAATCATTTTACGATTCTTAGAGGGATCCTAGTATGGCTTCACAACGACATCCCACATTTCCTTTGCTGTTCTCTTACCAGAAACATGCGGAACTATACGATCCCAGAGTCCATTTAGGATCATCCTCTTGGCTTAGGCCATCTCCTTTTGGAACTGCTGTAATTGGTTTGGATATGAAGGTTCTGCAACACCTTTCTATGCATAGTCCTTTAGTCCAAACTTGTACAACAAGAATGACATCCAGACTTTCAAAACACCAAAGTTAGAGGTGTCCATCAAGTCTATCCTGATCTCTCAACCCTGTTGTGGCCATCTCTAAAATCTAAAATCTATGGGTTGGTTGGCTCTGTTCACTACTCTGATACCAAGTAGAAAATCCACAAAATTTTGCAACTGCTAGTATGAACAATCTGAAACTTATTTCTTTTCATATAGACACATAATTTCTCTACTAATTTTGCAGTGGAATAGGAACAAAAGTAAATACACAATCACACAATTCAACAACACAAATTTTCTAGGGAACCCGACTGGGAACACCCTTTGCTTGATTGAGAATATTATTGATAGAACATTGAGCAATAGATCTCTTACAATACAACTATTGTTTCAATAGAAACCAATATGATTTCCTCTGCTTGTACTATGCTGAAACACTTGCAAGGCCCTGATTTCCTTTCTTTCTCCTTTGCGCAATCTTGGAGGGCTATTTCTTAGTGCAAATCCTCCTCAATCCTAACAAGTAGGATGCCCCTACTTAATAGGAATTTCCTCCTATTTCCCAGTGCAATTCTCAAGGAAAATTGATCTCTACCAACTCGCATACAAGCTCCTTCTTGTTTCGCTCTCTCACAAGCTCACACACAATACTTCTGCTTAAGAAGAATTGATTACAATTGTGCCTTCGCTCCTCCTTATAAGCAATTCGAATGGCTAAATCTAGCAAATGATATTATAGGAAATCAAACTGGTGATTGAGTTGAAGTGGCTCATGCAACTCGTCCTAAGTCTTGATCTAGAATTAGAGTGTTGTCACTTGTCCTTTTCCAAGTTAATTCACACTAGAAGACAATAAACTCGGTCTTCCACTTTTACACATTAGTTAACTGCTTCATAACTCATAATTGCTTCATAACTCATCCTAAATTTTAGGAACTCACCCTAATGTTGAGGAATTCATCTTAAATTTTAGGAACTCATGCATGCTAAGGAAAATTGCTTCTTGGTCACTTTGACTAAGGCACAAGTCAAAGAAGGACCTTTCTTGCTACTATTTTCCATAAGAATATTGTGCAAATTCCTCTATGAATTTATCTTTGATGATGAATTTAACAACCTTAAAACCTTGCATACTCTAAGGTGAATAGTTTCGAAGAACCAAACTAATACAGATCAAGGACATGAAACATTCGTGCTAATTGCTAACAATTGTTAAATAAGGCCATCAACATGAAAGCAACCTCAACTTCAAACAAACATATTGTCACATAAATATGAAGATAACACTGCAATATAAAATACATAAGATATCAAGACTCAAGTGGTGCATTAGACATCTATATTGAGATATGATATAGGTATGAGTCATATATCCTAATAGAATAATAAAAAATCACATCAAAACAAAAATAAATGTATTTCATGAGATGATCGTCACGAGGCATCTAAATACTACAAGGCTAGTTATGATGCAATAAGATTTTAATGATTCCCTCTACCCCTTTTGTGGGAAAAGGTCGCTAGGTTCATTCTTCCTCTAGAAGCAATAGGTGGATGTGTTGAGGGTGAGCCTGAGGTGGAAGATGCAATTCTTGGGGACATGTGGAAAAAGTGGGATGTGTTTCTCCTCTTCCCCTAGTTGCCAGTTTTTGTGGAGGTGGTGGCATTGGTTGCGACACACTTTAAATGTTTCTCCCTTGCTCCAAAATTTTCTCTCTTGGAATTGGAAATCCTCCTCTGCCTTCTACTCCAACTCCTCATCATCTTCCTCCAACCACTCAAGTGCCTCCCCCGTGATAGGCCTCTTAGTCTCCACCCTCCACGTACTTGTGGTGTCAAGTGCATCCAATGAAATGGCATTTGTGTTGGGTACTTTGTTTATATGCCTCACCCATAGCCTGAGATTGTAGAGGACGTAGACTATGTCATTGAGGCAATGGACATTTAACATGCATGAGAGCCATTATGTAATTAGATGATGATGTCTGATGGGCATATGCCATAAATTAAACTAATGAAATTATAAAAAAATAAAATTTTAATTTGAACATTTCTAACCTATTGTGCTTCTTGGAGTGTATCTTTTAAAAACACTCCAAATTGTGCTCACCCCCCTCAAGAGTTGTAAGTTTGACTCAACACTTGAATCTCAAGTTTTTGCAACTCTAGGACTCGCTATATTTTTCCAACCAAACATCTATAAAAAATAAATGGAAAGCATTCAAAGGAAAGACAATGAGTTATATTTCCATTAGTAACAAATAGATAGAAAGGAAATACATTGAAATTTGAAAGTTTGAAAATTGAAGCAAATTTTACTTGTAGCTTACTCGAAATCCTAGTGGTCCTGTCTTGAATAGCCATATCATACCCAAATGTCCCGACTCCCAATGCTCAATTTATATATCTCAACTTGTTTGGAAATCTCCAAGCATTCAATGGAAGTCAACATTATCCTTTGAACACATTGGAAAAATCCATCCATAACCCCTGCATCAAACCTAAATGCATATCCATAAGAGTATGCTAGGTTGAGGTAGCCTTGCGACATGAATGAGATGACAAAGAGTGTTGTTTCGTTGCTCATTAATCACACCCCATTTCTCAAGTTTGACTCAACACTTGAATGGCAAGTTTTTGCAACTCTATGTCTCACTTGCTATGTTTTTCCAACCAAACATCTATAAAAAATAAATGGAAAGGATTCAAAGGAAAGACAATGAGTTATATTTCCATTAGTAACAAATAGATAGAAAGGTAATACATTGAAATTTGAAAGTTTGAAAATTGAAGCAAATTTTACTTGTAGCTTACTCGAAATCCTAGTGGTCCTGTCTTGAATAACCATATCATACCCAAATGTCCAGACTCCCAACACTCAATTTATATATCTTAACTTGTTTGGAAATCTCCAAGCATTCAATGGAAGTCAACATTATCCTTTGAAGACATTGGAAAAATCCATCCATAACCCGTGCATCAAACCTAAATGCATATCCATAAGAGTATGCTAGGTTGAGGTAGCCTTGCTACATGAATGAGATGACAGAGAGTGTTGTTTCGTTGCTCATTAATCACACCCCATTTCTCGTGTTGTCTAGTGAATTCGTCTTTCCCTTTGTATTCATAGTATCAATGGATAGCTTCCTTGGCCCTATCCATGGCCTCATAGAAGCATTCCATTGTAGGATTCTCATCATCAACCAAAATTTTTGATTCTCTCATGTTGGTCTATGGCATGCCCATCCACTTTATTGCTATGACACAAGCATTCTACAAATCTGAGAAAAACATCCTATGCAGCTCCAACATAGAATTATGGTGAGATTGAAGAGAAATGAAGCTAGTTTCCAAACATGTGATAACAAGACAAACCAACTCCTTGCCCCTTGTGAACTATCTCATGAGTGTTAGAACATATGTATGATAATATCTATATTTGTAACACTCCCAACTGATTCAACAATTTCCTTGATCTAAGGAAATTTTCCCATGTCCTATATCATCAAATCAATGCAATGGGTGACATATGAGTCTAAAATAAGCGTTGATACGTCTCCATGAGCAACTTGATAGTGACAACATGATTATTAATATTGTTCGTAATGATTGGAGAACTTAATGTGGACCTATCTCCTGCCTGAAGTTATCCAATAACTCACATAATAATTGTGCATCTTTAAAATACACAAATGCATAAATAGATTTGATAAACATTGTCACCCTAGGACAATTAACCAAGAAATTTAGAATGTAATTCCCTTTCCCATCTGTCCAATTGTCTGACATAACGATGTATCCTATGATCTCCTATGATTCCTTCAACTTAGCTAATCTCCTTGTGCAATCAACGTTTTCCCTTTGGAGGAGAGGTCCTCTCAAGTCATTATAAGAAATGCCCTTTTACCTTGGATTAACAATGGGAACAAATTCAGACATGGAATGGTAGAATGGGTTGTTCTTGGCAATGTTGAATGGTATGTTACTCCATAGAAAACATTTTGCCACAATTTTCTCAGCCTCCTCCTCCTTTGATTTCACCATCGATTGAATAAAAGGTTGCCCCCTAGGCATAGACCTTGGCAAAAGGAAAGGTGAGGATGCTGAGGGGCTAGGCATTGTGGAATGTTAACCCAAGGATTGGCTTTACCCCACTCTTGAGAAGCTTGTAGATCTATTTGCGAGCTCATACCTCTTTTCTTCCTTTTGATCTCTCTTCTTATGCATTTGAAAAATGAATTGATTTGCAATGTGGACAATTTCTGGAGTGGATGTTGGGAAAATCTCCACTTCATTCCTTAGGATTTTGGCATGGTGATATTTCAAACAACTGAATTTGCTTGTTGAAATTTGGTAGCATCGAGAGGTACTCTCACGTACCCTTGGTGATGAGTATGTGAGAGGAAAACTCCTAGAAGTGATTTTATGAGTGTATGGGCTAAGACCCATGGTATTTTGATGATCCATGGTATAGACCCATGGTATTCTGATGACCCATGGTATTGTACACCTTAAGAAAAAGTATAAAGTAGAAGCCAATGAAGAGGCTTGAGATCTTCTTAATTGAGGTTCTGATTTGCTAAGGAAATCCGTTGACCATTCTGTGTCCACTGTTAACAACCCTATAGCAGTACACCCCTTTTTTTGCAAAAGGGATTCATCATTCATACCATCCAGGATTCATCAGTAGTCTTCAATTTGTTAAATATGTAAACCCATTTTGCATGCTTATAATGTAAATGATCTTAGTAAGACCATCATGTATGTAACAACCTAGGTAATCTTATTGTTTTGTTGACGATTTCTATCTTAGGGGGTTTTTCGTCTCACTGATTCATATGTCTCTATGTACAAATGATCGGCAAAGTTTTTCCCTCCAGCCTCACCCCATAGCTAAGGTGGATTTTTTCATCAAGATATTAGGTGAGTTCTAGAGTTTTTATCAAGTCTTTGTGAAAGTGATTTGGGCATAATCCTTGCTAATTGGCTAGATTATTTTATTACAAATCACTTGGTCTTTGAGTTGCAAAATTGGGTAGATATTTGAGGGTCTATAACGAACGGGTGTTCTCTCTTCATGGATTAAATGTAATTATCTTATGTAAATAATATTTTATCCATGGTGCTAAAATATTAGAGGGTTGAAAAAAATTAATAATCCCCTCATTGTGTCAATTAATTATTTTTTTCTGGCAAAAATAAATTAAAAATTCTAAGCCAAAAATTTAATTATTTCGAGTCTAAGTATTGGGAAAAATAAATTATCTAAATTAAAACATTCGTGGGTTCTAGAAGAATTAATTTTTGGAGGTCCTCCACCAAGGGAATATTGAAATTTTCAAGAGCTTTTGGACCCTTGGGCCTTGGTAGTCAAGTGAAAGTCAATTTTTTGAGGAAAAAAACTCAAAATAATTAATTTTGAGTTAATTTAAAATCAATTGAATAAAAAAATCGATTTTTTCTCAAAAAATAAATAATTTTGACGGTGATTAAAAAGATAATTATATCTTTATGAACGACCGAGATTAATATGACGGGGATCAAGCCAACTAGCCGTTAGAGAATTTATCTATAAATTAGTGTCATTTTTCACATCAAAGGATCCAATCATTGAATCGTGTACTTGCTCTTGAAGCTCTCTTGTACTATTTTCTAGAATAATACAAACGCAAGTCTTTGGGGTTTTTCTTGATGGTGGTGTTCCTCTTCTACATCTTATGGTAATCTTGTTCTAAATATTTTGTTGGTTATTATTTTGATAAATTGCTGATTAATAACTCTTATGGAGTAATCTTTGCATAGGTATCTTGCATAGATTATTGGATTTAAGATAAATTTTTTAATTTGATTGAATTAGTAGGTATCTCTAATTCTTGATAATTATATTTTTGTTTTATTTTTCTATTGATTTCACAGTGTAACTTTAAGCATAAATCTTTCGGATTTAAATTGGGCATTTGGGGAAGTCCTTGGTTGGACCAACTGACTCCCAAAGAAATAAGATTTGAAGAGATTTCCATATTTACTTCCCCAGGATTATATGACGGATTTCCTCTTGCTGGGTGTTTTTTGGGGCTTGTGCCTAAATTTAAATTAATTACCTTTTAAAAATTTGTGCTAAATAAATAGATCTGGCTAAAAAGAGCCGAAGTCTTCAGATCTGGGAGCGGAGTTGGAGTCATACTTCTCAGATCTAACAGATTTGTAATTTTTTTTTTGTATAAGGTCTGAAGATTGTGTAAAATAGTTTTGATTTCTAACATCTTGGTTTTGGGTTTTTTATTTTTTATTTTTGTATATTTAGGATTTGGTTTTTCTTTTCCTTTTGTCTTTTGTAGGTGTGAGATTGCTAAAGGAGATTTCGTGAAATTTGAGATCTGATCTCAAATCTTGGTTGACATAAATAAAAAATTAAGATTATTCAGTCAAGGGAAGTTGGCATTTCAAGATTGAAATTTTCAGCAAAGGATTGGGCAAATTTTTTGAAAGCTCTAAAGGCCTAGCCATGCGTTAATTTTCTGGGCTAATCGTTGCCCTTTTTCCTCCATTATTTCACAGGCCCTAAAAGGCCTTTCGAGCCCTCTTCTCTGTGTTCCGTAATCCTTCTGCCCTCAATTCTTTCTCCTTTTCCACTCATCTTTCTCCCTGCGCGACAATCTCTCACTGCTGCGTCCTCAGACCACCTCCTTCGCACCTCCATTTTCCTTAGCTCGATCCGTACCCTTGCTGCTCCCTTTACCTTTGCGCATTCCCTTTCCCGAGCCCTCCTTCCATCTCTGCGTTGACTGCTCTCTCCGAAACCCTTCTCCTGCAACAGTCTTCCCCTTTCCTCGCTTTCGTTCCCTGCGCTGCTTCTCAATCCCATGTCCCCTTCTCCTATCTCCCTGCGTTCTCCTTCAGGCTTCTCCCTTCTCCTGTGGTAGTCTTCTCCTCTCTCGCTCCATTTCCTTTGTCCCTCGACCCTCGATCCTCTCTCATTCTCCTCCGCGTCGTTCTCGCTCCCTTCTCTGCATCCTAACCCCAACTCCTCCTAGCTCACATCCTCTTCCTTTACGCTTTTCCTTGATCCATTCCATCAACAAAACAACTATTTCATTTTTTTTTGTGTGTGGGGCCTTTTGGCCCTTCAAATGTTTTTTTATTTTTTTAAACATTCATCACATTAATTTTTTATTTTGGCCCTTTACTTGAAAAACTAAATTTTTGTTATACAAACATTATCACATTTAAGTTTGAAATTTTTTTTTTTGGGTGACATGAAGTTCGAAGATAATTTTTTTGAGTTTTCTTTTGTGATAAAGGTTTTGGGCCACTTCGTTTTTAAATTTGTTTTCCCTTTTTATTGAGTTTGAAGAAAAGAAATTATTTGTGGGAAATAAATTTAAAAGTTCTTATAGTAAGGGCTACCTAATTGCTATATATATTTTTTTAAATTTGACTATAGGAAAGGAGATTATTTTTCTGGGTTTGAGACATTAAAAAAATCAATTAATTCCATAATTATTTGAAGAGGTGTTTTGCTCATTAAATTGGCATTAATATTAAAATCTAAGTGCCTAGGGTTTCATTACATGCTTTAGCAAAGTTTTGTGGGGTTTTAAATTTTAATGCTTGATATCTTTGAGATCGCTTGCATTAACTCACTAACTAAAAGGGAAATTATTTTAAGCTTGGATTTATTTGCTTGAATTATTAATTTTGGGAAATTATTTTAAGCTTGGATTTATTTGCTTGAATTATTAATTTTGGGAAATTTTTAAGTAATTGTGATCAACATTTTTGTTGAGTACTCTATTGTGGAATTGTGGTAAATTGTATATCTTTCGTTTCCCAAAATTAAGTATTTTGAGTATTTGCATAATTGGGATTCTTCATTAAATTTTTGCCCAAGTACTTAGCATTTAGCTCATAATAAATCGTAATCTAAGTGCTTAAATCTTTAGCACTTCGCTTCATCTTTTTATCATTTCTTGCATTTGCATTTTAAGCTTAGTCGCATATTAAAAATTCACCTCCAAGCATAAGCTTGGTTGATAGATCTTTAGGTCAAACTTTCTCATTTAGCTTGAGGGGCCTCGGCAGCTCTTCGGTAGTTAATGCGGCGACCTTGCAGTCGTCAGAGCCACAGTCTCTGCAGCGTTGGAGACACCGGGTGATAGGAGCACAACAGAAGGTATCGTTAATCAGGCCCTAGCCTGCTTCTTGTTGGCCTCCTTCCCACAACTTACCTTGGAGCCCAACTTCAAAATAGTCAAGGGAAAGCTAAATTTAGAATAGGCATTTTAATAAAATTAACCAAGACTTCTGCATTTCATATAAATTAGTTTATCATTCATCAAAGCAACATTTGTCATCTTGTTACTTGGTAAACCTTTTATTTTGCAAGTCTTTTTCTTTTGAGCACTCTAGTTAAAGGCACTGGTCTCATAACTTTAAATCTGGTTTGTCTAAATTTAATTGAATATCTTGAACATTGCTCAATTGATATCGCTTGCATTTAATTTAAATCAAGTTAATAAGATAACTTTAATTGCATCTCCTAGAACTTGTTGGTTCCCAACAAGTTTTCTTTCATTATCCATCTTTCACCTTTTAGGGACTATCCCCCTTAGCTTGCCTAGGAGATAGCTAGAATGAAGTGGACAATGTTTAGAGTGGCAACCTTTGTTGTGAGTGTTGTGGCCCTTGGTGTACACTTTGGGTGACAAAATGACCACAAGTAGGCTGAGGGCTAGCAGTTGGCTAGTTGGATGATGTATGCAAACCGTTGCAAACAAGGAAGGCTGCAGGGCTTGTCTGCAAGGGTTTAAGGCCGAAAGTAAAGGGCCGAGTCTACACAACAAGAAGGATGGGGCTGTGAGCCTTGCTGTGGCAGACCACAAAGAGAAGGGGGCTTTAGGTGCATGTGCAGGCAAGCGGCAAGGTGTTGGACCATGTGGAAGGGCAGACCTGCTAGTTTAGCATAGGCTGAGGCCTGTGTGAGAACTTTTGGGTAGTTCACAGGTCAGGAGGAAGGAATCTAGGCCCTAGTTTAGTGCTGGATTTGTGGCAGGAACAATCCACAACTAGAAGGAAGGCTTGGGAGTTGTTGTTTGCAGGTTGGGACATCAAGCTGCAACAGAAGGAAAGGCCTTAGGCCTGTTGAGTACTATCTGTAGCTACGGTGAGGTTCGTTGAGGCCTGCAAGAGCTCTGTGTGAGCGCTGTGGGCTACAAGAGGTAGCCTTAGTGGGACTAATCAACATAGAAGGAAGTTTGCAGGTGGTCCTAGGATTTGAGAGGGTTGGTAAGCCCCTTGGTGCTACAATAGTATCCTAAAGTGGCAGCAACAAGGTGGTGAACTGTTGTAGATCTTTTGTGGTAACTTGTAAGGACAACCATAGAAGCATTGTTTGTAGGGTAGTGAGGGCTTGAATGACTAATCCTCAGCCAAAGGAAATTGACAAGGGTCTTTTCTTGTATTTGGGCATTTTTTCCAGCGATTGTAAATGGCCATTTTCCCTGGTAGAGGAGACCTAAGATTCTTATTGAAGGACTGATAAGAAATCAACTTTGGCAATAAAATTGTGTTGTGTATGATTTAATTGCTAGTATATTATGTTGTGCTAAAGTTGTTTTAAACTTAGGCATTTTAGTGTGTTTATTTTGCTTTGCGAAACTATCAGAACATAAACCAGACCTGGGGTGCATGGAATTCTAACATGGTATTGGAGCACTTTGGAGAGCAGTTGTGTTAGATTTGTGCACAGTTGGCAGCCCTAAGAGGGAGCTGAGTTGTTTTGTTGTTGAAGGATTGACAGTTTGTCTCTTGGATTTTTGGGTAAGAATTCAACAAACAAGATGGTTTCTGGCTTGAGGATTGAGGACTGGTTGGATGGGATATCCAACTATAGTTCGTGGAAGGAAATAATCAAGCTCGTGCTTTTGGTGAGTGATCTGTGGGAGTATGCCTACACCAGGATTGCTATGCCAACTGAGGCTACATAGTTGGCAAGGTATAACAAATTAGAGACTTAGAGGGAGTCAGGTTTTAGGGGGAGTTCACAGATTCAGAGGGAGAGTCAGCGACCCTAGCAGAGCGCGTTCAAATGTAAGAAAGGAGTCTTCCAAAACCGACAAGGTGTCATGGTCTGGCTTAAAGGCCATGCATGATAAGGATAAGCAGGAGGTTTCTAGTAGCAAGGTAACTCCCAAGAAGGGCTCAATTCTTATAGCAGGTTTTGCTTCAGTGACTAAAGAAGAAGCTTATGATGAGTGTTGGAGAGCAGCTGTGAAAAAGGACTGTGTTCCAGTGTGGGAAATAGAGTCTTCTAGGGAATGGAAGTACCTCCCTCGCTAAGAGGGAGTTTTGAAATTTGGTAGCATTGGGATGTACTCTCATGTGCCCATGGTGCTGGGTTTGTGAGAGGATTACACTGATAGAAGTGATTTTATGAATGTATAGGCTAAGACCCACGGTATTTTGATGACCCATGGTATCGTACACTTTAAGGAAAAGTATTAATTAGAAGCTAATGAAGAGGCTTGAGATCGATATTGGAGAGGAGAATAATGGATGTTTCTTCTTGATTGGGGTTCTGATTTTCTAAGGAAACTGCAGCTAGGCCGAGGGCTAGCAGGTGGCCAGTTGGATGATATACACAGATCGCTGCAAACAAGGAAGGTCACAGGGCCTGTGTGCAAGGGTTTAGGGCCCAAAAGAAAGGGTTGGGTCTACACAGCAGCTAGGACGAGGCTATGAGCCCTACTGTGGAAGACCGCAAAGAAAAGGGGGCTTGTAGGGCATCTGCAGCTAAGCAGCAAGGTGCTGGAACCTGTGTAAGGGCTTACCTGCTAGTTTAGCACAGGTCAAGGCCTGTGTGAGGACTTTTGGGTACTCCACAGGTTGAGAGGAAGGAATTTGGGCCCTAGTTTAGGGTTGGATCTGTGGCAGGAACAACCTGTAGCTAGAAGGAAGGGCTGGGGGGTGTTGTTTGGAGGCTGGGACATCAGGCTGCAGCAGAAGGCCAGGCCACAGGCCTGTTGAGTACTATCCACAGCTACAGGGAGGTCCATTGAGGCCTATAGGAGTCCTGTGTAAGGGACGTGGGCTACGCGAGATAGCCTTAACAGGACAGATCAGCATAGAAGGAAGTTTGCAGGTGGTCTGAGATTTTAGAGGGCTGGGTAAGCCCCTTGGTGCTACAACAGTATCCTAAAGTGGCAGCAACAAGGTGATGAACTGCTGTAGGGGTTCTGTGGTAAAGGGCAACCACGAAAGCATTGTTTGCAGTGCAGCGAGGACTTGAAGGATTAATCCTCAGAGCATGGAAATTGACAAGGGTTTTGTCTTGTATTTGGGCATGTTTTCTAGGGATTGTAAAGGGCCATTTTCCCTAGTAGAGGAGCCCTAGGACTCTTATTAAAGGACTGATAAGAAATCGATTTTGGCAAGAAAATTGCTTTTTCATTGTATGATCTAATTGCTGATATATTCCACTGTGCTAAAGTTGTTTTAAAGCTAGGCATTTCAGTGTATTTATGTTTTTGTGTTTTGTGAAACTGTTAAAACATAGACCAGACCTGGGGTGCATGGAATTCTAACACCACCAAACATTTCCATACCACCTAAATTGCAATTCAACCTCATTTTATTATGACCATTATAAGGTAGACGATACACCCACTTTGGGTTCTTTCGATTTGGCTGTTTGAAATGTCTAGAGCACTGATAGAATTTTTAAACCTATGCAACAAAAAATATAGCGAAAACTTAGAATACAAATCCACAAAAACTTCAAAAATGCTCCAATTAAAATAGCTAACTACATAAGTGTTAGAGCTTCCATTCAAAAAGGGCAAGAAGAGATATATCTAATGGTTGTTGCATACCCTATACTAAATCTTGAAAAACAAAGAAAAGGAAGGCATCATTATTTTTACATACATGGGAATATGGATATGGTATATTGGAGTAGATCTCCACTCCACTAATGGTTTTAGCTGAAGGAAAAGAAAACTATGGATTTTCCCTTGTTTGCTTGATGAAAAATTGTCACACTATCCTCAGAGCTAAATCCCCACTTAAGAAAAATCACAAATGACAATAAAAAACCCAAACCAGTGTTTTATTCTGAACATTCCAGCAGCAGAGCAATGATTTCCCATCCACTCGTGATAATTATTGTGGTAAATTAAATTATTGCAATAAATATAAAGAGGACAAATAATTGTGATAATTAGGTGATATTATTGGAAACTTCAGTTTCAGCGATATTATCATTGTAAATTCGATAATATCATGATAAAGTGCAACACTGATAAAAATAAATTTGTTTCTGTTTGTAACTGTCATAGCTAGATGAATACGAAATAGCTTCTTATGATAGGATGCGAGAATTGGGCATACTGTGGAAGTGGTTTAGGAGTTTATGAAATAAGATGATGATCGAGATCGTTCAGAATGCCAAGACACTGAGTAATAATGGAGATACATGCCTATAACTTCCTACAATCATCAAAATATTATTAGATTGTGCTTTCTAGTCATACATTTCCCCTCACCCTTTCCTTATCTTACAGTATTTATATGAAAAGAGGATCTCACAAGTGCCTGTTTGCGTTTATTGAGTGATGATAAACTCTACAACCTTGAAAGTCTTCCATCCTCCAAGCTGAGCTCTTTGGCAGGGCCAAACTAATACAGATCAAGGATGTGAAACATATGGTCTAATTGCCAAGAATTGTTAATTAAGGCCATGACCATAACATTATGTTGGCTTTTAAAATGGATTTGGTGCTGTCTAGCTCTGTTATGATTAGATTTGTACCTAATATCTTACCATGTTAGGATGCAGGAATTGACCATATTGCAGAAGTGGTTTAGGAGTTTATGAATAAGTTGGTGATTTAGATCATTTGGGATGCCAAACACCAAGGATCAATGGCAAGACATGATTCCAACTTGCTACAATCTTCTGAATGCTATTTAGATATAACTCATGGCAGCATAAGAAGATGAGATATCAAAATGAACTTTGTTATGAGAATGGACATGAGAAAATATTCTGTGGATTTGTCATGAAAAATCATTGAACTTTCAAGGAGATGCTTGCCAGGCTCTAGCTATCTATAACGTCTTTGTATCACTCATTGGATGTTCAATCAAGCAATTACACATCAGAAGGTTGCTTGAAAGCTAACATGGAAAGGAACAAGAAGGGCTCTAACCTATCCCCAGCCCCAACCTGGGAAGATTGAAGATGTGCTGTCATGAACATCTAGTTGGTTATGATAAGATTAAGATATTTTGAGGGCGGGGCATCAAGGTATCAATGAAGCTTCATATTTGATATACAGAGAACTCCGATAGGTACTTTAAATAGGAGTCTCATTAATTTTCCGTAATACAAGACTAGTATCATTGCAAATTTAAATGTAGGATATTGCTCTCAGAGAGGAAAGCTCAAATCATATGGATGTATTTTATCCTTTAAATGTTTACTGAGTGATGGTATTTGTCTCTGTTAACTTGGTTGACTCAGACATTATGAGAGAGCTGTTTTGTCTGTCTTATTGTCATGTCACCAATGAAATTCAGTGGTGTACTTTTGTAACCTAATGACTAATATTAACCTCAAGAGTTGAGGGAAAGCCATCTGCAGGCTTTGGAAATCTCACCATGGAGATTTATAGGATTACTGTGATGCTACACTTTGTTCTCTCCAAATTTCTTGTAGATTGTTGATGATTGAGACTTGTCTTTTTAACATTTATTTATCATCTGCCCATTATTGCCTTCCATATGTAACTGAAAATGGACTTTTTTATTTGTTGGAGCAGCTGTTGCTCTTTCTCGGGACCATAAACCAAATCAAACTGATGAGCGTCAACGAATTGAGGATGCTGGAGGATTTGTTATGTGGGCTGGTAAGAAGTTGGGAAATGAGTACTCTGAAAATTTGAGTTATTTCTGTGAATATAGAATGATTTTTTACTCTTCATTTAGAGTTCATTTGATCCTGTATTACCAAAGAAACTTTTATATGCAATAAACCCAACAATTTACATTTTGATATAGGTACGTGGCGTGTTGGGGGGGTTCTTGCTGTTTCACGTGCTTTTGGTGACAGACTTTTAAAGCAGTATGTTGTTGCTGAGCCAGAGATTCAGGTAAAAGTAAATATATTCTTTGCCAGAAATGTTGGTCAATGTCACATTTGTACTTATCTTCTATACAGGGTGGTGATATGCTAAATCAGTGCAGCCTAAAATATTGGATGCAACAAAGTTTTTTTTTGCACTGTGATAGTGTCATGCTTTTTGTGTGTTGATGACAGCAATTATTTTAGATTGTTTTGTCAATAACTTGCTTGTTCTTTACACCCTTGTCGGTAATTTATCTTGTTGACAAACTCCTTGTCGGTGAGACCAAGTTTCCTTGTTGGAAACACTCTTATCAATCAACTTCCTTGTCAATGAAGACCTTAATTTCAACTACTCGTCAAACAAATTAAGCATTTTCCAGCCATTTTGTTTAATACTTCATGATCTATTGTAGATCATACTTTCCCACTTATACAGATTAGGGTGTTTTCTAGCCACTCTGCTTAATACACAAGTCTCCAAAAGTTTTCTAATGAAGAAGAAGATCAACAATTCAGTGACTTTGCTTCTCTCATTCCATTTTTCTTTCATCAGTAATTGTTGTTTGCTTAATGTTGTTCTATTGAGTCTTCACTTGTTGTAATGATCTCATTATCTGGATTTATAGTACATCAATTGGACCATTCTAGATCTAGAACTCACTGACAACTCATCAGTGGAGCATGTCAACACGTTATCAAAGATAAGGTTTACAACTCATGCCAAGGTGGTCTTGGACTTTGTGATAGGGACTGATAGTCTAACAATCGTGGAAAATGTGGTGGGCCAATTGCTATGATTGGTAATAAATTTTATCATTTTCTTCCCTCTTGTACAATGTACCATTCCATTTATAATCATGGTCCGCCATCTTAACAATACCATGCATCAAGATTCAAGAGGTTCAATGTGAACCAAAATACCCTAACCAAAATATGTTAAGTACATATCCTTGATGATTTCTCTTGCTACCTTACAATTAGTTGCAGTATCAGTGATGACTTGAATACATTGTATGATCCAATCTCTTGAATGGTTTTAATTAAGGGTTTGCAATATTAATATGAGCATTATAACGATTTAAGTAGTCATAGGTTGAAAGGAAGATTGTACCGCTAGCAGACACACCAAGAATATTTATTAATGGCATGCCTTTAATGTTTGTCCAACTATCAAATGCAATAGATACCCCTGTATTTGTTCCAATTATTTGTAAGTTTTTCCAAAGCACTGTGATAGAGTTCATGCTTTTTCTGTGTCAATGATAGCAATGATTTTAGATTGTTTTGTTGATGACTTGCTTGTTCTTTACACTCTTGTTGGTAATTCATCTTTTTGTCAAACTCCTTGTTGGTGAGTTTCCTTGTTGGCAACACTCTTATTGATCAACTTCCTTGTCAATGAAGACCTTAATTTCAACTCATTGTCAAACAAATTAAGCATTTTCCAACCATTTTGTTTAATGCTTCATGATCTATTGTAGATCATACTTAACCACTTTAACAAATTAGGGTGTTTTCTAGCCACTTTGGTTCATATTGAAGTCTCCAAAAGTTTTAGAATGAAGAAGATGAGGAACAATTTAGTGACTCTGCTTTTCTCATTCCATTTTTCCTTCTTCAATAATTGTTGTTTGCTTAATGTTGTTCTCTTAACTCATTGTATTGATCTCATTATCTAGATTTATAGTACATTAATTGGATCATGACAACACCTCATCAAAGATAAGGTTTACAACTCATACCAAGGTGGTCTCAGACATTGTGATTGTCTAGGGACTCATAGTCTAACAATCGTGGAAAATGTGGTGGACCATTTGCTATGATTGGTAATAAATTTTATCATTTTCTTCCCCCTCTTGTACAATGTACCAATCCATTTATAATCACGGTCCTTCATCTTAACAATATCATGCATCAAGATTCAAGAGGTTCAATGTGTGAACCAAACACTCTAACCAAAATATGTTAGGGTACATATCTTCGGTGTCCAAAATAAGTTAGGATACCTCTCCATAAGCATCTTTCCAGTAACAACATAATTTGCAGCATTATTCGTTATGACTTGGACAACATGTTGTGGACCCACCTCTTGAATGAACACATCCAAAAAATCAGATAATAACTGTGCATTTTTGATTCGTGCATATGCATCAATAGATTTCATAAACATTGTCCTCTTGGGACAATTAATCAAGAAGTTAATAAGGGTTATACACTTTTGATCGGTCCAACCATCCGACATCACAGTGCATCTTGTGTGTGTGCCCATGAGCCCCTAAACTCCTCCAATATCTTAGTGCATTCATCGTTTTCATTCTGAAGAATGTGCTCTCTAAAGTAATCATATGAAGGGGCTTTATTCCCCGGGCCAACAAAAGCAATAACATCAACTGCAAGCTGAAAAAATGGATTGTTCCTGGAAATGTTGAAAGGAATCTCACTCCAAAGAAGACACCTGCCTAACAATTTGTCAGCTTCTTCCTTCTCTTTTTTTTAAGAGCTCAAGTGATAGATGGTTGTGCTCCAACTGTGGTTCTAAGAACAAAAAATGATGAGACAACATGGGGTTGAGTGTAGATATTGATGCTGGAGAAGAACCAATATCACTCTCAAGGTCACCTCCCAATCCTGCCACTCCACCCTTTGCCATTTGACTCTTTAGAGCTGCCTTGGCACTTTGGTTGTCTCTATTTCTTCTAATGATTTGATGGCTCTTCGAATGATTTTTGGATTTGTGTATGTGCAAGACCCTACGTCATGTTTAGGAATTTGTGCAAGGTGGAACTTGAATTTGTATACCCCTCTGTCGTATGATGCCCACACAACTTGCAAGTCAAATTTGATTTGTCAAAACCTCCATCAGGTTCACCAAATTCCCATAGAGGGTCCAATTTCCTTTGGCATATTTGTAACTTTGTTGAATCTTGAGTTTTAATGTAAGATTGAAGCTTGAAGTTTGAACCTTGGGCACATGAATAATTGCAAGTTAAACAATTGAAATTAAAATTTACATACAACATTTTGAATTTTTGATAAAAGAAACCCTCAAATCAATGCAACAATAATGGAAAAAAACATATTCATACCCAAGCAAAAATCATGGAAAAAAACTAGGGCACAAGAAGGAATTAAACAAAGAAAACTAACAATCAAGATTGTGCATTTTTTACCAAAAAAACCCTCCACTAAATGCAACAAAAATGACAAAAAAAAACAAATTCAAATTCAAGCAAAAATCATGGAAAATATATGGGTGATAGAAACCCAAGGGAAAACAAGAAAAAAACAAAAAAAGGGCCAAATTTGATGCCCATACCTGAAAACCACACCCTGTTGAAGAAACTTGGTCCAAACTTGATTTTTTTTTGCTGGGATGCTTAATTCCTTCACTTTTTTCCTCTCTTCCCCTTGTAGACGAGTTCTCCTACTCCTTAGCTTCAACCTTTGCTCTTTATCTGTAAAATGAGAGAAAAAAACCAAAATTTACCTTTAAAATTTCTTTGCCGCACGACCCGATGATTTTTTCAGGTCGACTAAAAAATCTCAATAAAATCACGATTTTTTCAAGTTGAAAAAATCACTAATTTTATTGGGTGACTTTATCGGCAACACGGAAAAATCACATTTTTTTGAAAAAATCGCGATGTTTGCAACTCTGGTTTTAATTAAGGGTTTGCGATATTAATATGAGCATTATAATGATTTGAGTAGTCATAGGTTGAAAGGAAGATTGTACCGCTAACAGACACACCAAGAATATTTATTAATGGCATGCCTTTAACGTTTTTCCAACTATCAAATACAATAGATACCCCATATTTGTTCCAATCATTTGTAAATTGTTCCAAATCACTATGGAGTTTGGTGCTTTCCTTATCAAACCCCATGGTTGTAGCTTTGTCATGCTAAAGGTTCCTTTACCCCTTAGGGGTACCATTAATGGCTTGTACTGTTTCATGTCAATAGGGCGAGTGAAGAACATTGAATGGTATGCCACATACGAAGAAACCTATTTCTTTTTTTTTTTCTTTGGAACAATTTACAAATGATTTGAACAAATTTGGGGTATTCATTGTATTTGATATTTGTAGCTCAAGCAGGTGCTTTTGTACATTTTTAAGTGTCTAGGCGTGCAAAAGTTGCCCAAAGCCTCCTTATATACTTTCTCCAACATGAACAAATTCTTTTTGGCTTATTGAGCTAAAGTAAACTAAGGAAAAACAAAGTAAATTTCTTTAGTTATTATGCTTTAATCTTAACCCTTGATCTTAAGTGATGCAAGATCTAATCTCAACCGTCAATCGCTTTGGAGATTAGGGTTAGGGATTTAACTCAATGTGAAGTTATGAAAATAAGGCTAGAGATAGGAAGACACCATACAACAACACAAGATTGAGAGGAATCTTAGGAAGACACCATGCTATAATACAAGATCGAGAGGAATCTCAGTGAGTGTGCTGGGTTCGGGGAAGGGGCAACAAGGAGATCTAGGCTAGCCAAGGAGGGCTTGATTAGTTAGATCAGCTCCAGTGTTGTATATATTTCCTTAGTTGGGCCATTTTCCCTGGAAGGGAGCCCATGTAAGTTTTGAAGAATTTAATGAAGAACTATGATTAGGTAGAATTTGTATGCCATTTTTTGTCATGATTGAGATTTGTAAAATTGCTTCTGTTGAATCTTTGTGTTATTGAACCTAGCTGTACATTTAATTGGTAGATTATTAATCTGCTAGGAATTAAGTGTTGGGTGCTAGGTTTGCAGGAATTCTAACACCCTGGCGAAACTTGAATTTTTTTGCATCCATGTCATCCTTTACAACCTTGGTTTAGGAAATTTGATATTGTTGTACGCCATGAATGCAAAAGCAAGAATCGACTAGTATGGGTGAATGGGGATCAACCACTAAATGTTCTTTTTGAACTTGACATTTGATTCTTAGATTCAAACCTTGTTTTTTTGGATTTGTTTTATGAGGCCTCCTCTTCCCTATATTTATTTTTATCTTTGATAGCACATGCTCACAAGTTTTAGTTTCTTGTAGCCTTACCTTCATTCTAAGGCATAATCCCTTTCTCAATCAAGTACATGAATCTATGTATGTTGCATGACAATGGGAGTATATACTTTTCGTCGTTTGACCCTTTTTTTGTTGATGTTTGTAATCTAACAAGAACTTTCGTACAAGTGTAGTGTAGGATGTGTGGAAATTGTAAAAAAAAGGTCCTTTCTATTTTGTAATTCACCTTAATTAATGTCATTTATTGAAGTGAAGATTTTTTTTTTTAGTGAATTGATTAATGTCTAATAAAATGTAAAGTATTCACTTTAGTCATTTAAATGTAATCTCCAATGTTGATTGGAATTTAATTTCAATCTCATTGAGAGATTAGGGTTATGAGATTTGGAAGTCAACTCAATGTTATATAAGAAAGAAAAGTGAAAGGAAAAGACATAGAAAGTGTTAGAAAAACATAAGTGGGAGAGTCATAAAGGGTTTTCACTCAGTGTGCAAGTTCAAAGGAGAAAAGAGGAAACCATGTGAGCGACAAAAGGAGATTAACCCACCTCTTAGAAATTGAAGAGGCCATACATAACAGGTGTAGAGGCAACTTCAGGAGGCCGTTCAAGTTTATAGGAAAAATTTGAAATGTTACTTTGATATATAACAATGGATACGAAAGGCTCCTTAAATAACAAATTACAAATGATGTTTCTATAAGAGAAATAGAAACAATCATGAATTGAACTAAACTAAGAAACAAGGAGAGTTTATAAAATACATAACGATGTTTCTATAAGAGAAACAATTGTGAATTGAACTAAACTAAGAAATAGGGAAAGTTTCTTAAATACATAAATGACCCTTAAATATGACAATAATTACATCAATACCCTCCCTTAATGGTTACTCTATTAACTACACCAAGTTGCCCCCTTAATTTTACAAATTTGTCTGGGCTCAAAGACTTGGTTAGAATATCCATAGTCTACTCCTCAGTTGAACATATTGCAGGATCAAAGTGCCATCTTCAACAAGTTGTTGGATGAAATGACAATGCAACTCTACATGTTTTGGTATGCTCGTGGAAGACTGGATACTTGGCTAGTTTTAACACCCCTTGATTGTCACAAAACAAGGGTGAAGGCCTTGCTTGAGACATTTTCATGTCAAAACACATACTATGTAGCCATACTGCCTCACATGCTGCTTTAACAGTTTCCTAATACTTTGCTTTTGTCGAGGAAAGAGCTACCTCCTGCTGCTTCTTACTGGTCCATGTGATTGCACACGTACCAAGACTAAAGACATGCCCATAAGTAGAATTCCTACCATCAACAAAACCTACACAATTTGAGTTTGTAAAACGAATTAGTTGAGGATCTTTTCTTCTGCTGTACAAAATGCTAAAGTCAGGTGTCCCTTTCACATATCTCAGTACACGTTTCATTTTAACCCAATGCTCTGCTTTAGGGCTGTCATGAAACGAGATATGTAGCTCACAACATAGCTAAGATCATGTCTAATCGTTGTAAGATAGATGAGATTGCCAAATAGTCGCCGAAATGTGGATTCGTTCACCACCGGTGAACTTGATTTGGCTGATAGTTTCATTCTTTTCTCCATAGGTGTAGATGAATATTTGCAATCTGTCATCTTGAACTTATCCAACAAACTCCTGGCATCTCCATTGAGGAATGAAAATGATGCCAGTTGTTTGCCAAACCTCTATGTCAAGACAATGATGCAAAAGTCCCAAAATGTTCATATCAAATGCTTGACACAAATTCAGTCTGATTTGCTCAAGCAACTGTTCCCCATTACTAGTAATGATGATATCACCCACATAGATGACAAGAAGAATGATGTCATTACCAACACTCTTGACATACAAGTTAGGATACGAAAGACTTCTTTGAAAGCCCTATGCAACCAAGTATTGATCAATCTTGATGTACCATGCCCTAGGGGCCTACTTTAGGCCCTAAAGAGCCATTACCAGTTTGCATACCTGGTGCTCTTTACCTGCAACCTTGACGCCTTGAGGCTGCGTCATGTAGAACTCTTCCTCCAAATAACCGGAGGAAGGCACTCTTCACGTCCATTTGATGAACTTTCCTGCCAGGCCGTGTTGCAATGGCTAGAACCTGTTGGATGGTGCTCATCTTTGTTGTAGGAGCAAAGGTTTTCTCATAGAGAAACCTTTAACCATCAATCAAGCTTTGTAGTTATCTAGAGTTTCATTAGTTTTGTACTTCACTCTATAGACCCATTTGTAGCCAATGGGTTTCTTTTGTGGTGGAAGATCTAATAGAACCCAAGTGTTATTCTTCAAAAGACTATGATGCTCAACTTCCATAGATTTTTCTCATCAAGTTTACTTTTTGCCTTTGAATAGTTATGGGGCTCATAAACACTTTGAATGTTAGCCATAAGAGCAAAGTTCATTGTGTTTGTCATGCTCTTAACTCGAGATGATCTACCCTCAACGAATTCATTATCTCGAACATCACCGATGAGATTTTCCCACAACTTATGGCAGAGAGTAGGCCCATTTTCTTCCAAATGAGGAGGACCAACATGACTTAAGTTGCATGGTATGAAATAATCTGGATGTTGATTCAGGTTGTCCTAAAGGAAATATGGTGGTACATTGTTATTCTTAGGAGAGATTCCACAGGTTCAGGTCAGGTGGAGCTAATGGAATCCTAACATTCAAATCTTTTGTCCGCAGAGGTTGATCTCCAGGATGTTGGATGCGAGAAGAGAGAAGAAAGGGCCCACCTTCTTCATAAAAACCACATTTCTACTGAATTTGAGACAGTCAGTGTCTAAATCAATTGACTGATTGGCCTTATGATTGTCACTGTAGCCTATAAGCATAAGCTTCTGACTTTTGGATTCCAATTTGGTCCTCTTTGCATCTGGAATCCAAACATATGGAGTTGAATCAATAACCTTGACGTGGCTGATATTTGGTTTCCTCCCAGACCATGATTCTTCGAGAATCATCTTCTTGATGGTATGTGTGGGATACCGATTTAGAAGGTACACTACAGTATACGTTTTCTTAGCTGAAAACTTCTTAGGAACATTTTTGTTCTCCAACATACAACGAGTCATTTCCATAATGGTACAATTCCTCTGTTCAATGCCATTCTGTTGAGTGGTATAGGGCGTGGTAAGCTGACGCTTGATACCATGTTTAGCACAAAAATTTGTGAATTCATTGGAACATGATTCACCCTCATTATTTGACCTAAGAGTTATGATTTGATATCCCGACTCTCTTTCAACTAATGCTTTAAACTTATAGAATTCATTAAACACATTTGATTTTACCTTTAGGAAAACACCCACATTTTCCTACCCAAATCATCAACAGATAGAAGAAAATACCTAGTGCCAATGATTGATGTAATATTCATTGGTCCATAAACATCTACATGAACCAACTGCAAGACCTTGAATACTCTCTAAGCTTGATTTTTTGAGAATGGAGTTTGATGTTGCTTCCCTGCTTGGCAAGTTCTGCACACACCGTGTGTCTGCTGTTGAATCTCAGGCAAGCACTCTACCAAATTCTCTCGAGCCAACTCAGAAAGATATGATAGGTTGAGATGCCCATATCGCTGATGCCAAAGAGTGTTGATGGATGAACTCTTTGCAACCATGGAAGCTCCTAAGACTCTCCAGTATCAATCAACTTATACAATCCATGATCTTCGAGGCCAACTGCAATTGTTTTCTTGGACTCCTTGTCAACAATGTGTCATTTCTGTGTCATTTACATTGAGAAATATGAGATCTCTCCCGCTAGAGATGATCTAAATGTTGCCATTGCCAACAATTGTATACTCTTCACCTCCACTAAAGATCACTAAAGATCACTGTAAGTTTTTTGAGTTTTCTCATTTTTTAGCTCTCTGAAGTTGACCAGTTTTTTTTTTCTTCTTGATTCTCCGACTGCCTGAGTATGTTGGAGTCCTGTTTGACTGGGAATTCACCTCTGTCCTTTGGTTGTTTGCTTCTATCTACCGATTTCACGTTTTAAGCCCTAGGTCATCTAGTGGCTTAGTGTATCGAGCCCTCCTTGGGAGTTTTGGTGTTTGGATTGTCCTGTCAACTACCTGATTGATTCTCCACATTCTCTAAGTAGTTGTTCATTGTTTTATTGCGATTTTTGGGTGATTGTTCATTTCTTCATTCGAAACTCGTTTGGTCTTGCTTTGGACCTAGATCACACGGTCCATCGGAAGCTTTTGAGTCTTTTCTTCGCTTTGAGAGACTTTGGTCGATTTGGGGATCTGATTGCTTGTGTTGTTGAGTGAAATGTGTTTGTTTCGCTCTCTTGAATATCGTTTCTCAAGTTGCTCCATTTGTTTTCAAGTTTGATTAGTGCATATTAGCCATTAAACATTGAAAAAAAAAAAAAAAAACTCTTTTGCTTTTGTTAATTAGTGCAAATTGTGATCTTTTCCTTATCACTAGTGATTAGTGTTTTGAATGAAAAGTTGTCAATTGCGTTAGTTGCATTAGAGATCTCGTTGCTTGGTTTCCTTTCATTTCGTTTGTGTAAAAGCTCTCAACTCTTCTCTAATTAGTTTTCATCGAACGAAATGATGCACTGTGGCATATAGCTTTGCATTTAGGAGACACTACATACGATAGGGCCTGGAAATTGAAACTTAATTGAAGATCAACTGTAAAATTTATTCAATTAACCTAAGGCAGCATTGGAACTTAACGAAATATATTTAGAAGGTCTAGGCTAGAGACGTGTTCCGGCGTCGTTAAACCTAGCAGCTGTCGTTCGCCTGTTGGCTTTAGACAGCGCTAGTACGGACTTGCGCTCCCCGTACCGTCGCGTATATAAAGGGAGACCCCCCTAGGTTTTCAATCCTTTATCCACAGGAAGCCGAGTCTGCCGCCCTATACCCGTGATACACCGAACACAGCATTCGGGGAGACTACCTGCACGTACGGAAAGTCCTTGGTCGATTTCTGTTTCATTATTGAAACCAAGGTGTATATTGCAGTTCACGGATATTTGGTACACCTTTTGTGCCTAGTTTTTCCTGAGCAGTCATTTGGTCTTTTCTGACTCCCTAAACTTGAAAAGACCGTCGAGCGCTTGTCCTTTCACGCTTGTATCAAATCTGAAAGAGATAGAGTCATCTTTCTATTGTTTCTTGACTCTTAAAATATGAAACGATAGAGTTTCTTACTTTTCAATGCGGTAAAATTAATCACCCACGATTACACGCCCGCTTAGATATTGCTTGTTGACCGTTTGATCGTGTGTCTTGACTTGTTTTCGGCCCGTGTGTGGTTTTGAGTTTTGATGGCAACTTTTTCAGAGTTTACCAACCAAGGAATCCCCTCAGAAGGGAATCCTGGTCATTTTCCTCCTTTTGGAAATGTTGGTGCTCCTTACATGGCGACATTGTCCCTTCCTGGGTTAACTGTTGGGTTGCCTGTTTGGTTGTTTTCGACCTCTGTACTCCCGAATGTCTCCACTACTGTTCAATCAGTTCCTCCGCCGGAACAACATCATGTTGATTCCAAGGTGGACCTCTCCCCTTCTTCGCCTGTTTCTGCGTCATCCTCTTCTACTTCGCCTGGTGAAAGTCTGGATTCAAGTAACCAGGTGACTAAGAAGAAGAAGAAGAAGACAAAGAAGAAGAAGTCTGATAAGCGAGAGGCTAAAAGTGCAGCCACTGTTTCTGAAATATCTCCTCCCGATAAACCTTCCAACCCTCCACGGAAAGTCAAGTTCCCTTGTCTGTTGTGCACGGGAGACCATCTTCTTCGAGACTGCCCTGGCATCCCCAAGGTGCTCGAAGCATGGTCCGATGGCCATCCGCCATTGCCTTTGACTTCCAGGAGCCAAGTTGGGGGCATGTCTTCAACTGGTACTGATAAGGCTCTTAAGAAGCAGGGTAAGATCACCAATCCCTGTAAGTTGTGTGAAGGGCACCATGCCATTCACCTTTGTCCTTATATGGATGAAGCCAAGCAAGTCTTGGACAACCCAGCCGGTTCTACACCACGCCTTCCACCTGGTTATAATCGGCTTTCTTTGAGTCCTCCGCCAGCTGATCCTATGATTGGTCAAGAGTCATCCTTGGTCGATCCCACTCCCCCAGAAATTCAAATTCACGAATCCGTCCCCGACCAACCATTGGTCGTCGGATCGGTTGAACTGGCCCCGTCCGCGGTGCACCAGGTCTTTTCTGTCGAGAGTGGATCTCACACCCCCCATGTCCTTCTGATCTCTTCAGATTCTTCAGACTTGGAGAAAGATTCTCCTGTCCCTGTACTTCAAGAAGCCCCTCCTCCGCCTCCCATGATGGAGGCTCCAAAGGATATTCCTCCCGCCTTCGAGATGGAGGTCATGGAGGATGCTTCTTCTACCGTAACATCAGGGGAAGACCTTCGCTTGTCGATGGTAGCCCCTCCGAGTAGTTTGGTCGCTTCCTTTGACTGGAATCGATTTGCAGGATTTCGCCTTCCGTCTTATGTGCCTTTCGAGATCACAGTACAGGCTCTTGGTCTGGTTGTACCCAGCACCATTATAGACGAAGGTGCTTCTGTTAGTATTCTGTCATCAACTACCTGGCAAGCTTTCGGTTCGCCGCCGCTTGCGCCCGTTACGCAGAATCTGTTGACATTCAATAGAAGAACGAGCCAACCATTGGGGATCCTTCCAAGGTTACCTGTTACTTTGGGAGGCAAAACTGTCCATATGGACGTGATGGTCGTTCCAGGCCCCTTGGATTTCAATCTGCTTTTGGGGCGCGATTACACCTATGCCATGGGAGCGCTTGTCTCCTCCCTCTTTCGCGTGATGTGCTTTCCACACGAAGGACAGATCGTGACCATTGATCAGCTTTCGTTCTTTGGTCCTAATGTGGCAACTGGTCCACCATCACCCCCTCCGGGTTTTTATCCACCCGTTGTATCTGCTCTACCGCAGGTCAACTATGTGGCCACTTACCTCGTGCCTGTGCTCAGTGATGATGCCGTTGTGCATAATGTGCTGGGGGCATTGGGTCCTGACTTCCAGGATGTTTCCCTTCCATCAGGGGTAGAACTCTTGGAAGCACCGCCTTCTTGTTCATTTTGAGGTAAGTCGGTTAGAGCACGGTTTCCTCCCTGGGTCAAGCTCTTTAAAAAATGAAACCAGGATCTCGGAGCATCGTTCCTCCACTTGTGTCAAGCTCTTAAAAATAATGAAACAAGTTGTTTGAGGATAGTTCTTTTAAGTGTGTCAACCTCATTAAAATAATGAAACACGAGCATGTTCAATTCGACTTTTTGTTTTGAACCTTCACTCCATTTTCAATGGACTGAAGCTTGGGGGGCATGCACCTCGAATTGAGACACCATGCTGAGGGGCATGCCCGTCTTCCTTATTTCAAGCATAGTTTGCATATGTGTGTGTTCATGTGTGCTTTTAAGCTTGCGTAAAAATGAAATGTGTGATTAGATACATTGTGTGAATACATTTCGCATTGGGTCGTTTGTTATGTAACTGATACATTAGATTACATTTGTATTAGACATTTGCATCACATATAAAAACATCATCACATGTAAAGAAAGATCCATCCAAAATAGTCATATGTATATATATATATATGTGTGTCGAAATGTTTGCACAGTGTGCATCACAAAACTCAAAAAATATACATAATCGTCTTAGTACATCCAGAGATGCTATGTCTCTCAAAAAATAGGTGTGGTATAAATCCTAAGGACTAATCCGCATGGTGCTCATGATAGCACGTCACTGCACGCACTAGGCGCCTTAGGATTCGGTGGATCCGACTCGGAACTCCCACCGTGTGGCGCTGGTATGCCATCGGTACGTCTGCTAGCCGGGCATAGTCTGGGATCCCATGGGCAATCCCCTCGAGGTTCTGGATCAGTTCATCTCCTCCGGTGCCTTCCCCCTGAATCTCAGGGGCGAGTTGTGTCCTCCGGGAGATTGGAGACATCCCGGCTGGTCTCTCAGGTTCTACATCTGCGTGCATATATAATTGTGTTAAGACGAATGTGTATTAACAAAAAAAAACATATAAACATAAAATCAAAAATATGAGGTCTTACCCAGCTCCTCGTCCCAGTCATCTCCTTCTGGTAGTGGGAGATCTGGGTCCCCGGTAAAGTCAGTTCCCGAATAGGGCCAATCTTCCACGACGATCAGTTGGCGCCGTAGCCACCTAAAGAACTCTGGCCTCCAGGACATCTGTTGGCCACCTCCAGATCTGGGCATCAGTGCTGCCCAGCGAGCCATTCGTGGCTCTCGTGGTATCGGACTCGCCATTGCGGCCCCTTGGTCCTGGAAGATTGGTATGCGTTCCAGAATGAACGATACCAAGATGGAACCATACCCGAACTGTTTCAGTTTCCCCTGTTTGCACTTTGTGAGTTGTCTTTTCATGTTGATGGTTACTGCTTCTGCCCAGTTGAACAGTAGGGGACCCATGCATTCTGAGGCCAACAGGAGTTGGGTCTTCGTGGCCTCGTGCGGAGCCTGCGACCCAGCAGCCCGCGTAATGGTATGGAGAACTACTCTCAGTGCTAGATCAGGGATGGTGGAGATATCCACCTTCTTGCTTCCTGATCCTGTTTGTGCCCCTCGGCACACCCGTGCCATTACTTGTTCCATCTTTTCCGCGGATGGTCTGCTTCCAGTCAGTACAGGGATTGGACCTCTGCGGGACAATCCGGTAATGAAATAAATGTCAGTGACCTCCAATTCTAACACCTGGTCTCGTAGCCTGAACACTTGTTCATTTTCATCCCAGATGCTGAGTCGATATTGGAGGAGCTCGGGCTGAGCTCGTAAACATGGCGTGAGGAAGAACTTTTTCAATCCACAGTCTCTAAGTGCGTTCATGCAAGCTTGGCTTTGCATGGCCTGTTCATCCTCGTCTCCGTGCTCTCGTTCCTTCCATTCGATTGCCATTTTGAGCGATTATCTGCATTCACATGGTCAAAAACCCCTGATTAGATCTTTGATGAGCTTCAAATTCCAAGTGATTTGGTCTAAATATCAAAATTTTGGGCGAAATTTAAGGTTCGGCCGCTGGCGCGGCTGTTTTGCTAACAGTCGCGCCATGTGGCGCGAGCCCTTTATTAAAAAGAGCGCATTAGCGCGGGTCCGTGCCCGATACCCGCGCCAATGGGCGCAGCCCTAAATTTCAAAAAATGACCATACAAAGACTGATTCTTAAGGGAAAATCATTAAAAAATGAATGAAAATGTAGAGCAAGGGAGCGCCTTTTACCTGTGACAGACGAGAAGCTGAATGGTTGCCTGGATTGGTCGCAATCGTCGACGGAAGTTTCTGCTCCAAATGGACCACTGTTGTTTTATACCAAGGTAAATAGTAAAAGTAATTTTATTTTTACCAATTAGACATATTTATAACTTTTTCGACGTTAAATGAGTTTTAAAAGTTATTTTTATCAAATATTTGCATATGTTATGTCGAAAATGGATTTTACGCTTGCTTGGTATGTGCAGCAGCAGGTTTTTGCGACTTAAAAGATGGAGACGAGTTGTATTTTATACTTTTTCGGACTCGGTAAATACACGAAAAAGTCACTCTGGAGTCATCTTTCAGCTCTTTTCTCACTCTCTAAATATGAAAAGATTGCCGAGGCCCTTGTCGTTTCGATCTCGTTAAAATGGACACGAATCGACATTCACCCAGTATAAGTTTAACCCTTTTTCGGGCTGGGATGGATTGATTACGAAAAAGGAATACCCTAGCCTATCGCGACTAGGAGGTTTTTCCGGATATTGTTTTCTACCTTTTCGGATCTGGGGAACTATTTACGAAAAGGGACCTGTGGAGTTTTCTTTTCCGCTGTCTTTTCAAACTCTCTAAACATGAAAAGACGCCGAGTTCTTCCTTTGTCAGACTCGTTAAACCCTGATGACATCGGATCTAGTTGAAATGACGTTCTCCGAGTTTCTCCTTCCTAGGACTCGTTAAATGCACTAGGATGGATTCGCCCGAAGGGCGGACTTATATCGCAAGCATATGCTATCCCCTTCAAGCTTGTTATTAAAAATAATTGGGGTACTCGCCAGAAATGGTGGGGGAAAAATGGAACCATCGTCGTTGTCGTCGGCCGTATGTCGCTCTTGAACATGGCACTTGTCTGCATCCGTGTCGGGTTGAGGACATCTCATCTCGTTGCTTCACTTTGCCTCCATGGGTTTGGGTAATCTCTTTTGACCTCTCATCTGTTCACTGCCTCGTCACCATGACCTCTGATCCGTTGATGTCAAATACTGCCAAATCCATTGTCGTGCCGTTTATGTGTTCAAGAGAAGTTGGCCTCTGCAAATATCAACCTTCCTCTGTTTCTCATACGATCCTGATTCACAACAAAACATTATGTTCCTCTGTCTCATGTCGATGATGTGGGAATCATTATGGCCCACCTTCGATCAAGGTCACTTCCTGTCGACATCAACTCATTATCCGGGAAGTTGGTCTAGAGACTCCTTATGGTACCTTGGAGCCTGCATGCCTCAATGGCAGGTTCGTCGCATTCGACGAGAGGTTTACATCATTGGCCTCCGATCGAGTGATTTTGCGGGTGTTCGACGTCAACTCATTTATTCGCACGCCGTAGATTGTACCTGTAGTACCTTGAGGACCATTGTCATTATTGGTGGTTTCTCTCGCGTCGGTTAACGGCTTTCATCATTGGCTGGTAATCCGACGATGTTCTTGCATGTTCGACTTCAGCTCACATATTCACATGCATGAACTTGTACTTTGTTGGGTCGAGATGGAGCGCAAGACCCTGGATTGTGTCTGTTGTAATCCAGGCTGCGATTGTGGATTATTATCATTATGTACATGACTCATTGATTGGATGGCTGCGACCATACCTGAGTCTATTTATTTGATCTTAGTTGGATGGCTGCGCCCATGCCCTGGATCCGGATTATAGCATACTCTGTTTCGGATGGCTGCGTCCATACCACTTATACATCATGTACTTGAGATATCGGTTGTATCTTTCTGCGCAGGTTTTCCGACGGCGGGCCTTCAGTTGAACATGTTCTCGTAAAGCATTTCACCCCTCTCCCTCTCGGGCCTCATACTTTAGGGGGCATCTGTTACACAGTAATTTGTCACCGTCCTTACCATTTCCCATCCCGCACAATGGAGGACCCATTCTGTGACCTGTGAACATTGTCATGCCTTGGAAACATCATCAATGCATCCCTCTGAACATGAGCTTTATTTGCCCTTGAGACATCTCCTTGCAAAAGTCATGAAAAACATCCCTTTTGGCATTGGCGCGGGCAGGCAGTTCAGTTCTCGCGCCAATGGGGAAATTAATGCAAAGAGGTCGCGCCAACTGGCGCTCTGTCATAGAGCCGTAGTCGCGCCACCCATTTTGGGAGTTGTTTTTTAAATAAGGATGGCGGAAGTTGAGTTCAAACAAACTCACAACCATTGCCTATCTTGAGTTGGGAGGTTTGGCTGCGGGAGTTCTATGGAAGGGAAGTTGTTTTGCCACCTCCCATGGAACCTTCCTTGTTGATAGGGCTAATCCCATAATAATAGGGATCCCAACTCCTCTTTCCCCATCTATAAAAGCTTGCTCGAATCCATGGCAAGCTAGTCTTGAAGTGCCTAAGCTCTGAATCTCCATATTCCCAAGAGCCTTTGTGTTGTAAAGAATCCTCTCTTTCCCTTAAGGCTGACTCAAGTAAGGAGACCATTGTCACGAGACTCTGGAGAGGCTTTTCCTTTCCTTGGCGAGCTTTGCGAGACGTGGACGACTGGAGACCTGTCCGAAGGAGACCGCGACGTCAGAACTTGGTTGTAATCTCTCTTCGCTGGTTATTTAATAGATGATTATGATTATGGTTCCACTCTGTTTTCCATCATGTTAATGTGAGTAACGTCCTTTCTGACTGATGTTTAGTTACGTATGCGGGTTTCTATGCTTGTATCTGTTCGTTTCTTCCATGTGCGGGGTGTCCATCCGCGAGATCGTGGAGGATCGAAGGATCTCGCCAAGCTTGAGGAACGATTACCTCTTCAGATCCTACCGTTGGAATCCAGGCTTCTATCTCCAGCCTTTTCATTCGTAATTAGGAACCTGCGTCATGACATTGTTTGTTTGTTGCTAGACCCCTGCTGGGCTAGTAGGGATCGCCTCTGTCCGCAGAGGGGATTTACCTCCTCAACACTTGTACTCTATGAATCAATCTCTCCTGTTCGTAAAATGCTGAGATGCTCTAGAATTAGTGTACTAGGCAGATGACTTGGCATTATCTACTAGTCTGTTGGCCATAAAGGCATAAAAGGCAGACTCCTTTTGCTCAGTATGCTTTGCAACATTGGGCTTTTGTTGAGACTCTGCATGGTTGGATTTCTCATCAACCAATTGTTTTTGCAGTGTTTCTTCATGTGACCAAGCTTACCACAATAATGACATGTGATAGCCTTCTTGGAACTCTCCTAAGATTTGCCTTTTTCTCAAACTCCTTCTGCTCAGTATGCTCTGCAACATGGGCCTTTTGCTGAGACCTTCCCTAGTTGGATTTCTCACCCTCCAACCGTTTTTTGAAGTGTTTCTTCATATGACAAAGCTTACCACAATAGCGACAAGTGGTAGCCTTCTTGGAACTCTCCTTAGATTTGCCTTGTCCTTTTTGTTGAAAGGACTTGCCTTTGCCTTTGGCAATAATTGCTTGTTCAATAGTGGTTTTCTTGCTGTTGCTCCCAAATTGTTGCTTCCACTTGGCCTACTACAAGAGCTTGTTGCATAGCTCATCAAACTTCAAGTCAACACTGGTGGATGTAATGTTGAGAATTTTGAAGAAATGCTCGTAGGATCGTGGTAAGCTTTTAAGTGTGATGACCACTATATCCTCTTCTTCCATCTTATGACTAATGGTCTCTAGTTGATTGCAAATATCCTTGATCTTCATGAGATGATCTTGCAAGGATATCTTGTCGTCCATCATGATTGAAAGCATTGCTTTTTCCCGACTTAGCTCATCGAACTTGTCTTGGTCTTTGCGTGTTGCCATACGCTGAGCAATTTTACATAAAACGATATGATCCAAGTACCGATACTTGAAAATTGTGAGCATGCACTGTTTCCACGCATTGTAATTCTTGCCATTAAAGCGTTGATTGCTTTCCAACTTGATGTTGGTCAACAACATCCCTCTCGTTTTCTAATGCATGAAAAATGAGGTCAAACTCCAACAACAAACTTCAAAAAAAGTTTGATTTTTTCTGGTAAAAAGCTAGTCAAAACCTATGTGGCACAAATCCTTAGGTGCTTGAAAAGGCACTATCTTGCAGACCGCAACTCGCAACACAAAGTAACTGTTGAAGAATGTATCTAGTGTCGGTCTTCATAATTGTATTTGAGTCATCATGTGAAAATAATTTTTTATTGTAAAAGAAAATTATTTTGAAGCATGGGTTTCATGCTTTTTTATTTATTTTCTAGGTCATAGCCTCCATTGAAGGCTTCTAGGTTTTGTGATGAGTCATAAGAGTCATTGTCACATTTATTAGACCCTTCTTGGGCTTTTGTATCATGTAAAGAAAATGATTAAATTGAGTCAAAAATGTGATTTGTCACCTCCTCACCAAGTCGGCCCTATCCTGATGAAGTCGGCGCAGATTAGGGCTATTCGACCTAGAAAAAGGAATATAATTAGAAGTGGAGCTCGACCTATTTGGAATCATCTCATTCACAAGTTCGATCAAGCAATTCAAGGACAAGAAAAGGAGAGTGAAGTCAAGGAGGAGGATGATTGAAGATGAGAAAGACCAAATCAAAGTTCTTGGGCATCTTGTTCTCACATGTGTGAATTTTCTAGGGTTTTTGGGCAAGTTGCAGGGGCCAAAATTTCAGAAGTAGCTGTAGCTCTGAAATTCTGAAGCTTGGGGGGGCCAAAATTTTGGATTGAAGCTACATTTGAGAAGTTGACACTTGGAAACTTTGGTAGAGTTCATCTACTTGAAGGAAGAGCTGACTTGGTGATTGGAGGAGGTCTTCGTCTAGGTCAAAAGGGTCTTGGATTTATCTCATTTGAATCTATCATTGGAAGAGTTTGACTGCCTTTTCCCCTAGATAGGGGTTTTGCCCTTTTAAGGGCCTATATCTTGTGTTCCTTGTTCTTGTGATCTTCATACATTTTGATTTCGTAATTGCTTGATGAAAGATAATATAATTAAGAATAAAAGAAGCCAACACACATCACAAGTAATTATCAAGAAAAAGAGGAATTAAACCCTAATATCTTCATGCCTTGATTTCTCATCACTAACTACAAATCAATCGCAATCACAATTTTTTTTGTTTTAAAAATTCGTCCAAAAATAATACCGGCATTGATGCCATGAAATGGTATTTCAATATATAACAATGCAGACCAATGGCTCCTGAATGATGTTTCTATGAGAGAAATAAAAACAATCATGAACTGAACTAATCTAAGAAACAGGGAAAGTTTCTAAAATACATAATGATTTTTCTATAAGAGAAACATTCACATAATGATGTTTCTATAAGAGAGACAATCGTGAATTGAACTAAACTATGAAACTAGGAAAGTTACTAAAATCAGTGTGGAAAAAATCCCGATTTTATCCCGACTTTTTAAAAAAATCCGGATTTTGTGCAGGCGCCGATAAAATCCCCCGATTTTTTGAAAGTTGAAAAAGTCGGGATTTAATCGTTATAATCCCGACTTTTTGCCGACTTTTTCCAAAAAATCGTGAGGGAGGTAATTTTTTTAATAATTTTTAATTTTTTTTTTGAAAAAATCGGGATTTTTTCGAAAAAATCGGGATTTTTTCCAAAAAGTCAGGATTTTTTCAAAATATGAATATTTTTGTATTTTTTTAGTTTTGCCGATTTTTTCGAAAAAATCCCGACTTTACCGATTTAATCCTGACTTGAAGCCCTGCCGATTTAATCCCGACTCCGACTTTTTCCACATTGACTAAAATACATAAATGACCATTAAATATGACAATAATTATGTACATCAATAATATTTTAGCAGCAACAGGAGGGCTTTTACGGCAGGTTCTGGCAAGGCTGTATAGGCTATATGATGCAGAAGAACAGCTAAGTTTTGTTAGAAAAAGTGTACCATGGACAAGTGATCCTAGGGCTTGTTGCCTAGCCTAGGCAAAAGTGTCCTAACATGACCCCCTTTACTTAACTCTCTGAGAAATGAAGTTAAACTGACTTTTTAAGACATAAGTCATAAAGTGACTTTTTGAGTTAATTAGTGAAAAGGGGACTTAGGGGATAAAGTGACTTATGGGTCAATGAGAGGCTAGATCCCCACCTTTGATCTCATTGGCTAAGATCTAATCTCAGATATTGGACCTTAGGGACAGGTTTCTCTTATTTATGAGGTAACAAAAAGGAAGCTCAAGGGAGGAAAAAACACCATTTTGCATTAATTCTTTATGAGCTTTGGAGAAGAGGAAAAAAGGAGTTTGAGAGAGCAAGTACAGAAGGAGAACAGCAAGTACAACAACAGGTACAACAAGGAGAGGGCATACATTTCTAAGCTGAACAGAGGACTGCAATCAAGGCACCTTTCCAACATTAATTGCAGTGTGTCAGTGCAAGTTTCGAGGGGTATTCAACACATTTATTGTTGCAGTTTGAGTGCAGAAATCAAGGGTCTGACTGACATTAATTGTTGTCAGACAACATCATGATTTTTGAGGAAATCAAGGCTGCTTGAATGTAAAATTTGAGGTTGCATGAGCATGATTTTCAAGGTGGTATGGGCAGATTTTGATGGGATTGATAGCTTAGAAATCAAGACTGTCAGATCTGTCAGAAGCAGCGCAGAAATTGAGAAGCTGGGCATGGATTTTTAAGCAGTGTCAGGCATGATTTTCAAAGGAGTGAGCTTCTTTTGGCACAAATTTTTGAGCAGATCTGGGCACAGAAATCAAGACTGTCAGGCACAATTTGAGGAGGTAGCTACAACACGAAAATCAAGAAAATATGGGTGTAATTTCCTAAGAGTTAAGTCTGCATTGATTGCTGTAATAATTTTTCTGACAGAAATAAGGATTCTCTCACTCTCAATGGGTTTCCCTTCGGGGTTTTTCCAGGGTCTGTTGACCAAAATCTCTAGTATAAAAATTTGTGAGACTGCTTGTGTTTTCTCAGCATAAGATAAAAGGTAGAATATGTTCATGTCTTTCAATGTTATGTAATATTCATGTTTATGACAACGAGCAAAACATGTGGGTTGGGCATTAAACATGATGTGACTACACTAAAGTTGAAACCAGGTTGGGTCTAAATTAAATTTTCTACATTTTTCTTGTTTTCTTAGTGGGCTATTTTCCCGGTTTGGGAGTCATTGTAAGTTTGGAGTAATTTTAGAGAAAATATGATATTTGAAGGGCAGAAATTTCTATGTATTTTGGATATTTGTTTCTTGTAGCTTTTGCTGATTTTTTATTTCCAACAAATGTATTTAATTCGATGAGCTGAAGAGTTCAATCTAAATTAATTTTTTAGTAAGGAAATCATAAGGAATTAATTTACCTAGGTTGCTGGAATAGAGATTTTAACATTTTTCCCTTCCCCAAGCTATCCCACATACTTTCACAAGGGTATTGAGGTCTCTTTGGGATTCTATCCATCATCACTATCAATTCCCTTATCAGCATCCCCTTCCATATCTTCTTCCTCTCCATGGTTTGTACCATCTATTTCTAGTTCTTCCTCGTCATCACTACTACTTCGATGTCCCAACACCACCACCGTAATAAAAAAAGGAACCAAAAGGATTAAGACATAGACATATCAATCATGCTTTTTGAGTCTTGAGAATAACTTGCTGCCTACAATAGAATGACAGAGAAGGAGAAACGAGAGAGTAGAAGAAGAGAACATTCAAGCATTCAACAGAGTAATATATTAGTTTACAGCCAGTGGATAAAATTTAAAAGAAAACAAGAGTGAGCTTTAGAGCCTACCTCTTCAGCTCTTCGTTGGTGGTTGAATGAAACTATGGCAGCCTTCAATCTCCCTTCCAAGCTCCTACAAATCTGCTTCTCAACAACTAGCAAACAATCCACTCAAGGCTAGCAAAGATGAGTGAAATTAGAAATAAAATGAGGGTAAATGGAGTGAGTGAGTGTTTTAATCCACTAAGGAACCTAGCCATGCCTACATCAAGATTTTGGAACCTTGTCTTGGTTCTGACATGCAAAAAAGCCAATTTTTCCCTTGCACTTGGGAGCGCTCATGGAATGTCTTTAATATCCCAAGAGTGCTCATAAAGTGACACTCATTGAATGATAGCGAGCATCTTTTTCTTGGAAGGGAGTGCAATTACAAATAATGCCTCCTCCAAAAGGGAGCATTATGGAAGCATGCTCCCTAAGGTGATTCTTGAATACTCCCTTTGGAAGCAAAATTTTTGTGAGGGGTGGGAGGTAGGGACGACGTATTGTGCGCCATCACATTGTAGCTTTGGATACTTGTGGTTATACCCTCTTAACAATTGAACCAATGTTTTATTAATAACTTTAGTTTACACATCTGTCCAGTGATGAAATGTTGTTGAATGGTTCAACTTTCTATCCATTTTTTTCCCAAAATTTTGTTCAAGTTTTGCCCAAAAATATTGAATCTTGATTAGAGATAGTTGAGTAAGGTAGCCCAAAATGTACACATACATTTGAAAAGAACAATTCAATTGCTTCATTTTCTTTACTAGTCTTCTTACAAGGTATATGCACATACATCATGTTGAATTGGTCCATAACCATGAACAATGATCACGGTCCCACTTGGTCATTAGCAAACTTCCAACAAAATCCATGGGGATACTCTCCCATGGTCTATTGGGCACTGACAATTGCATATGGAAAACCAACTTCCTATTGCTAGGTTTAATAATGCTACAAAGAACACATCCACAAATATGCGTGAAATATTGTGTGATGTGAAGCTTGTCCAACTTGTACAATAATTCCAATAATCCATCTTGAAGATGGTATTCATTTTCTTATAGCACAATTATTGTCTTATTCTTCAGTTGTTTATAGACGTCTGCAAAATAAACATCATTCACATACTTATCCCTATTGGGCATTGACAATTGCATGTACAAACACGACTTCCTATTGCTAGGTTTACTAATGCTACAAAGAACACAACTACAAATATAATAGGAAAATTGTGTGCTGCAAAGCTTGCCCAACTTGTACAATAATTCCAATAATTCATCTTGAAGATGGTATTAATTCTTTTCCAGTGCAATTATGTTTTATTCTTCAACTGTTTATACATATCTCCAAAATCAACATCATTCACGTACTCATCACCAAAAAAATTGTGGGTGAATGGTGCAAGTTGTATTATCGTTTCCACATCTATAATCTTCCTCCTTAGCGGTCTGGACAACATGTACATGAATTTTTTAATTGTTCCTTTCTTACATTTGATTACAAGATGGAATTTTTGTAGAAATCTAACTGACTCATAATGCCTTGCTTCCTAAAACTTTTTGACTTTAACAAGTATTGTAGAGGTTGGTGGTCAGCATGAATCAAGATTTCCTCTGTTGGTAGATAATGCTTCCACTTCTTCGCAACATGCACCAATGCATAGAGCTCTTGATCATGTATGGGATGTTTCAAAATTGCTTTATAAAAAGATTGAGTGACAACTCCCATGTATTGGTCCTTGCACGAATACAACTCCCATGGCATTATCTACTTACACCCATTTCAATCCTATATGGATGTTGTAAGTTAAGAATGGCGAAGACCAATGTTTGATTGATCTTCTTTCACAATTCTTCAAAAAATGTTTGCCGATTCCCTCCTCCCCACCCACTAAAACTCTTAACATTTGTTGTCACAATGTGAAGTGGTGCAGTGATTGTTGAAAATGTTCTTGAATATTTGGGGTACTCCGACAAAGCTTCTTGTTGTGTCACATTGGTAGAGTGGCCCACGTGTTCACTGTTGATGTCCTTGATCTTTGTTGGATGGATCTTTACCTCACCTCCACCAATCACATGCCCAAGGTAAATAAATGTTTTTTTAATAGACTTAAATTTCTTGAGATTTGCGAACAACTCACGTTTCCTAAATCTTTCAATTACTTGCTTCAGATGTGAGCTACACTCTTCCCAAGTGGATCTAAACATCAAAATATTTTACAAATACACTATAGGATAGAATCTATGGATGGACGCTACACATCATTCATTAGACACCTGAATGTAGCTAGTGGATTACATAATCGAAAATGTATAGTTAACAATTTATAAAGTCCTTCTTGTCTTTTAAAATATGTCTGCTAAGTGTCTTATTCACTTGGTGATAATTTGATTTGAAGTCTAATTTGGTGAAATACTTGGTTTGCTATAGCTTGTTGAACAAGTCTTATCTATCTGGGGCATTGGATAGGGATTCTTGAGGGTGATCTCATTAAGAGCTCAATAGTCTATACACTACCTCCAATTTTCATCATTTGTAGGCACAATAATAATTGGTAACACACAAGGTGAAGTGCTTGACCGTATGATTCCTTACTCTAATAGCTAGTGAAGTGCTTGATCGTATGACCCTCTACTCTTGTAGTTGGTGAAGTGCTTGATTGTTAAAATTGGCAACTAGGGAAAAACTCCAGCTTGGATAACTCGTATGATGGATATGATATTTTTATTGGATTCCTCTCTCCGAGAGGTGCAAGATTGATCTAAAGATCATCTTGTTTGGATGCGCAGAAGTGTGATTTTGAATTTATTTTTCACACGTGGAAATTGTCAAGGTCGGCCAAAAGTCAAATGTAGGCCCTTGAAACCCTAATAGATGTGTCTCCACTCTCAACGAATTGTATAAATAAGAGACCTTTTCCTCATTTTGGACATCATCTCATCACACAACATTCTCTCTCCTCTCTTGATTGGGTCGTACAATAGGAGCAACTCTTTCTCACACATGTGAAATCAGGGGGCTGAAAATTTCAGGAGAATTTCAGGACTATTTTTAGGGCTGATTGCAGGGGTGCTGGCCAGCGTTGACCGAGGGTTAATACCTCACCTTTGACTGCGGTTTTCAAGCAGTTCATCGGATTTATTGAGGCCGCATTAGATGGCATTGCTCTCGAGGCATTTGAAGATGTTTGACCGAAGTTGACTTTAGCGTTGACTACTGAGTTGACCGCAGAAATTACAGCAACATTGAATGGGTTTGACTTGATTGTTTTAGGTTGACTTGCTCTCTCTTGGAAGACCGAATTTGTTTGCTGTTTACCGAGCTGTTTGGAGGATGATTTATTGCTGATTTGACTAGCATTGATTTTCTGGTTAGGGCTTCTGGTTGACTACTGTAGATTGCTGTTATGGCAGGGCTGATTTGACAATGTTGGGCATGTAATATTGTATTATGTACTCTCTCTCTGAATTATTGAAGAATAATAAGAAGAATTTGATCAAGGGGTTTTCTCCACATCCGCCAAATCTTGTGCTCTCTTGTCTTGGCTTGTCTTATGCTTATTGTTTATGTTCTATTTGCATTTACTATCAGTGTTAATCTGATTGCTAATCTGGAAATTAATATTGGGCTAATAAGGAATATTGAAGTAAATTGCTCTTAAGCATAGAACATACCATTGTTATCCAAAATTAACATGGTATCAGAGCCCGGGTGAAGACAAAGACCAAGCAGGGGTGAGAAAAGTAATCTATTGGACAAGGAAAAGAGTCAATTGCTGCCTCATCTTACTTCAAATCTGAGGACAAGTTCAATGATAAATTTGATTATCATGCATGGAAGATGTCTCTAGACTTGACTTTGGAAGAGAATGAGGTCATGGATTATGTGCAAGGAAAGATTGCTGAGCCTCCTTCAAATGCACCGGCTGCCATTAAATCAAAGTACAAGAAAGGAGAGGTTAAAGCTAGGAAGATCATCAGGGATTCCATTCAAAATCATTTGATTGCTTACATCTCTGAGCTGGGTACATCTAAGGAGATGTATGACAAGTTGGTTAGCATGTTCAAGGCTAGCAATGCAAACCAAATCCTCTTTCTCAAGAACAAGCTGAAGGACATCAAGATGGATAGAGGGGAATCCATCCAATCCTACTTTAGGAGGATTACCGAAATAAAAAAATGATCTTCTATCTAATGGAGAGTTTATTGCTGACCGAGAGCTCACTCTATTGCCCTTGGAGGTCTTCCCTGAGCATTGGATGTGTTCAATACCACTATCCTCAGCAATTATAGGATTCCAGGTTTTGATGAATTGTTGACTAGATGCACTCAAGAAGAGACAAGAATGATGGAGAGAGACATGCCTTCAAATAGGAATGATCCTATTGCATTCCCCGCTCATGCTAAAAGGAAGAACAATGTTGGTCCAAGGAAACAAGGTCAAGGAAGATTAGGATTCAAAGGAGGAATAAAGGGAAGATGCTTCAATTGTAACAGGTTTAGCCACTATGCTAGAGAGTGTCCTAATAAAAGGGATACACCATGAGATGATGATCACAACCACAACAATTTCAAGGGGAATGGAAATCAAAGAAATAATAGGTTCAACAACAAAGGAAAGAGAAATGCTCCACCTGCACGATATGGAAATGGTTGACCTACTAAGTAGTCAAGAAACTCCAGGTATGAGGAATCTAATGTTGTTGAAAAGAAAAATGAATTTTGTCTCATCTCTGCCCTCACTATTGCTTCTCCTTTGGACACATTGGACAATTGGTTGATTGATAGTGGTGCCTCAAGGCACTTAACTGGGTACACAGAGGCCCACTCAAGTTTGATTGAAAAGGAAACTGATTTGGAAATCACACTTGGAGGCAATGCTGCCTATCCCGTAAAAGGGACAAGGACTGTTACTCTTCATTTAAATCAAGGTCAAACCCTTCATCTACAAGATGTATTATATGTACTTGACTTGAAGAAGAATTTGGTATCTATTTCGGCAATGGAAGACAAAGGATTCAAGGTAGCATTTATTGATGGGAAGGTACGCATTTGGCAAAGGAACTTCAAGGATGCTTTTACTCTTGGATTTAGAGTTGATAGTCTTTATCAGGTTGGAGGAAGTCCTTTGGGAGCCATGACATGCAACACTTCTCTTCATTCCGAATTATGGCACTAGAGGTTTGCTCACCTCCATTATAAAGCTCTATTTGATGTCAAGAAGTTGGTTACAGGTATGCCCGAAATCAAAGCTGATCATGAAGGTGTTTGTTAGGGTTGTGTCGAAGGGAAACATACAAGGGGACCATTCTCCTCCAATGATAGTAAGACTATCGACATTCTACAATTGATCCATTCTGATTTGTCTGGTATGTTGCCTGTAACATCTTTGGGAGGATATTTGTACTATGCTATTTTTGTTGATGACTTCTCTCGCAAAACTTGGATCTATTTCTTGAAGAAGAAGGACAAAGTGTTCAAGTGGTTCCGCTCTTTCAAAGCATTTGTTGAAAATCAAACAGGGAAGAAGATCAAAGTATTGAGGACTGATAATGGAACCGAATATGAGTCAAATGAGTTCAATGACTATTGTAGAGAAGCTGGCATTAAGAGGGAGACCACTACTGCTTATACTCCTAAACAAAATGGAGTTGCAGAAAGGAAGAATCGAACCGCCATTGAATCCACTCGTGCCATGCTTCATGACTAAGGCCTACCGAAGTTCTTATGGGGAGAAGCTTCCAACACTGTCGTGTACGTTCAAAATAAATTCCCACATCAAGCATTGGACTCCAAGATTCCCGAAGAAGTTTTCACCGGTAAGAAACTTGATGTTTCTCACTTCAGAATTTTTGGTAGTCTCGTGTATTTTCATGTGCCGAAAGAAAAGAGAAGCAAGCTAAATGCTTTTGGGAAGAAGGGAACATTTGTGGGCTACTGTGAAACTTCAAAGGCATATATAATTTATGTGCCTGGTAAAAGGGAAGTGGAGATTAGACATGATGTCACCTTCGATGAAGATGTTGCCCTTGGGAAGAAGACAAAGATGAAGATGAAGATGTAGGAAAGCAGGAAAAGCCGAAGGATGAACCGATGCCCGATGTTGAAGGTCTGATGAATCCCATTGATCCACCTTCTAGTGAGCCCTCTTCTTCAAAAAGGAGACCTTCATGGCTTAGAGACACTCTCGAAGATGTCGAGAGACATATTGCACCGAGGGGGACATTTTGTGAAAGTAAGAAGCTGAACAGGTACCAAGGGTACTTAGTTTCCATGAGCGCCATTGTTTAATCTGAACCTGGCACGTTTGAAGAAGCCATGAAGCACCAAGTTTGGAAGGATGCAATGAACGAAGAGTATGAGTCAATCATGAAGAATGATCTCTGGGATGTGGTCCCTAGGCCCAAGGACAAGTCTGTTGTCACCTCTAAATGGCTTTACAAAATCAAACATGGAGCTGATGGGAGTGCTGAAAACTTTAAGGCCAGGTTCGTTGCCCGAGGCTTCTCTCAAAAGGAAGGTGTGGACTATGATGAGATATTTGCACCAGTTGCCCGATATACCACCATCTATTCGATTATTGTTGAGATTTTGTGTATTTGGGGTAGCATCAGTTGTGCTCTAGGTCCCAAATTTTGAGGAAGGACTAGAGTTCACCCGATCTACAAGACCCAGAAATGGATTTGGGAAATTTCATCTGGTTTAGGAGATATTAAATTAATTAATTATTTTAATGTATTTCCTAAGTTAAAACTTAGGAAAATAAAATAATTAAAGTGAATTTAATAAAACATGTGATGAAATTGTCTTAAGTCAAACGGATCAAGCTTTCTTTTAATCTTAGCCATTGATTAAAGATTTAATCTTGGCCGTTGATTTGTCAATGAGAAAAGTATAAAGGAAAGGCTTGGGGTCATTTGTAACACACACAGAGGCAAAGCACTGAAGCTAAGCTGAGATTCTAGGGCGAGGTTGTTAAGAATTCTCAAGTGTTTCAGTTGCAGAGAGGGGAATTTAAACCAAGGGGATGATCTGATCCCGGGGTCTAGAATACACAAGAAGCAGAGAAGAGATAAGGAAAGACAACGAAAGGAAGGCAACAACAGCAACAGAAGACGACATTAGTAGCAAACGACAACAACAACAGACGACAGCAGCAACAGTAGTAGACGACAGCAGCAAGGACATCGTGATTTTTATGAAACCCTTCAGGGGTTACGCAAAGACCTTTAGGGGCAGCGTAGTGACTGCGTAACCCAGTCTGGGGTAACGCAGTCCCTTCTAGTGATAGCGCTGAGCATTTGGAGGCCTTTAGAGGTTGACACAGTGTCTTTCAGGGGCAGATCTGGGGTTTCTAGGCCTAGATCTGGCTGAGTTATGTAAATCCCGTTTGAGGGTGTGGATCAGTCAATATTGTTGGTATTATATTAGCTAGGTGCTGCAGATCTAGAGTTTTCTCTGTAGGGTTTTCCATATTTGGAACCCAGAGTTGTGTATTCAGAAATATTCTTAATAATAGAGCCCTCCAGCCTCTAGAGACTGGTTTTCCCACATTGGATTTTTCCGGGGATAGTTTGTCCAGAAATAACTGTGTCACTTCGTCTATGTGTGCATGTGCTTTTTCTAGATCTGAATTGGTAGAGATCTGTTATGTGTTTTGCTTTGATGTTAACTTGAATTTATTCAGTTGATAACTTGTATAAGTAGGAGAAGCTTAACCGGATTAACAAAAATAATTTCTGCATAAGAATTAAGATTCAAAAATTTCTACAATTATTGCCTTTGCTGCCTCTCAGGGATGGAATCTACATCAAATGCATGTCAAAACTGCTTTCTTACATGGCTCGCTTAAGGAGGAATTTTATGTAGAACGACTCAAAGGGTTTGAAGTTTTGAACCGAGAGTCACATGTATGCGGGTTGAAGAAAACCCTCTATGGGTTGAAGCAAGCCCCCAGGGCTTGGTATGGGAGGATCAACAACTATCTTATGAAGCTGGGTTTACAAGAAGTGAAGTTGATCCACACCTTTACTTCAAGGTTGACAATGAGAGGCTTCTCATTTTGGTGCTTTATGTAGACAATCTCTTTTTGACAAGTGCAAACCCTCTCATTCATCAATGCAAGAGGGAGTTGGCTTCTGAATTTGAGATGAAGGACCTAGGATTGATGCACTACTTCCTAGGCTTGGAGGTTTTGCAAAAGTCAGGTGAGATTTTCCTTTCTCAAGGAAAAGATAGTGTGAAGTTGCTTGAAAGATTTGGGATGGTGGACAACAAGTTTGTGAATACTCCGATGGAAGTCAACTTTAAGAAGCTACGTGGAAGTGCTGCTGGGCCGGATTTGAGAAATCCTTCCGAGTATCGTCAACTCGTGGGGGCCCTGATGTTCTTGGTGAACTCCTGTCTGGACATATGCTTCATAGTGAATACGTTGAGATAATTTATGGTCAAGCCTCATCACATACACTGGATTGCTGCCAAAAATCTTTTGAAAAATCTTTGGGCCCCACTCAACTATGGATTGAGATACACTGCCGGGAATTTGAGGCCCCATGGATATACTGATGCTGACTGGGTTGGCAGTGTGGTGGATCGTAAGAGCACATCTGGATGTTTCTTCTTACTAGGTTCTGCTTCGATATCCTGGATGAGTAGGAAGCATAAATCAATTGCTTTGAGCACCGCCGAGGTTGAAAACATTGCAACTAGTATGACCTGTTGTGAAGCTGTTTGGTTGAGGAAGCATTTTAGTGAGCTGTTTGAGCATGTGATGGATACCACTGTGATATTCTGCAACAACCAAAGTGGGATTCACCTTTAAGAGAATCCCGTGTTCCACAAATGCTCCAAGCATATTGATATCAGGTACCACTTTATTCGGGATATGGTACAACGGGGAGTAGTAAGGCTCCATGACATTGGGACTGATGAGCAGATCCTAGATATTCTCACGAAGCCCCTAGGGAAGGTCAAATTCTTAACCTTCTGTGAGAGACTTGGAGTCGTGGAAATACCCTCATATGAGGGACCTACATGAGTTGGACATTGAGCTCTCGGAGCTCCGGGGTACTTCTTGGAGCTATGAGCGACCATACGGTGAGTGGTTCACCTTCCCCAAGTGGTGCGCTGTGTACAGGGTGAGTGGTTCACCTTCCCCTAGTGGTGCGCTATGTACAGGGTGAGTGGTTCACCTTCCCATGTGATACCCCTTGTTGGTTGAAACTTGATATATGAGCAGGATGAGTAGTTCACCTTCTTTTGCTGGTACCCCAACATACATCCTACCCATGTAGTCCGAGACTCATGGGAAGTACTCTCATCTAGCCAATGAGTTGGGAAATGAGGATAGAGACCATAGCACTACCGATGGATGCATCGTGTACTGCTGTACTCTCTATGCTAGGATGTCTGGTGTTCAACATTTTGATTTGGGATAAAGTTTGATTGAGGTTTTACCTTTGCACTGACTTTGGGTCAGTGGAGAGTGGCAAGGTGTTGTGACTCACTCTCGATCAATTCTTCTTCATTATTTCTACATAGTTCAACAATGCAGAGCAAAGCAAAGCAATGCAGGGATGACAAAGATGGTACATGTTGACAGATGGATTGGCAGGTGGATTTCTCCCTAGTTGAGAGGGAGTGTGAAAATTGGAAACTAGGGCCAAACTCCACCTTGGACAACTCATATGATGGAGATGATATTTTTATTGGATTTCTCTTTCTAAGAGGTGCAAGGTTGATCTAAAGGCCATCTTGTTTGGATGAGCAGAAGTGTGATTTTTCATTTATTTCAAACACATGTGGAAATTGTCAAGGTAGGCCAGAAGTCAAATGTAGGCTCCTAAAGCCCTAATAGATGTGTCTCCACTCTCAACGAATTATATAAATAAGAGAGACCTTTTCCTCATTTTGGACATAATATCATCACACAACATTCTCTCTCTCTTGATTGGGTCATACAACAAGAGCAACTCTTCGTCACATGTGTGAAATCAAGAGGCCGAAAATTTCATGACTTTTTTTAGGGTTGATTACAAGAGCATTGACCAACGTTGGCCGAGGGTCAACACCTCACCTTTGACTATAGTTTTCAGGCAGTTCATCCGATTTATTGTGGCCGCATTAGCTGGCACAAATCTTGAGGCATTTGGAGATGTTTGACTGAAATTGACTTCTAAATTGACCACAGAAATTACAGTAGTGTTGACTGGGTTTGACTTCACTGTTTTAGGTTGACTTTGTCTCTCTTGGAAGATTGAATTTGTTTGGTGTTGACCGAGCTGGTTGGAGAATGATTTATTGCAGATTTGACCAACGCTGACTTTCTAGTTAGGGCTTCTGGTTGACTAATGTTAACTGCTGTTATGATATGTCTTATTTGACACTGTTGGGCATGTAATATTGTATTATGTACTCTCTCTCTCTCTATTGAAGAATAATAAGAAGAATTTGATCAAAGGGTTTTCCCCACATTGGGGTTTTTCCTGGCATCCGCCAAATATTTTGTCCTCTTGTCTTGGCTTGTCTTCTGCTTATCACTTATGTTCTATCTGCATTTACTATCAATGGTAATGTGATTGCTAATCTGGAAATTAATATTGGGCTAGTAAGGAAAATTGAAGTAAATTTCTCTGAAGCATAGAACATACCATTGTTATCTAAAATTAACATTGATCATATGACTCCTTACTCCAATAATTGCCACAACAATCTTTTGTCTTCCTTTGCTTCAAAAAGAGTTCCTTTGCACCATCTAATGGTAGGTAATGGAGATTTTGATAACAACTAAATTTTGTGTTCAACCTATGTTATTGGTGGCACTTTGTTGGGTTTTTGAAACACTTATTTAGTGTTCTAATCACTACTTTTTTAGCCCATCCCAACCTTTCAAGGATGCTTCAATCTCTATTTTTTCATTATTCTATTAATTCTCTCTCAAGAAAAACCCGAACTTCTTATTTGTGCTTATCAAACATCAAGCTTGGTGCGTAGGAATTAGTGAGAACTTTGATATTTCTGTATGAGCATCAATGACCTAATGTTTGTGCATCCTTGACCAAGTGTATTGGTTTTCCCCTCATGCGAATACATCTGTCATGGACATATGGGGACATCCAAGTATTACTCCACATACTATTATTTTCAAAGATATATGAGAGATTCTATTATGATCCATTACACACCCTATATTCCATCTTAGAGACACAAATCCTTAGATATCAGTAATTCAATCAAATAACTATTCTACCATACATTTTAGACTCTACTAGGGTTTGTTTCAAACCCTAAATTTAATCACCATATTGGAAACAATATCATCATACTAGAATGTCAAACTTCTACTAGGGCTTTGTTACAAACCCTAGAATTCACAAACTATGAGCATCGACAACAATTAGGTTAGAATACTCATATATATATATGGTTTCATGCAAAAGCATATTACAACAATATCTACTAGGAAAACCCAAGACAGAAATATCAATACATCAAAGTTAGGCATACAGTAAATTCATTTAGACTAGGGTTTTGATCATACTGACGGATATATACCTAGGGAATCAATCATCTTAGCTAATATAAGGGTCTTGTTTATAAACCCTAAATAACCAAACCCTAAAGATATAGGGCTTCAATACATAACACAACAAACCCTAAAGGACTAAGGTTTCCTTTATGACAATACCAAAACCCTACTCATCAAAAGAATAGTATAGGGTTTCATAATTAATATTGACATACCCTTAGGTTAAGGTTTTATAGTGAACCTTTTTTAGGGTTCCACAAGAATGATAATATAATGAGGGTAGATTCAATCTAATGATTAATCACCCTAACAAGAATCTTTGTGATTCAAAACCCTAGACATAACGATGTTAGTAATGTAAAGGAAATTTAAAAAATGAATGAATATACCTTTATTATGAAGAGAATAAAGCTTATGGTCTAAGACATACCTTTGAGTTGTTTCTTAACAAACCTTGTAGGACATCAATTCTTGAAGAGCTTCCTTTGCAACAAAACTTCTATCATGCTTCAAGTTTATCATTTGAGGTCTGCTCCATAACCCTTGAGCATTTAGCAAGCTTTCCTAAACAAGGAAAATATAAAAAGAAAGGTTATTAGCATATAATATAATTACATCTTGATAAGGGAGGAAACCAAACATAAAAGATAATACAAGGACTAAGATACTTATCTTTGGTAAAAAGGTGAGGGCTCCCTCTTAATCTAATCTTGAGGGAGACCTACAACTTATAAAAAATGTTCTAACAAGGTACGTTAGACCTACAAATTCTGAAACATAAAAGGAAAATAATTCAAAACTTAAACAAAAGACTAAGAGGGATAAGAGAGAGAGGACTTAGTAGTGTAAGTCCTTGACTTCTGATTCTTCAGTCTTGCTCTTCTTAGGTGGTGTTTCATAGACAATATTTGCTTGATCCCTATTTCTTCTTTTATTCCTTGGTTTCTAAGGACAATGGATTTTATAATGACCCATCTTATGGCAATTATAACATTCGATCTTGGATAGGTCAACCTTCTTCTTTGGTCCTTTGTACTTCTTGAAGGATCCCTTTTTTTGATGAGTGGAATAGGCATTTGAGATGTTTTCTTCTCCATCCTCGATATTCTGGCTTCTTCTTGACTACATGCATTCCATATTTGTTCAAATGTTGGAGTATCCTTCCAACTGTTGATTTTGGATGCAAAGGCACTCCATGATGTTGGTAGTCCTAGAAGGGTAGTAATCATGAGCTCTTTTTTTTGGTACAATTTCATCTATTGCCTAGAGTTCATCTCTGATTCTAGATATACCTATAAAGAAGGATGCCATAGTATCATCTTTCGTCATCTTCATAGTTCTTAATTCATTCTTGAGGCTTGCAATTTGACCAATGTTCTTAATTGTGAATAATTTGGATAGAGCCTCATACGTTTCTTAAGCGGAATCTATGTTGGATATATATGGAATGAGGTTGTCCTATATTCCATCCACTATTAGGTTCGTGGCCAATATTTCAGTTTCTCTGAACTTTGCTTTTTCTGCTTCACTCGATTCATCTGTAGGCTTCTTGACATTTCCTCAAACTAGATCTGAAACTTTATTCTTCTTGAGGATGAGATCTATCCTTTTTTTCCATGCCCTGTAGTTGGAGGCTCCTTCTAGTTGTTTTTTCCGTTCATTGAGTTAGACATAGTTCTTGTAGATAGTAGGCATATCTGCTTATATGATCCCTTTTTCTTGAAGACCCTTATTCAACTTCTTAAGACACCTTATTCTCCTTTTAGTAGATCTTCAAACTGCCTTTTTCTTCCTTCTTCACCTTAGCTCTGATGCGATGTTGGAAAATTGGAAAGGAAAAAATATTTTCTCTTTGTTGATAATTGCTTGTGTTTTCTTTGAGTTATTATTATCTTTCTTATGTTCTTCTTTTATCTTAGTTCATCAAGCAATTACCAAAATCAAAACACGAAGATCAAGGACACGAGATGTAGGTGCACGACCAGGGCAAAACCCCTATATAGGGGAAAACACAATCAAGAACTTTTCCTTCAGTAGATTCATATGATAGTGAGACAACCAAGACCTTTACAAACTTTTCTCCTCCAACATGTCATCCTTTGAATGAGATACACCAACCTTCAATAGTCTCTTATTGTCCAACAACTTCAACCCAACATCAACCCAGGAATTTCGGTCCAGCTTCACCAGAATTTTGGCCCAGCTTCAGAATTTTGGCCTCCCCAACAACTTCAGAATTTTGGCCCCTCCAGCAACGTCACATCGTCGAAGCAACTTCAATGCAACTTCAGAATTTCGTTGCACATGAGAGAGAGAGAGAGAGAGAGAGAGACCCAAAAACTTCGATTCCAGCTTCCTTCTTCAACTTCACACTTTTTCTACTCCCAGCTACTGCAATTCGAACTTTTGAGAGACGTGTCATCAAATGAGTGGAGTTGCTCCAATATATAATGAGTTTGCGAGGTTGAATTCCCTTGTTGAGGCCGACTTGTGGAGGAGGCCTAATTGACCAATTTTACAATAAAATAAATTTCTTCTTCGACAAATAATTCCCAAGAAGGGTCTTTTACAATATGACATGAACAAGGACACTTGACATAAACCCTAGAGGTCTTCAATGTAGACCTTGACCTAAAAACAATTGACCCATGCTTTAATAAGCCAATTTATTTAATAATAAAATTCCTTTTTCTTTCTTTTGATAAATACATTTCATTGACTCAAGTGCAATTATGAAGACCAATACTAGTTACATTCTTCAACAAGAACACCTATTCGAGTTACATCAACCACTAGGAGCCTAGGGATATACATGTAGAGCTTGGTGATAATGCCAAGTATGCAATAGAAAGCATTGGCAACATTGACTTTCAGATGGACTCAAGTGGTATCGTGGAGGTGAATGAAGTGTTGTTTGTATTGGTTTTGTAGTTCCTTCTAGTTTTGGCCATAGAAGACAAAAGACTAGAAGTCAACTTCATGGGAGAAGTGGCTGTTGGGCTGAAAGGATCTTATCGTAGCAAGAAGCGAGTAATTGGGAGAAGGGAGAGAAACATCTATATGTTGAGAGGATAGTCGGTGAAGGCTCTCATAAATGAGAGTGATAGCCAAAGTGAGATTTGGCACAGGAGGATGGTACACCTACACTATAGGGCTCTTCCTATGTTATGGAGAATGGTTCCAAGTTTTCCGGAGGTAAGGATGGAGTAGGATTGAGTGTGTGAAGGGTGTGCGCTTGGCAAGTAGACCAAGGTCGTGTTTCTTCACAACAAGACTGGGTCTAAGGGAGTGCTAGACTTGGTGCACCCAAACATTTTTGGTGCTATGTCTGTGGAGTCGATCATAGGGTCCTTGTACTTTGTGACATTCATCGATGATTTTTCCAGGAAGACTTGAATCTACTTCCTGAAGACCAAGGGTGAGATTTTTAGTCGGTTTTTAGAGTTCAAAGCTCTTGTGGAAAACTAGACTGAGAAGAAGATTAAGGTGCTATGGTCAAATAATGGGGGCCAATATACCTCCAATTGGCTTCTAGGATTTTTGCAGGGTAGCAGGAGTAAGGTCTCACGGTGCCTTACAACCCTTAGTAGAATGGGTTTGCCGAGAGGAAGAGCAACACCATAATGGAAGTAGAAAGAGGAATGATCTATGATCAGGAATTACCTATGTTTTTGTGGGCGGAGACCTGCAATAGAACTATATATGTGCAAAACAGAACTCCTCACAGGATATTGGAGGATGTGACTCTTGATGAGATGTTTACAGGAGTGAAACCGGATGTGAGTCATTTGTGGATCTTCGGTAGTCCAGTCTATGCCCATGTTCCCACAATGAAGAGGACTAAGCTGGAGCCCTTGTGAGAAAGGGGTGTATTTGTGGGCTACAATGAGGTCTCAAAGGCCTACCGTGTCTACATTCCAGGATAGAGGGTTTTTTTTTTAATTGTTAAGGTTGGCTAGTGAGACATGTCTATGGGGATTGAACTTCCGATCACTTGGATACACAAGGGCAGGACCTATAGGAGGTCTCATGAGGAGTCAGCATGGGTAGAGGATCGGGATAAAGAACTCCCATCTGAGTGTCACTTGTAATTTGCAACTCTAGAGATTCCTTTGTTGGTTACATAAGTTGCCATTTGGCTAGAGAGGCATTCACCTGAAAGGGCCCTCCATACCTTTTTTGCAAGAAAATGTGCGTTCTTCTTTTCAAGTATACATGTAGGCTTAACGTTAATGAAAATACTATCTTGTGACTTTTCCATTAGAAAGTTCTTAGTGTCTTTTAGCTTTGGTACTTTTTAGGATGTCTCTTTAAACTGTTTTAGCTTTCCTCACATTGCTTCATCTCTGGCTCACATGAAAGGGTCAATTGTCTTGGTGGTTCCAAGATCATAGTCTTTCTACTGGAGTTTTTCATCAGTCTTCAGAAAGTCTAATTCTGAGCATGAGTGGGAGTCGGGATGTTTGCAAATGTTTGCTGTCAATTTTGAGACACTCTGCATTGTCTTCCTTTTAGACTATTTTATTATGAAAAAAATAACATGTTTAAACATGCATTAACAGAGTTCATCTGATTAAATTTTGCTAATCATCTTACTGTACAACAGAATGTTGTTTGTCGCAGGTTGTGAATTTGTGATCCTCTTTTTGATGTTTTTTTTTTTTGAGACACTCTGACGGCGCTTTTTTTAGATTATTTTTATTAAGAAAAACTTAACATATACTTTTAAACACAATGTTATCAGAACCGAACCGGTTCTGAAAAACCGGCCGGTCCGACCGGTTTGGAGGCAAAACCGGTCCGAACCGGCCCTCCGAATCGGAAATGACCGGTTCGGTACTGAACCGGCCGGTTCCGTACCGGTCCGGTTCAGAGACCGGTTCCACCGGTTCACAAGCCTAGGCACTAAAAAAACAAAATTTTTTTTCTTAATTTTTTTTAAATTTTTTAAATTTTTTTTCTAAATTATTATTTTTCCTAGTTAATAACGCTACCCTAGCCCCCCCTAAAGCTACTTAAACACCCCCACCCCCTCTATTTCCCTCACACTATTTATGGTAATGTTAAATTCTTAAAGTAAAAGTGACAATGTCACTTTTACTTAAATTTTTAACATTACCATGAAATGACTCAGGATGTTTGAGAGTGGTTCCGACCTCATTGGATTTCATATGGAGAAAGTAGAATTTTAGATCTCATTCAAAATCCAGCAGACTTGTCATTTTTTCAGGATTTCAGGATTGGGTTATTGCAATGTTTCCATCGAATTTTGTCATGTATTAGGGTATGGAACTCGTATTTAATCAAGAGCACCAATCCCTCTATGTACCTTGATGTTAGTGACATTGGTTGTCAAACTCCTCTATCATGACCCTACTAAACATGTACCCATCACTCAAACAAAACCTTGACTATCGAAGATGATAGATAAATCTATGTTTAAATCAATGAATTAAGTATGAATTTGTGTAAAAAATATCTAATTTTTAATATATATATATATATTTTAAAATATATATATTTTTTAATAAAATAATATATAACGTATCGTATCCCAGAAGTATCCTGTTCCGGGGTCACTGTACTCATATCCGATTCTTCGAATCCCCGTATCCCCGTATCAGGTGACTTAGGGATTCTGATGATGATTGATGATTTGATCATATGTAGCTTGTAGTATTGTAGGCTATAGTATAATACTATGATCTAACATGTTATTTTGGACTATAAGGGCCTTTTAGAGCCTGTTTCTTGATGTTTGTTACATTTTTTGTTCAACGATGTTTTGTACTAAGTGCTATTTTGGCTATCTGCACCTATATAATGAAAACTTTTGCATATTTGTGCTTAAATGGTTTGTATTAATATGGATGTACATGAATATATCTGGTTTTTCTTTAAAATATGAATATTTTATGTGTTTTTGGTAAACCGGTTTTTTTCCGGATTTTTTCCGGTTCCGGTCCGGTTCCGACCAGTTCTCGGTCCACAAGGTTTTCCGGTTCGATAACCGGTTCGGTTCCGATAACATTGTTTAAACATCTGATTAAATTTTCCTAATCTTGTTACTGTACAACAGAATGTTGTTTCTTACCGGTTGTGATTTTGTGATCCTCTTTTTGATGTTTTTTTTGTTGTGTTTTGATCCCGTATTACTACCTAGAAGATGACATTTTCTATTCTAATGAACTTTTATCAGCATATGTAGGTCATCTTTGATGAACCATATTGCTCTGCGCCATATATGATCCTTATCTGACTAACTGGATAAGCTTTTAATATGCATCAACAGGAAGAGGTTGCTGATGAAAATGTTGAATTTCTCATTCTTGCGAGTGATGGATTGTGGGATGTTGTTTCTAACCAGGTTTGTGCTAAGATTCTTCCAAGTTGTGGAAAAACTATTTGAAGATTTTATAAGGCATGTGATTTATTTTCTTTTCTTTCTGTCAGATCATATTTTTGATTACTAGTGTCGTCTTTACAGGATGCAGTTGCAATGATTCAGTCTACTGAGGATCCAGAATTAGCTGCAAAAAAGCTTACAGAGGAAGCATATCGAAAAGGCAGTGCAGATAATATTACGTGTGTTGTTGTGCGATTTAGCCATGCTTAACAGAGGAAATTAAAATTTTAGCTGATGCAAATCCACATTGCAAGAGCCTTGTATGCTACCAAGCTTTTTTTGCTTGAAGTTTGTTGAAGTTGGCCTAGTTTCTTCGTATTTGGTGAGATTGCATGCAAATTACGCGATATATTTCTACCTATCACAGTTATAATGCCAGTTGAATAGGTCAATGTAAGTTGCACATGGTCTGCTGTTTACATAAAAAGGGGCATGCTTGTCATAATATGTGAAAGATTTTCATACTGAATAAACATGCTTTTATAAATTGTTAAGTTTGTTTACCATTTTATTATGTTCATCAATATCAAGAAGCAATGTCTGGATTCAACTCCTGTCAAATAAGTGTATGGGTTAAATGGGCTTTATACCTGGGATTTTATATTATCTGTCAAAAAGTATTCGTTATAATTATGATCTTTGGATTGTTAATAATTATCGACTGAAAGGGGTCTTCTATTTTTATAGAATTACAGAATGGGCTTTATACCTGGGATTTTATATTATTTGTCAAAAAATATTCATTATAATTATGTTCTTTGGATTGTTAATAATTATTGACTTAAAGGGGTCTTCTATTTTTATAGAATTACAGCATTCTGTGAACTGCCTTGAAATTCTAAATACCAGCTATTTTGAGAGGATATTTGTCAAAATGAGAATATAGTTCTGATGGGTGAGAGATTGTTGTATCCTGGGCATTGGAAAGTGAATAATTGGTATATGTATCTCGGAAACAATGAATAACTGTGATATGTATCCTAGAAGCAAGGAATAGTTGGATTAATTGCACAACTCGTGTTTTGCAAATTGTTTCTCTCTTGGTTTGAACTGTTTGTCGCTATTTCTTTTGCAGTGTTACTGCCACATCAGCAAATGCATCTCAGACATGCATGTTCCAATATGCGCACTCTTTCCCAAGCTGTGTAATGTTTTGACTTTCATGCCCTAAAACATTGGTTGCCTTTCATTATCACTTGGGGTCTATTCATTCATTTGGTTTTGTTGTTTGAAGTTTCAAGAGATACAAGCGCATTATAAAGTGAATTTATTAGTTTGAACATGGTAAATGAATATGTTTTTTCTTTAATATTTTAAAATAATATGTTGGTAAAGAGTATTTCATATTAAACAAATTTTGTCAATTCCCTTATCATTATAGCATACTAAATAATGCATTTACCATGACAAACGCACAATTTGTGGGCATATTTTCTGTTTTTGTGAGAAATGCTTCCGATTATATCATTCTTTGGAGGTGAGAAGGTTACTTTTTCCCCATGCATGTCTTGGGAGTGGCATAGCATTGATTCCTATTTCAGGGGAAATTCGACCAAGTATTAGTTGCACTTTCATTATGGAATTGGTAATTTGGATGTTTTAGTTAAAAGCGCAGCTCATAGCAATACACATTTTGTGTTCAAGTTAAGTTGCATCCTCAAATGGAAGCAAAAGCAAGTTTGTGTTCGAGTTAAGTTGTATCCTCAAATGGAAACAAGTTGGGATGATAATTTCTGGTTCAATAATGATTACTGAAACAATGTCTAAAATCAAAATTGTAGCTTCCCTCGCCGATAAAGGCGCACTAGTATTTTGGATTAATGTCTGCTGGACTTCCATTTCACATTGAAACATGAACAAGAAATATTAAAGCATGTCTTCAAAGAAATTACTTGGTTTGATTGCTGCAGAAGTCGAGACCGGATTATTATTTAGCAGAGATACATTGAGGACCTTTTATGTGTATAGTGTGTTTTCTTATGAAAATACATACATCTTTTTCAGGATCTTTCTGATAGATTATTATGATCAAATAATATTAATATAAATTATGATATCATTGCTGCACAAATGAGAAAGACTTCTCTTTCCTGAATAGAAGAATGTCCATTGAAAATTTAGCAATTTCTTAGAAATATAGGATTTTGATTTCCTGGATGTATAAATTGTCCTGCCATGCCGAGTAGAATGTAAGCAAAGGGAACTGTCTAGTTTCTCAATTGGGTTTTACTTCAAGTGGCTGAGAGGAAACTTGTTATCCTCCTCTGCCTTGGTTCAAATCCCACTTTGTGACGTGCTTGCTCTATTTTTGAGTCAATTGTTGATCATTAAGTTGGCTTTGAGCCCTAATGGATTTGGTTTACCTTGTCTACCATCCTTTGAAGTAGGAGAATTACTTAGTGGGTTTCTTCCAGAAATTCATTACACAAATTATAATATTGGCAATCACATTAATTCATTCTGCCATTTCGTCTAGCTTTTCTTCACGAATGGTTTATGCATAACTCTGTCTCAGTTCAAATCCCACTTTGTGACGTGCTTGCCCTATTTTTGAGTCAATTGTTGATCATTGAGTTGGCTTTGAGCCCTAATGGATTTGGTTTTCCTTGTCTACCATCCTTTGAAGTAGGAGAATTAGTTAGTAGGTTTCTTCAGGAAATTCACTACACAAAAAATAATATTGAAAATCACATCAATTCAATCTGCCATTTCATCTAGCTTTTCTTTTCGAATAGTTTATGCATAACTCTTCTAGGCACTGAATTTTCAAAATCATACTTCTCGCTTTGTGTTGGGTACTTAATTGTGTAGAGTGAAGGTAATTATGTAATAAAGTCACATTCATGACCTGTCTAATTAACTGGCCCTTGTTATATAGATATTTTAAAGATTGAATACTTAACTCGTACTTGTTGCTTTGTTTGGATGTAAGTCTAGGGTGAAGTTAGTTATCTGGTAAACTGTCACATTAACTATTTGTCTAGTTTGAGTTAAGCTAGAATCTAGATACATAGGTTTCATTTCTCAAGTAGTTGCTGCTCTTTGTAATAGGGAGAGTAACAAGAAGTTGGTTAGAGACTCGGAGCATCGCCGCGTTATTGCACCTCTTGGATGGTTCTCTTGGAGAATCAATTTTTTTGTTTGTTTGTTTGCTAGTTTATGTAATTCTTGACTTAACTGGCACGATTACATTGTGGCTTGAGTATCCACAACCCATGAGCATCTAAGTCGTTAAAATCACCTGGGGATCACACATGACCTGCGCCACACTAGCCACTAGCACTTAGCATGGCTGGATTTTTTCCCACGAGTTTCGAACCAGTGACCTTTACAACACAGAGCACCTTAACATAACAACCTATCACCATATGCTCCACGCCTTGCAAGCTTCTTGGAAAATCAATTTAATTTTATGAGTGGTTGAATTTTTCTGTCATTTATATGACGTTGACTTATGATGTTTTGACAAAACTTTGGGTTTGTCCTAGATTATGGGAAATATGGCCCTTGAGCACAATGCCAACAATTAGTGTTGTGTAATGAACATTCAACAAAAAGAGGTTGACACCAAAAGGAAATGCAAGCCTTTTTGTGTGTGGGCCACTTGCCAAAAGAGTAAACAAGAAACCCTCATATTTGTAGCTTGAAAATGTTTTGTAACATAATCAAGTTGTTAGCAATAATGATGGAAATAATAAGCATAACTAGTATGGTTATTAGTATCTCAGTAGGATGGATGCTTCTCTTGAAAGTGAACAATTTGATCAACAAACACAAATCTCTATTGGCAACATGGTGATCTTGAGAGTGCAAATGGCATCTCATATGGCTCTTCACACTGACCACTAAGTCTCTTCGTTTTTTTGGGATGGGGATGTCGCATCTTCAAATATAATAGACTTTAGCGTCTCTTGAATTCTATCATTAGAGGTTGGCCCTGTTCCGTCTTAATATGGTCTTGTAACTTTATTCTTGAAGGTAGGCACAATTTCTTAGGCCATGCAGTCTACTTTTTCCAGTTCTATACAATCATTCATAAGGTTGTAGTGCAATTCTATGTTTCGATAAATATTCCTTGCATGACTTGTTTTTAGCAAAAGATTCGTTGAAAAAGGGAAACCAAAAACCTCATATTTGTAATATTTGGAGAGCTTGTAATGTGACCTCGTATTTGTATGGTTTTGCGATTCACTATCTGTGCTCTCTAATTGTGATAAAATACACCCAATGAGCTATTTAGGGTTCATAATATTTTACATGCATAACATAACATATGATACCGGGTGTATTTTATCACAATTGGAGAGCACAAATAGTGAATCACAGAACCATAATCGTCATTTTTCACTTCACGATCCACATCATTAGGGTATCAAGTCAATATCAAGGAACTACTATATGGATATTTCAAATGGGGCAATACTTTGATCTGCATCAACTGACATTTTTATAAAGGTAAACATGCATCCATGTATTTAGAGCAAGAACAATTCGTATGGTATCACTGGCTTTGTTAAAGGAAAAAGGATTTTATTATACCTTGGCTAGTTTTTACAAAGGAATTGAAATGGTATTATGGAGATATTAAGATTAATACATTCTTTATTCAATTGGTAAATCTTTGGTAGAAAGATCTAAATTATATAATACATTTAATAATTCCAAAATTTGAGTTTTAGGGTGAAGAAAATTTTAGAGGATAATTTGTTAGACCTCTTTATGGGAACTTTCATGGAAAACATCCAACATGAGGTGTGTCTCTTTGAACCTAATTCTTAGAGCATGATTTTTGTCTAGCAAAGAAAGTTGAAAGTAAAAATATTGATGCTAGAAAATTGACCATGAATAACTATAGAGAACATCATGTTCCCTTTCCTAAACCAACAAGGCTGACACCTCAACAAAATGGGTGAAAGATGAGCAAAGGAATTATGTTTCAACTGTGACAATAAGTATAGTAAGGGGCATAAATGCAGTGAGAAGAAATTATTCTACATAGGCTATGAAAACGAAGAATATAAAAAATTGGATCTATCACAAGATCTAAAGCTACAAGGGTCTACTAAAACAATATCTTATCGTGCATTGGCTAGCTTTTGGCTAGATAGAAGGATGTCTAAGAGAAAAAAGGTAAAAATGTTGATTGATTCTAGTATTCATGACTTCATCAATAACAAATGGACAAAACATTTTAACTTCTTATCTCCAACACTAGAATATCAAGTAATGATTGCAGATAAAGGTACCATAAATTGTTTAGGGAAGTGCCATAGTATTAGGGTGGTGTTGATGTTGTATTAGGGGTCCAATGATTACGGTCATTGGGAACAACCATAAATTTTCAAGATATTTTCATGATATTCTCCTTAGAAAGAAAGGAAATTGAGCTTAGAGGTATCCAAAGGAAGCCTTCTAAAGTGATAAGCTCTGGTAGTGTGACAAAATTGCTAAAAAAGAGACACCATAGTGTAATTGCACAATTGTGTTCATTTCGAACATCTATGTCCTCTAATTCAGTGGATCTTGAAAAAGTTATCAATAATAATTCCAAGGTATTTGGAGAGATGTCTAAGGGTCTTCCACTTGCTCGGGATCATGAACATGCTATTCATTTGCAACTTGGAAGTGTACCGCCTAGCAATAAACTTTACATGTATCCATATCAAGGATATGATCTCATATTTCATTCCAAAGAATGTGAAATGAGAAATGTCGATACGAGTGTTGGAATATTCAATAATACTAAGAGGGGCGGGGTTGGGAGGAGGGGGAATCAATATTAATAATTTTTAACTTCAAAAACTTGTAAATGCATACAAAGGTATTGAAAGAAAGCACCTATTGAAAGAAAGCACCAACTCCCTGGTTTATCAGCACCAACTGAAGGGAAGCACTAACTCCTTGATTTATCAACACCGAAGTTTGTACAAGAGTCAATATTAGTCAAAGAAAATCTGTCTTTCTGGCAGTTGCTCCTTAGGCTTCCATAGGCACTCGACTTCCTAAACAAAACACATCCCTCAATAAATTATCCTTAAACTCGACGTCCTTATCTATACGACTCTACCTCTAGAACTCCGACTCCTTCACATCGTTCAACCTCCTCAATTGAGGACAAAATAGCCCTGAAACTCACCTTTAAACACAATGATTTAGCCCTCAAAACATGCTTGATTTCAGTGTTCTTTGTATTAGAACTTCGGTCTTGAAATTTGGCCTCAGTAGGTATAGATCTTAAGACAAGCCTTAAATTTGACCTTCCTTATAAAATAAGCCAAAAAATCCATAGAAAATAAGCCAAAAATCCTTTAAAAAGTGTGCCAAAAATTGTTCCTAGAAAATCTCTCCAAATCAACTCCTCTTCACTTTAGGTTCATGAGGCCTTAGAACTCCTTTTCTTCATTTTTTTGAACAAAGCTAAATTTGCTTGAGCAAATGACTTGAAATGCTGCTTCTTGTGCATATTTATAGTGTATTTGGGGTCTAAACTGGGGCGACTTGTCCACTAGCTAGGTTGACTTGTCCACTGGTTGGACTAGCTTATGCAACTAGTATAATGTATAGTGAATATTCGAAAAATCATTTCTCCTATTGGAAAGGGATCATAATAAGCTTACCGACCATATATGTTATGCTTCAAGTTGAGCTAGGTAAATGGAGTAAAAACACATTCAAAGATAGGGTATCCAAATGGGGCATCAAAAACCGAAAAAACAATATTTCAAAATGTGTTATTTGAATATGTAACTTTATCTTTCATTTGGAAAACCTTTGACATCAATGACAACTTCTTTCAACAACACGAAAGCTAGTGGCATTCTTGATGGAACAAAGGGAGAAAAAAGATGTATGAGAAAGATAGATGAGCGCTGATTATGGCATGGAAGGTTGGGACACATCAACTTCAATAATTGAGTAAATATCATCAAAACAGTAGTCATGAAAGACATGCTAGATATGATGAAAACCAAATAATGCCCTTTAAAAAGCATGCCAACATGGAAAACAAACTAAGGCCTTCTTCAAAACAAATGAATTTTCTACATCCAAGTCCATGGAACTCATCCATACTTTGTGGGCTAGCGAAGACACAAACGGAAAAGTGAAAGGTATTTATGGGTGTTCATTAATGATTATACAATGACATGGGTTACTTTTCTTAAAGAAACATATAAGGCTTTTGAGAAATTCAAAGCCTTTAAGGCTTTAGTTGAAAATGACACTGATCTAAAAATCGAATGCTTGAGAATTGATAAAGGAGGTGAGTTTACTTCCAATCAATTCAACAACTTTTGTGAGAACAATGGGATTAGAAGACAACTAACTATTGCAAAAACTCCATAGTAGAATGGAGTTGCTGAAGGAAAAAATCGATCGGTGCAAGAAATGGCTAGAACAATGCTCAATTAAGCTTAGTTACTTGACATATTTTGAGGAAAATAAACTTACCCAACAATATATATCTTGAACACATCATAAATAAGGGTAAAAAATACTAAAAAACCTTATGAATTATGGAAATGCATACCAGCCACTGCCAAACATTTCGAAGTGTTTGGAAGAAAATAATATATTAAGATAAATGAAGATGATTTAGGGAAACTGGATTCCAGAATCGAGGAAGCAATTTTCCATGGATATACATATAGAAGCAAAGGATACATATGTTACAACAAACTGACATGTAAGGTTGTTGAAAATATTGATGTAATAATAGATGAAGTGTTGTCTGGAACCCAACCACAACCAAATGAAGACCAAGAAGAATAGGAAGAAGAAAATTAGAATGAACAACATGAAGAGGAACAACAAGAAGTTGAGTCATTGCATCCATAAAAATCATTTATGTATTTCCAAAAGAATAATCTAGATATCCAAATTCTTCAAGAAAGGAATTAGGAGTTCAAACTAGAAGGAAGCTTGTTGGTGCAACAAGCCATGATAACTTAGCTCTACTATCCTTGATGGAATCCCAAAACTTTGCTCAATCCAGTTAAGATGAACGTTGGGTTAAAGATATGAATGCAGAACTAGACTAGATTGAGAAGAATGAGATATGGGAGTATGTTCAAGACACAAGGACAAAAATGCAATTGGAACCTAGCGGGCCTCGATAAATAAGTTGAATTAAGATGGAAAAGTTGTTAAGAAGAAATCAAGACTTGTATGTAAATTATATGCACAATTCGAAGGCATTGGATTTGAAGAAACATTTGCTATAGTAGGTAGACTTTTGTACAACTTCAAGGGAGGGGCCAAAGACAATAACCTTTACATCTAGATTGGAAATGATAACTTGCTCATTATTGTTATCTATGTGAAAGGAATAATTTTTGGAAGTGATATTGATTCCATGAGAAATAGTTTTGCAACTAACATGTAGAAGGAGTTTGAAATGTCTATGCTGGGGAAACTATCTTTCTTTCTTGTTTTTTAAGTTCATCCATAAGAAAAAATACATCTTTATCTCTCAGACCAAATATCTTAAAGAAATATTGAAGAAGTTTGTTATGGAAATTTTTGCACCCGTGAGCACTCCCATGAAAACAATGTGCAAACTTAGTAAGGATGGCGAGTCTCCAAAAGAAAATTAGACCATGACAGGTCCATGATTGGTATTATTCTTTACTTAGTAACTTCAAAAGTAGATATCTTGCAAGCAATAGGTTTGGTGGGAATATTTCAGTCAAGTCCAAAAGAAACTCATGTAAATGCAATAAAAAATGTTTAGATATTGCAAAGAATCATAAATTTTGGTTTGTGGTATCCAAGGGGCACAAACCTTACTCAGAGTTTATACAAATGCAAATTGGGCTGGTAGTGTTGATGATAAGTAGAACACCAATGGGGAAACCTTTTTTTTAGGTAGATGTATGGTCTATTGGCTCAACAAGAAACAAACCTCCATTTCTCTATCCATTATTGAGGCAGAACATATTGCACCAAAATCATGTTACACTCAAGTTCTATGAATGAAGCAAAATTTCAAGTATCTTCAAGAAAATGGTGATCAACCTGTTCCCATCATGTGTGGCAACACCGATTCCATCAATATCTCTTAAAACCTTATTATGCACTCCAAGACAATGCATATTGCTTTCAAATACCATTTTCTTAAAGAACAAGTTGCTTATAATGCTATTAGGTTAGAATACATTCCAGAATAAGAGAAAATTGTAGGCATATTTACCAAACCCCTTTCTAGAGACAATTTTGAATATCTTAGACAAAAGATGGGTGTAATTTATTCTTCACAGGGAGAATGGTGAATTGATTTCAACCAATAAGCATGTTGGTGATAGGGGGAGTTCAAGGAAATAATATGAATTAGCACATGGGAGAATATGTAGGCATCATGAGAAAAGAAATCAACAAGCAAATAGGGGGATTCTATACGCAGACCATCAATGAATAGTAGATGTCTGCTAGTGTTTCCAACAATGCTAAAGGGGGAGATTATTGGCAGTGCGTATGTATTGTCATTGATGTCAATTAAGATGAAGCAACAACAACATGAGAGATTGAAGGAAGTTTTAGTTTGGGTAGCCTATATTTGAAGGCACTTATTCTCTAGTTCCCTAGTCCAATTGAGAATGAAAAGTAAATGGTCGAATTACTCGTTATAAGACCTCTCCAATGATATATGGAACTTCTCTTAACTCCTAAGGAATGAGGAGAAACACACATTTTAAGTGAGGTGGATCAAGAAAGCTTCTGACCTAGTGAAAGTTTCGATAGTTTTCGGTATGGACTAACTTGATAGGCAAAGGATAGGCATGAGCCTGACCTAGTAGAAGAGCCCACAAACATAGGCTAGTATGAACAAGCTTGGTAGGTTGGGGATTGGTATGAGCCCAACCTGGTATAAGACAAAATTGACGAAAACTAAATATTAACACAGGAAAAGGATGGCCTGTGTGGGGCCAATACTAGGCTACCAGGGAAAGAGAGATTGAAATAAATACAAAGCAACATGGTATGTGCTTGGGGTAATAAGGAAATTTTCGTCAACCAACATAATCAACAATTGATTGATCCTGAGTTACCAAGCCATATTAGACGTCTGAGGGTTTAAACATGTGATCCCAACTCTAGGTCGCATGGTGAGCGCTTGGTTATGTAAAGAATGGAAAAGGTATCTACTTTGGATTGTGGTCTTGACAAATGGTCATATGGTTCAATAAGTCTAAAGTTAAGCCCACAAGGAGCCAAGGAGCGATGGAAATAAGACTTATCCGGGTTATTCATTTTGGATTTGTAGTAGTAAAATTAAAATAATGATTAATGTTTTCTATATTGGTTTTCCATGGAGTGTCGGCCTTGCCATGAATTTGTTGGTTTAGTTAAGTATAAATAAGTCAGATAAGTTTGAAAGCTGTGTGGAAGCGATGGTGTAATTATGTGTTGTGGATATAGTTATGGATTTTTTGTGCAGAGAGTGAGAAGTACAAAGAAGGTGAACAAAGCTCCGCGTGACCAAAAGCGAAATAAGTCTGAGAATGAGGTCTATGGAAGACATGCAATCGAGAAAGAGTTTGAGGATGTAGTTTGAATAGATAGGCTAATAGTGCATGCATAATTTAATGTTATAGAGTAGGGAGTGATACAAGATCTTGAGGAAGGACAATTAGGCTTAAAGATCAAGAAATTTGTATACAAAAGATTAATTGGAAATCCTATGAATCTGAGTTTGAAATTGTTACAAAAAAGGGAATTGTTAGACAACTCTAGTTGGTGCCAATTAATTAATTTAAGGGATTGGTGTCTCTTTCTAGTTGGTGCCAATAAAATATTTTAGTGGATTAATCTCTCATTTTGGTTGGAGCCAATAAATCATTTTAGGGGATTGGACTCTCCTTCTAGTTGGTGCCAAAAAGTTATTTAACGGGATTGGTGTCTGCATTTGGTTCGTGCGAGTGAATTATTATAACAAAAGGTTGGTGCTTACAGTAACATTCATATAAATAAGTTTTGTGATATTCTCTTGTAATAGTTTCCACATATATATGGTGTATTCTTATGTTGCTGATATGATCGACATTGTATATTTTTGAGGTGCTTTAGATTTGTTAAAATTGGCTATTATACTGATTCAATTCCCCTCTCAGTATAATCATATTTCCAATAGTCATATGAAAGGATGTCGCTGAGTTTACTAGACATGCCTCATGATCTGCCTGTGTAGTTGAAGAAGCCAAGAATGTTTAATTTCCGTGACCTTGGGTGTAGGTTAGAGTCTTAAATCACTGACGGTACCAAACCAAGAATCTCAACCATAAACTACTTTGCACAACAGAAAATATAAAGTAGTAAATCACATATGCACAATATACACAGTTTTAAACAAAATTGTACAACAATGTACAATCCCCAATATTCGTTATATTAGAACAAATATGAATAATACAATTGTCTATGGTATACAATATACACTGAAAAACAAAATGTCGTATCTTGTCCTATCAGTCCTTCGCTTCCATACTGCTCACTAGTAGTGAGTTATTCCATCAAGGCATCTACACATCGAGACTCCAAGAGGGATGCCCCCTAACACTGCTGCACGTCCTTCTGTAGAGTGTAATTGGGTTGATCCAATCTGCTCCTTTGGGTAGGCCTAATTCCCAAGCTCCAATCTTCCAGGCTAGCAACCACTTTAGTCCATCAAAGTGTCTCCCTTCAGTACCTTCCTTCACCCAACCTTGGGCTGCTCTTCTTCCTTCAAGATAGCTCATTTAGGTCTACTTTGGGTAGCCAACACACTGCCCTCCAACTATCCTATGGCTCCCATTATTTTCATTGTTGAATCTTCTCCTAGTATGATGCTTCGCCATCTTGGAAGTTCATACGAATGGTTCCAATATGCTTCTCACTAATCTGATCACTGCTTGACCGAACACTCCTCCCAAACGCTACTGTTACAACATGTTTCACTACTGCGCCTGCAATTCTAGTTAGGGCACAAACTTCAGCCCTCACCCTTCAATGCAATCAACAAAACATACCTCTTTAGGGCTGCGGTCCTCCAAGAGAATACCCCTCCAACCTACACTAATCCTTACTGGTTATTTTAACCCAAAACGCAACCAATGAGACAACCTAGATGTTGGCTATGGCCTGCGGCCTATCACAGCAGATGCTCTAGGCCTTCGGTCCCCTAACATGCTCCTCCAAAAAAACCCTGAACAATTGTGTTCACCTATAATCTTCCTCGACCTTTTATCTGCACCTTTTTACACTAATACGCACTTAAGTATATGCCCTACACATATCTGTTAGCCTAGAACTAGCACTTGACAATGCTGTAACTACAACGCTTGTCCATGTTGGTTAGAGTAACCTTCTCCACACAGGGAATTCTCCTTTTTTTTGCTACGGATTTTACACTTTATAAACGTACCCAAAAATCCCTAACACAAGCCCTAAGATAGCCCTTCAATCCACACGCAGTCACCTAAAGAACTGCAACCCAATCACAGAAGTTTCAATGGTGATATTAGAGTTCTCCACGTTGTCATATGCTCCTTTGTTGCGGCCTTAGCTCCACGAAATTTCAGAGGAAATGTTGCACAATTAGGATGCTTAAATGACCTCAAGTCATATCTTATTTATATATTTGAGTGCTCCATGAATTCATTTGAAGAGACCCATCTATTGGCACCATTTTACACCAATCCTACCTAACTTCGCAACCAATAATTACATAGTCAACTTCAAAATTTCATTTCTCTCTAATGACAACTCGGATTTGGACGATTCTCAATGCGTTGGAATCATATCGTCTAGCATTATCATCCTCATCCATCATATGTCGTGCAGTCATCTCAATTTTGGCCCAAATAACAATGGGTGCAAAACCCATTACTTGGGTTCCAAGCCCACAAGCTTCCCTTGTGGTGATTTTGCCTCCAAACCCTGAACCCTAGGGCTTGGAGTACCCCCCAAGCTATAAAAATCAACAAAGAACACATTTCCTCCTTCATCTGAGGAGGTTTTGGCTTATATAGAAGGATCATCATCATATCCCTTCCTTTTCTTAGTAATTTTTGATCTATAATATTTTTTGTAATAGACTTCTTTTCAACATCTCCAACATACCTTTATTGGATATTTTGGATCCTCCTCTAGATTTAGACCTCCCTCTTGAGGACTTATTTATATTTCTATTATGGAAGCATCCTCTTATAGATAAAGAATATATGTTTCATTTTTTTTGTATCATATCCTATGATAACAAAGATGAAACTATTTCATTGAGACTTAAAGTGGTTGGATTTCTACCTATGGAAACAACCAAACTATCCCATGAATATGGTAAAGAACACAACAAAATAATACACATATATTCATGTGTCTTAATATAAACAAATGCTTGTTGACTTACCACAACATTGAAGGTGTTTAGATGATTTGTCATCGAGCCTTCATCCTTCATCCTTAGTTTATACATATTTTTCTGTAGGAATAATTAGTTCACTAGGGATTTAGACTAATATAAAGTCCCTAACTTGTTCCATAATGCATTTCTATAACTTCTTCTAAAACATTCAATAATATTGATTTTGAGAGATGCAACCATATTTTACTCTTTTCCTTTTGATCCAACTTATTTCATTCTTATGTCAACATCACTGTGGGTGTGCAACCCAAATCCAAAATGATCCATTGATATTTGTCTATCAACAAAAATTACATTTTGAGCTTCCACAACTCAAAATAATGGCTATTGAATTTCTTGATCTCTATACTTGATTTTTTCACCATTTAATTTAACTACAAGAATTGACTCCATGGTCTCCCATTATAACCAGGTCTATCAGGGGCTTGATTTAAACGTATTAGCCACAAAAATGTCTCTTTGAAGCCAAAACTGCGATGATACCAAATGCAGGCTTTAACCTTGTATAGTTAATTGTTGCAAACATATTCTTAATATAATATAAAAGATGCAATGGAAAATTGATTTGGATTTGATCATTATTTTTATGCAGAATTATGAATTACGGATAAAACACATTCCCTAAATGTGGTGCTATTCATTTAAAACAACAGATCAAATAATTTGCAGACACTTTTCCTAAGATTAAATAGACACACAGAAATATGGAGAAACTTACTTGGAGTCCAAGCGCTTCCTATTCTCCTTCTGTCACTCTTGTTGTAACTTTCAATCCAACTTTGATCGTCAGACTAGTTCTTGCAATTATAAACACTAAACCGTAAATATATTGCAATATAAAGATGCCTATTCGTCTTAATCAATTAAATCAATGAAACATGAAACATATACATCAACTAAGAATCCATGACATGAAAGATAGAAGCTTATATAGATACATATGTGGGAAAATGAGCAACAATATTTATTAATGGATAGAAGGGAAAGGTTACAACCAACGATTGATTTGATGTCACCAACTCTAGCATCATCCCAGCCTCATCACAATGAGCATCTCTCTAGCAGCATATCACTCAAATCAAGTACTCAATTGAGAAACCGACAACATTTCTTTACCAAATCTCTTCCTTCTCAAGCACTAGGATCTGTGCTCAATTTATAGATCAGCTGAAGGTAGTTTCATAATCAATGAATTTCTAATAATAGGCAAGACATGTTCCCAAGCTCAGAGGTGTTAGATGGACACATGGATTCAAAGTTTGACACATATGGACTCTTCTAGAAGGCACTGACCATGTGGAGATTCCAAAACAATGATAATTTCGCTCCCAATTGACCAACGCACTCTTGAATTTCGGGAAGTGATTTGCAGAGCACCCTGGAATGGAGGTAACTGCATATGCAAAGCAGTTAGTCCCTTGAGAGGCTGCGTTGGTGAGCTCATAGGTGATATAAAATGTACTTCAAATCTTGAAAAACTTGCAATGGAAGTCATGGATGATTTGTTCTTGTTTTTTTGTCTTAGGGCATGTAGCAACTAAAATGATAGGGGATGATAGAACCTATTCACTGGTTATGGGGATGATGTCCAGTTTAAACAGATCATTGGGAATGGTGCCCAAATTGACCTATAACAGATTGCCCCCTAAAGAATTAAGTCAGAATAATAATAACAATATTTTTTGAATGAGATGCTTTACACTGTGATGGGCTGGAAATGAAGCGGAGTGGTGACCTGCATCAATATTGTGACACATTACATCATAATATATCCTCTTGATAACGAATTTATGAGGGAAGGCATTCCCATGCTCAACACATAAACTATATAATAACATGTACATAGTTCAAAAAGTCATCTACATTGGAATGTTGCCCAATACAGACATGCCTACAGATATAGGCCCATGTTCGGATGACGATCTATATGTAATGTCACCATACAGATGATGTGTATAAAAATCTTGAAATCGCAGCCCAGATGGCTGAAACTAGATTCAAGGTCTTCTTATATTGTTCCCTCAATCGTTCGAGTACAAGTCTAGCCATGCGAATATATGATTTATAGTCGAACATGGTAAGACATCGTTTGATTACCAACCAATGATGTGAGCTGTTAACAAACACGAGAGAACCACCATTGATGTCAATGACTCTCAAGGTACTGAAATACATTTCATAAGGCATGAATATATGATTTGATATTGAACGCCAAACAAAATCTTTCAGTCAAAAGTCTGGAATCGAGGATCTTGTCGATGCTGTAACAAGTCTCATGGTACCGGAAGATGATGTTTCTAAGTGAACTTCCTGGATGATGATTTGAGGTTGACATGAAGCTACTTTATCGCGAAATGGGAGTTACTGATTTTGAAGACAAAATTTTCAGGGATGACTGTCATGAGAATGAAGGTTTATGAGTATTGCAGAAGGATGAGTATTCACTGGATGACTTCTCTTGAACATATCAGCGACACTGAGATGAGTTGGCAGCATTGACCCAAAACCTAAGTGAAGTTATGATGAACTATAGGTATGAATGAACCGTCAAGAAGTTTTCCCAACCCAAACAGTCACGATGATGGAGTGAAGTGTCATGTTCAAGAGCAACCTGCTACCGTAAAAAGTTTTGTTCACTTTCCCAAATTTTCCCCGGTCATTTGTCGACTAATACCTCTTTATTTTTTAAAAATCTTGAGGAGATAACATGTGCTTGATCTATAATTCAAATATTTGGGTGAATAATGTATCGCTATTTAATTATTTAACGAGTCTGACGATGAATGAAACTCGATTCTTGCCATGATCGACAATCCCATTGCTTTTTTATGTTTTAACGAGCCTAACGACAGTGACAACCTGATCCTTTTTCATATTTAGAGAGTTTAAAAAAGAGGATGAAATAAAACTCCATAAGTAATTTTTCGTAAAGTTGTTGCTCAGATCTAAAAAAGTGTAAAATAATATCTGAGAGAACCTTCTAGCCATGTTCGACTAAGGCATTCATTTTTTCGTAAATAATCTATCTAAGTCTGGAAAAGGGTTAAACTTATACTGAGTAGATATCAATTCATTTACTTTTATGAGCTCCAAAAGACAAGTGCTCGACAATCTTTTCACATTATCGGAGTCTGAAAAGAGCTAAAATAAAACTCGAGAGGTTCCTTTTTCACTGTTATCGAAGCTCGAAAAAGAGATAAAAGGTGCGCTTCAAGTCCTTTTTCATTTTTAACAAAGCTCGAAAAATAAGGATAAACATATGCTTTGTGGTCAAATAATTCTTGAAATAAATCTTGACAACTAATTTGCTCATCAGTTGCAAAACCTGTTCAGAACAAGATCAAATGGATTAAAAATACCTGTTTCATGATAAAGATAGAATAAAACCACAGTCACAACAATAAATATGATTTGCAAATAATCAAATGACTAATTAAAAGAGTTTTACTATTCATTTTTACCATTTGAAAGTTACCATTTTCATTTTGGAGCTCTAAACCTGTTTTTTCCCCCGAACTTCAACCATTGATTCCAATCGATTTTGTGGACGGTTTTCATCTCCGTTTGATCCAGGTTGGTGCCATAAACCCTCTCTTTCTTTCAGTAGTCAATTCATTTCCTTTCATTGTAAAATTTTAGGGATTTTGGCCCCTTAGGATAAATTATTTTTCCAAAGAGGGAAATGTACCCTTAAGCATCGAAAACTGTGTTGTGGAGCACCTAAATTGAAGCCTAGGTGCATATGCAACACACTTTCCCTTGTTCAAGACTGCGTTGGGCACAATTAACATTCTTGATTCTTGCATTGTACCTAAAATTTGCCTAATTTTTTGCATGAAAAGGAGTCTAATGAGTCTTACGATTATGTTTCAGGATTTCATCGGAATAGAATGACGATTACCTGGAGAGAAAGAGAGCATGAAGAACAAAATATGATTTCCCTAAATGATCCGGGTACAGTAAGATCCCTAGGATATTGTGGGTTATTAAAGTACTTCTGATTGTTAGGGATGAGGAAAAAAATAGAATTCCTGGAGTTCTTAGTTCGAGCATGGGATTCGGCTATTGAGGCATTTCACATTAGGAACAAAGTGGTTCCTATTACAGAGGAGGATGTATATTTTCTGACAGGATTTTCGAGGAGAGGCTTACCCATTTCCCTCTAAGGGTCTGCTCTCGGAGGAGAGACGATGAGAGATTATGTTTTGCAATATTTATATCTAGGGGCAGAGCCAAGAAAGGATAGGAAAATAAACATCCGTGACGTTCGTGATTTTCCTTTGAGAACCATTCTATTCACGATCACAAAGCTTGTCGACACCATTACACTACATGTAGCGAATAGATCATATATGTAGTATGCACTAGAGTGCATGGAGCCAACAGTCTTCAACTGGTATGAAGCTATAATTTCTCAAATAAAAGAACAAATGAACAAGGAAAAGGGAGGAAGGAAGAAAAAATTCAGTTATGGTTCGATCCTCATTTCATTTGCCTTAGAGCGGATTCCATTGATGGAACCTCAGTATGTGACACTGGGTGTGTCTAATCCTAGAGATCCGAGGATGCGGAGATGGGTAGAACTAATGGCTAGGAATGCAGGCCAATCGTCCATTGTGTTCTCGATTGCATTCTTCGCTGGTTCAGGCGACATTCTATCTCCATCAACAAGTATGCATATGCAGGCGTCGATTTTCGAGGTGATCTAGACTTAGATTTACCAGAAGGCGCTTAGTGGGGTGCAATAGGAAAGAATGTTTTGACATGTTTTTTGATTTTTCTAAGGTTTATACAATGTTTTTGTATTTTGATGTTTTCCCAAGACTAAACTAAAGTTTTAATGTAATGCAGATGTTGGTCGATTTCAACCAGTGGAGGAACCAGAGCATGGAGCGGATGAGCTAGTAGAGAGGGCTGTCGAGAGAGCAGTCATTCAGGATTTAGACATGGCTGAGACTCTGTCTGAGCTTCTGCAGCACATAGAGGGGTTGACCTTCGAGATTCCGGATTGCCGGATTGAAGAGCTACCCATGCGACTGCAGTGCCACACTATAGGCGTTCCTAACCGCTGGATGCGGTTATCGCGTAGGATAGCTAGATCTTTAGCATGTTACCATGATCACCACTAATTTGCTTTTGACATGTTGCTTACATTTTGAGGTCAGATGACCAATGTGTCTTGGGAACAATTTTTTGTAAAAACCTATAACTATCTATCTATTTGATTTCAGTGTTTTCATATGTTTATTGCACAATCCTATTCAGTTATGTGAATGTACCTTTACATGTGTTGCAAATTTCTATCTAAAACATGATTAGCTAAATAATCAGTCAATGTGTTCAAGTTTCTGGAAATGTGTTGATATTGAATAAAATCAAAATGTCTTTCGAAAAGTCAAAATCTTAGGAATAAACGATGTAGTGTTGGATTTCTAACAGTATAAACACTAGTAAGTTATAATACCACAAGTTGTGAGTCTAACCTTATGATGATGCGGATAATACCAAATGAAATGACATCAGAGAGAAGTTTTATCAACGCGCTATACTCAGTGATATTGTTTGTCGATCTACCGATAAAAATCCCTTGAAAGCACACTAACTCGCTGTTCTGAGCGAAAATGGCCCACACTGCAGATGATAGATTCTACATACTACGACTAGCACCATCAACATACCCAACAAATGGTTCCAAAGATTCAAACATTTGCGATGAAAGGTAAAGCAGATTACTAACGTCAAGAAAACTCTAAAAAAAAACAAAGACAGTGAATGCAAATCAACAACATATATATACAATATAATACAAAAAATTACTACACTCATGATTAAGCATAGTAACTTTTAAGATACAACCCATTTCAGGGCTGCGCCAACGGAATTCCATTGTAATCCACCAGATTGTAGGCACCCTTAGCAAGAACTCTTTTGACAATATAGGGTCTGTGCCATAATGGCTCAAATTTCCTTGTACCTATTAAATAAGCTTCTTGATCATAAATAAGGACCAAGTCGCCCTCTGAGAAAATGAGAGGCTGGACATTTTTGTTGTATTGCGCTTTTATACATCTCTTATGTGCTTCATTGGCTAATTGGGCTTCACGACACGTTTCATCAAGATGGATGAGGTTAAAAAGACACACTTCTTCATTTGAGGTGTTAGGTAACAAGTCGATTGTGAGTTTAAACGATGATATTTCACATTGGATTGGCAAGATAGCTTCCAGACCATACACCAATTGAAAGGGAGTAAATCCAGTTGCGTTCCTTACTGAGGTTCGATACGCCCACAAAGCCGAGTACATGACCAAATGCCAGTTTCTTTTACGAACTCCTATCATTCGTTGAAGCATAAGTTTAAGAATCTTGTAGATAGCTTCAACTTGTCCATTTGACTGTGGAGAATAAGGAGTAGAATTATCATGTGACAATCCTAACTTGGAAGTCAATTCAGTTATCATGTGGTTGCAAAAATTCTTTGCATGATTTGTGACTATAGCCTGTGGGACCCCAAACTGTGCAATGACGTGATTAAAGAAAAACAATGCAGTTTTTTGTCCTGTGTTGTTGAATGTAGGCATCGCTTCGGCCCACTTGGTAAAGTAGTCTACTGCGACAATAATATAACCATGCCCCCTGGACGAACGAGGGTTACAGGTCATGAAGTAAATGCCCCATTTCGAAAATGGTCCTACAGAGACAACATGATGCATTGGTGCTAGCGGTTTGCGAATTTTATGGTCAAATACTTGACACGCATGACAACTTCCGACCGCAAAGGATGTAGTCACGAAAAATGGTAGGCCAAAAGCAACCAATGCGGCAGCATATCCAGACAAGTTTCCACCACAAGCCCCAACATGAAAATCATTTAAATCCGTTACGACCTCCTCATAAGTGAGGCAACTTCTTAAAATTGTATCGACACCACGAAGATAAAGTGTATCACCGATGATCAGATAATCTTTGGCTTGGTATCGAATATGTCGCTGTTCAGAGCGAGAGGTATTAGGCTGAAAAGTCTGGGTTTGAAGATAAATGATAAAATCCCCATACCAAGGATCAGATGATCCGATCAGGAACAAATACTTGTCAACAATTAACGTGATAAGATATAAGTCATGGGGTTGCAATCCGAAATGACAATGGTTTTCTGGAACATGATATAGTGGCAAAATATTTGGACAACTTGAACAGCTGCCAAGGAAAGCTTTTCTACGTACGAATACTTCAATTCCGTATCATTGAGATTAAGACAAAAATAATATATCGGATGTTCTATCACATTTTATACCTCGACCAATACCATAACAATGGTCATATCACCCGTGGCAATATATAAGAAATAATCACTTTGATAATTGGGGGGATACATTAATGACAACCTGACAAGAGTATCCCTGACAGCATCAAAAGAAGCTTGCGCAACTTGGTCCCAATGGAAGGGAATCCCCTTTTTCAAGAGTCAAGTAAATCCTTCATCCATTTCGGAGTAGTTGGGTATGAACCTCCTTAGGAAGTTAGCCTTTCCTTGAAGTTTCTGTATCTGAAGTAAATTTGATGGCGTAGGCAAATCAAGAATGGCCTTGACCTTCAATGGGTTGATTCAAATTCCTTATTTTGAAATGAAGAATCGAAGAAAATGACCATAACCAACACAAAACACACATTTATGTGGATTGAGATGTATTTTGTAGTGTCGGCAGCATAAAAGGATGGCTCTCAAATGCATCGGGTGATCAGTCCGATTTCGTGAATGCGCGGGTAAATCATCTAGATAGGGTTGAACAATGTGCTTCATGGAAAATTTTAGGGGCTAATATTTGTAGGTGGGCTAATTTTCCATGCTTTTTCCAAAAAAAAGATTCGCCAATTTCCATTTTTTTGAAAATGGATTCGCCTAAATTTTATAGTATAAAATTATTTTACCCCAAAAATCGCCAAAATTTTATATTTACTAATATAAAATAATTAGAAACCTAAATATTTTTACAAAAATATGATAATTTTTTTTACAATTTACATATTGGGGAATAGTAAGATTCACCAAGGTTTCTAAATTTTAAGATAAACTTCCATTATTAAAATTTTACCTGATGTGCTTGATGTCATTGAAAGCATAATCCATTGCTCTCTGAAAAGTGGCCCCAACGTTATTTAAACCAAACGGTAGTTTCTGATAAGAGAATGTGCCCAAGGGAAAGATGAATGCTTTCTTATATTGATCCTCTGGGCAGATATTGATTTGATTGTAGCCGGAAAATCCATCCATGAACGAAAAGATTTCACATCCAACACATTCGTCAATAATTTGGTCGATAAAGGGAGTAGGATAGTTGTATTTTGGACAAGCAAGATTGACATCCCGATGATCGACGCACACTCTGATGGTTCCTTTTTTTTTTCATAATAGGAACAATGTCGGAAACCCACTCAGTTAGCGGAACATGGTAAATGAAACCAACACACAAAATTTTCTCAAATTTTTCTTTAATGGCAGCTGCCTTATTTGGATGAATAGGACAAAGGTGTTAACACACCGGTTTGACATCAGGGTACATATTAATAGTGTGTTCAACGATACTACTATCTATGCCTAGAATTTCCTCGTAAGACCAAGAAAATACATCACAGAATTCACGAAAGAGAGAGCGATATGTTTCGAGTTTTGATGGAGAGAAAGACACGCCGACATGAATGTTTTCTACAATGCCAGGTTTGTTCGAAATATTTATAGAAATGGTTTCTTCAATATTTGACAGATTTTGCTCGGAATCAGATTCAGAAAGAAATTTTTGATCGATGGGTGATATAGTTCACTAAGATTATTTTCTTCATAATCAGGAAGATGGGAACGATGATGATATTATTTCCATGGTTCTCCTTCTGACGTCATGGTTTCCAAAATATTCTCATCTGTCAAGAAAGTTGAGGAAAAAGGATCAGGTGGAGTACCAAAATCTAAGGGACGATCAACCCAAACAACCGACGACGATGATTTCAGATTCGCCACCCAATCCAAATAGATTGATTTCTATGCCAGCTCAATAGGGCTGGGCGGTAGAAACTCATCCAATGTAAAAATTCCAGAATCATCCGTACTCTTTTTTAAGCCAGATGGAGTGGAAGAGATCATGTAGCAGGTCTCTATACTTTCAATTTATGCTGACGTCACACGTGGTGGTAATGAAAAGGTTCCCATGAGAGTGAAATCCTTTAAGAGTCCTACACCAATGTTTTGAAGTGCGAGTTGGGGTACGTGAATGAATGGAACACTTCCAGTTACCTGGGAAGTGGAGGCAAATAAGGATAGCTGATTGATGACTGTGATAACACCTTTATGTGGAAAGACGATAATTCTAAAATATGTAGAAACAATTGCAGTCATAACATATACCAATGGCCTTCTAAGTAGAATATTGTAGTCAAGGGGTTTGTCAACGACCTCAATTTCAACATTCACTATTTTTCCCCCTAGTTCAACATGCAGGTTATTAATAATACCACAAGGCTTATATGAACGATTCCCTTCGGTGGCTTGATTTTCAACTCAGGAATAACAGGTGGTGGTATCGATTCCGTAGAGGGATTCATGGTCGAGGTAGTAGGTTGATCAATGGCCTGACTACTGTAATATTTATTACACGTTGACACCAAAATATCTGTCGATGGATTTATGACTAGATCCGTAGCAACCAAATTTGTGTTCGGATTCGGAAACGGATCTGTCAACACAATTGATGCATGTGAAGTCTTAATCATTTTTGAGACTTCAACGCGGTGAGGAAAATCCCAAACAAAGTGTTCCTCATTACAGATTATGCATGGATAACGAGGTTTCCTATTTCCAGACGATTAATAAGATGATATTTCCTGTGGGTTAGAAGTTTTATTTTTGTTTGATTTCCATTTTTTCTTACTTTCGGGTTGCTTGTCACTTTTTCCTTTTTCAAATGACACGACATTGATTTCAGAAGAAGGTGCAGTATTAGATGCAGTAATATGATGTGTGCTTGTAGTAACAATCATACCGTCACTGGCATGAGAGTCCTTTGATGGAGGAGGAACAATAAAATTAGATCATGGCGTGTTAGGAATTTTCTCGTAGAGCATGCCAGACCGAGTATAAATCAAGTCTAAATATTTGACACGAGCAATGACATACTCTTCAGTTACGACGCCACCCTTAGCCACATCCTTAGTTATAGATGGTAACAGGGACTTAATGAATCACTTAGCAAGGAGCTGATCAGGAACAAATGTCTTAACCATTCTACGACAATGATGCCACTCACGAATATGATCAGAAATGTGAGTAGCATTAGTCTGTTTAGAATTAGTCAAGAGTTCCATTCTAGTTTCATATCGTATGGGTAACTAGAAGTGGGTCAAAAATATAGTAGCTAGAGTAGTGAAAGTATTAAAAGAAGATGTAGGTAACTCAATGTACCATTTTTTAGCCAGAATAGTGACCGTACGCTGGAAAAGACGTAGCTGAACAAAGTCATCATTCAGGGAGTTTGATGAAGACCACAAATGATAAGTCATAACATGAGTCGAAGGGTCTTCCCCAGGGTTTCCATTAAACTTAGGAATATCCGAGGGTAATTTATGAGGTATCACCGACCACCAAGGAGTATAGTTGATTGGATCATTAGTGAGTTGGTTTAAATCTGGTAACTCTAAAGTTGCAACAAAGGGAAACTGTCAATTGAGGTCAGATTGAGCATAGCCAGGGTATGATGGAATTGCTTGGGCACCATGCCTTTGAGCACCAGCATAAGGAATTTGCTCTTGGTAACCCAGATAGGGGTTTTTTTGATAGGCAAACGCTTGAGGATTCTGTTGACCAAAACTTGGATATGATACTTGTTGAAATGAAGATTGTGGCCTTTGCACCTGAGGTTGCCAAGGGGTATGTCCACCAATATTATACCCCAAATTAGAATAAATTGGATTCGGTTGAGGATAGGTATAACCTGGTTGTGGCTGTGACATCCCATAATATGGTAATCCAGCTTGTGAATAAATGATTCCAGGTATAGGTTTTTGTAAATTAACTAAAAGAGTTGGAGTCTGAGGGCCTAATACGTGAGGATATTGAGTTGAAGGACCCGCCTGAAACGGTTTTTGTATAAAAGTTTAAGTCTGTAATAGGGGTAAAGATGTATTAACAAGTGGAATTGATGTGGGTGCAACAGGTTGAACCGGTTGGTACGATTGTACAACCATTTGTGGTTGTCATTGACAAACATTCATTTTGACATTAATTTGACCAAAAAGTTATGGAGTACTGTCAAAGTGGGAGACCATAGGTTTCCCCCCAACATGAGGAGTATAATAAGACGGAAAATATTGTTCTCCAAATGCAGGGAGTCCAGTTGAGATGGTACTGGATGGAATAGACCCAGAAGGACCAACTTGATATTTCCCTGATGATGGATATAAAGGATTAAGCAGTTCAGTAATCACTATAGGTTTACTAGTTAGAATACTAGACGATGACATTGGTGAAGTCCATGGATTTGAATATGAACCAGAGAAAATTCCAGATAAAGAGTTATGACCTGATGGGACCATAGGGCCACCATGTAAATATGACTCTGGTGAAGTTGTGATCATCGATGGTGTAGCGAGAGCAAGTGCTGACGCAATCGGAATAGATGGTCCAACCGAAGATGTTGGTTTAGACATGGTTACTTGACAAAATGTATACCCTTTTGAATCGACGAGAATTTGGATAGGCACATGATCAACAAAAGTAGAGGGTGGTGATTGAGGAAAATACTCGTACAAGCAAAGATCCTCCCCAAAATGAGTTGGAGTTAAAGGTGTTTCGTCTTGTGGGATTTCTTCAATTGAAATTAAACTAGGTGGAAGGATTTCACCGTCAGGCCCAAAGTATATTTCAGGAGTTTGACTGCGTGATATGGGAGACTCAATGGCTATAATAGATTATGGGGCGACCGATATGTGAACAACTTCCAATCATTCGACTTTAGGATTCAGATGTTCTGGAAAAAAAGAGAATAGATCTCGATCAACTTCCGGTTGAACAATGTCGGGTTCGAGAGGTATGGTCTCACTGATTGGATGGATCGTGACGACGGATAGCTGTGAGGAATCCATCTCAAACACAGTAGATGAACCGAGATTTGTAGAAACAACTTGTGCCGACTCTGATATATGTGAATATGATGCTTCATGAGATGATCAGGAGATCATGTGTTATGCTCAAAAATTGAAGTGCTCAAAATAAGTCTGAACCCGAGCGAGCGGAAATGTCTCCTCGTTGCGATTCCAGTGTCGTGAACAGTTCGAAAAACCGATATCGTATGAGGAAGATATCGCGTTCTGTCCATTTTTACAAACAACAAAATTTTGTGACTGGATGCCCAGTCAACATGTAGGTACAATCAACAGGTATATTCCTGGAATATGCCAATTTTTGTTCGAACCAACATGATGGCGCCACATGGCATGATTTGGGCCGTTGATCATTGGTGGTACAAAGGAGTTTTTGGGCCGTTGGATGAGTTTTTATTGAGCCGCCAGATGAGTGACATGTGGCAAGCTCGGAGGCTGCCACGTGTCCTCAGGAGGGTGTATTAAAATTTTTTGGGCCTTCCTCAGAATCGAACAGTCGACCTCCGAGTGCATGGGAAAGAGCCTTTACCAACTCCTCTACATGGTGTTACTTAACATGTATAGGTTTCCACATCTATTATTGTGTTAATGTTTTAACATTGGGGGAGGGGACCGCCAACGGTCCTAAATCACTGGCGGCCCAGGTTTTAGTTACATGTGTTATATAAACCACAATGTTAAAAGTAGCCAGAAGCAGCTAATCGTAACACCAATGACAACGATCACATGGCATAAACCATAACCTTAAACTTCAAACCAACGGTTATATAAAATGGTTACCTCTGACGGAATAGGCGTTCACATATGGAGTTAGGTGGATTTTATTGCCATGGTTTACGGAACCTTAACGCTCTGGGTTTTGCTCCACCATCACAGAGATTGTCAAACCGTTAACGTGGTGGTAACATATCAGACCTGTCACATAGCGAAGTTTGATAATGGTTAATGCGACAGTTTGGAACTGTACCAGCTACGGGTTCTGCCCACCTTTAAACGTGGAGTTTCAAATGGTACTAACGCAAACGATGGGGGGTCGACATGTGACCATCCCGCCCGCATAACCGTTTTACATTAATCCAAATGGTTTAAACGAAGGAGTTAACAATGACACCCTATTTTTAGGGTTTTAACTAAATCTAACTGTAGTGAAGTGCCTGTCTCCACATTTAGTGGAGCTTTTCTAGCTGTCATTGCGAAAAATGCATTGGGAGGTCAATTTTTGACCAATTTTGGTGAAACAAGAGTCTACCTAGACTAATTTGAGCATTATGGAGCCATTGGTGCAGAGAAAACAACCATTAGAGGCATTTAAACACATGTAATTTACAATTTTGAGCATAATGACAAAGAGGGACATGCCATTGGGAGGTGGACCAGCAGATGTAGCCCAGGAGGGGTGAACTGCTTCATCATGCCTATTGTGTAAAACTTATGTGTGAATGTTTTTCTCTATCATACACTGCTGTTTAGTGTTTTTAAGGCTTATTTACATGCTTAAAGTTCACTAGTTCATCTATATTTCATGGTTAAAACTCTCATTCATTAAGAAAACATATGGAGACAAACTATACATGTTTATATTAATGAAAGGACACTTAGCATACCATAACTAATACACTCCTTTTAGATCAGGTTGGTATTAAAGCTAGAGTTTTATCTCTACGTTTTTATGTGCAAATATTTGTTAACTGTTTGCAAGGATTTTCATGCTTACGAGGCTCAAGATTAAGAAAGGAGAAGGAAAATTGGTGGAAGCAAGAAGTTCTCAAAGTGAGCCACAAAAAAGGAGGGAAATATTGCCACATTCTCCATCACCTAGCTCACCTCCAAGAGAAGCAGAAACATCATCAAGCATGCCTCCAGGAGAAGAAGAAATCCATGAAGAGATGGATCCCAAAGAGGAAGAAAGAGTGTACAGAAAATCATTTCTTGACTTAACTGAAATGGTTAGAGTCATTTATAAAGAAAGGAATGATAAACTAGAAGAGGAAAGGTCCAAACTTCACAAGGAAGGAGAAGGATCATAAGGAGGTCACAATGATGAAGATAAATCAAAGAAGGGCAATGGAGGAAATGGAGATAGTGGAAAGTCACCATCATCACCATCATCTTCATCTTCATCATCCTCTACTTCATCTTCAGTACATTAGCCATAGAATTCAAAGAACATGGGTAAAAGTCATTTTCTAAAACTTGATGTTAAGTTTGAATTGACAATGTTTAATGGTGAAGTTAATGTAGAAAAGATAGATAATTGGATTAGGCAATTAGAGGTCTATTTGAGAATCCAAAATTTTGATGATGATGAAACCAAAATACAACTAGCTTCATTGAGGATGGAAGGTGCAACACTTGTTTGGTGGGAAGCCAAGACAAAGGAGGAGATCAAGAAATATGGTAAGATTATTTTATCATGGACTAATTTCATTTTTGCAATAAAACAACAGTTTTATCCAGTAGCTCACATGCAAAAAGCAATAATGGACTAGCAAAATGTTAAACAATTGAAAGGAAAAATGTACAAGTGTATACTCAAGAATTTAGGAGAAGAGCTCTTTTATTAGGAGTATATTTTCATAGCCAAGACACTTTTCTCAGGTATATAGGAGGCTTACATACCTACCTAAGACATACTATCCTCATGTTTAACCCTACAAGCCTATACGAAGTATGTGTTCAAGCCACACATTTAGAGGCAAGGGAAAAACAAAACCTAGATGAGAATGGGGAAATTGAGTTTAAAGTCAAATGGAAGAAAAAGAGAAATGAAAATGTCAGAAAAGAGAAGGGAAAATTATTTTGCAAACACTGTTCTAAAACTAGCCATGATGAAGACCATTGTGCTTTTGCATTAGATCAAGCACTTGGTAAAAAAAGAATCTGCAATATGGAATTCTTGTAATTCCTTAATTCTGGGTGATTGTATAGATCCCGAAGAGCGATGGCTCTGATACCAATGGAGTGTAAAAACTCTGGTAAACTTGATAATTATATATTATTATTGATGAAGATGAAAGATATGAGAGATGATTTACATTGGGGAATCACCGAGGCTTTAAATATAGCCTCAAGGTGTCCCTTGGTGAAGAGGCATGATCTTTGATCATGCCCTTTCACTTAATAAAACCTAATATAACTATATCTAACTAACAATTAATAAAATTTACATAACAACAGGCCAAAACTTGACATTGATGATGATTAAACAAAGAGAAGTTTTACATAATCCTTTTCAAACAAATGCTAACGTACGTAATGAGTTTTTTTTCAGTTTGAAAGCAGGTTGTCTTTGAAAGAAGATGACAAGCAGTTGCAACAGTCGACATTGGTGTTGAACGGTGTTGAAAACAAAGTGTCAGTGCAAGAAGTTGCAAAGGTCCAAGGGAGGAAAAAGAAACTTAGCAAAGAAGGCACAAGATTCAGAAATGTTCATTGCTGGTTTTAGAAAGGAATGGTATAATGGTGAAGAAACTTGGTCAAGAATCGACACAAGTTCAAGGCAAATTCAACAAAAAATCGCCATAAGGATAGAATGCAAGGTGAGACTAATTCAAAGTTTCTTTTGAATATAGATTAATGTAGAAAAAATATGTTTAATATAAAGTTAGGTTTCTGTTCTAAAAGTTCAATAAATGTACAACATGACAATGTCAAAAACAACAATGGTTGGTCAACAAAATTAAGGAAAAAATTGTCGTTTCATGAAAAGCTCCAATTAATGAAATTAGGGAAATTTCAGTGGATAAATATTGGAAGAGTGGGGACACAATCTCCTCATGTTCATGTTCAGGAATCCAGAGAGCTTTTGGGGTCCAAAAGCTTCCCAGTGGGGAGGTGTGATCAGGAGATCATGTGTTATGCTAAAAAATTAAAGTGCTAGAAACAGGTCTGAACCTGAGCGACCAGAAAGGTAGCGTTGTTGCAATTCTGGCGTCGTGAACGGTTCGAAAAACTGATATCATATGATGAATATATCACTTTATCTCTGTTTTCCCAAACAACAAAAGTTTGTGACTAGATGCCCAGTCAGCATGCAGGTATAGTCAGTAGGTATATTCCTGGAATATTCCAATTTTCTTCTAGCCAACAGGATGGCACCACGTGGCATAATCCAGGCCGTTGATCATTAGTGGTACAGAGGAGATTTTGGGCCGTTGGATGAGTGACACGTGGCAAGCCCAGAGACTGCCACGTGTCATCAAGAGGGTATATTAAATTTTTTTGGGCTTTCCCCGGAATCGAATAGCTGACCTCCGAGCGTGCGGGCAAGAGCCTTTACCAACTCCTCTACATGGTGTTACTTAACATGTATAGGTTTCCGCATCGTATTATTGTGTTAATGTTTTAACATTGGGGGAGGGGACTGCCAGTGGTCCCAACTCGCTGGCAGCCCAAGTCTTGGTCACATGTGTTATATAAACCACAACATTCAAAGTAACAGGCAACAACTAACCGTAGCACCAATGGCAGCGATCACGCGGTATAGATCGTAACCTTAAACTTCAAACCGACGGTTATATAAAACGGTTACCTCCAACGGAATAGGCGTTCACATATGTGGTTAGGTGGCTTTTATTGCCACGGTTTACGGAACCTTAATGCTATGAGTTCCACTCCACCATCACGAAGAGTGTCAAATCGTTAATGTGGCGGTAAGATATCAAACTTGTCACATAACGGAGTTTGATAATGGTTAATCCGACGGTTTGGAACCATTCCAGCTATGGGTTCCGCCCACCTTTAAACATGGAGTTTCAAATGGTATTAATGCAGATGGTGGGGGGTCGACATGTGACCACCATGTCCGCCTAACCATTTTACGTTAATCCAAACGGTTTAAATGGTGGAGTTAACAACGACACCCTATTTTTAGGTTTTTAACTAAATCTAATTGCAGTTAAGTGTCTGTCTCCACATTTAGTGGAGCTTTTCTAGCTGTCATTGGGAAAAATGCATTGGGAGGTCAATTTTCGACCAACTTTGGTGAAACAGGAGTCTACCTAAACTAATTTGAGCATTCTGGAGCCATTGGTGCAAAGAAAAAAACCATTATAGGCATGTAAACACATGTAATTTACAATTTTGAGCATAATGACAAAGAGGGATATGCCATTGGGAGGTGGACTAGCAGATGTAGCCCAGGAGGGGTGAACTGATTCATCATGCCTACTGTGTAAAACTTATGTGTGAATGTTTTTATCTGTTATACACTATTTTTCAGTGTTTTTAAGGCTTATTTACATGCTTAAAGTTCACTAATTCATCTATATTTCATGGTTAAAACTCTCATTCCTAAAGCAAACATATGAAGACAAATTGTACATGTTTATATTACTGAAAGGAAACTTAGCACAACAGAACTAATACACTCCTTTCAGATCACCAGAGGTACTGATGGTACTAGTTTCGGTAGAGCGATGTCGCCTTCGGCGCCCAAAAGAGGTTTCTAGTGGTAAAGGTGGTTTCAATGCAAGTCTACGCGAACACTGGGGAAAGGGATTTTCTTCTTCCACGATGACTGATTTATTTTATGACCAAAAATAAATAAACAAATTAAAAGGATAATGCTAGGCAAAAGGTTTACCAAGAAACTGTAAACTGCAAAATACCTCCTGGCGAACCAAGAAGTACGGGCAGACAATCTCCCCGAATTCTGTGTTCGGTGTATCACAATTTACAAGGTGGCCGGCTCGGTTCACTATGGATGGATATAAACCTATATTTGTCCTCCCAAATATACCCGAAGGTACGTGGAGGCCCAAGTCCGTATTAACGCTGTCTAATGCGAAACCGCACAGTGAGATCACCCCATTATACTTTTTGTACTATAACACCAACTGATATACCGAAAGGTATGTGGACGAGCTACGATATACTTATGTACGTGGAGTGACGTATCACACTCAGAATGTATCGTAGATAATTAATGATAGCTGTTATTGTTGAGATTGCAACAAGATGATGAGCTCAGTGGAAAGAAGTCGCCTTCACTAAGTGGGCCCGCAGGCTATTTTTGGCGCAAAGTCTATTTTTAGACTATGTCTATTTTTAGACATGTGGATCATATTCTATGAGTTGCAGGATGCTATTTGTGGATGGTTGGTCAAGTTGGAAAAATAGATGGACTTCTATTTTTAGACATATTGGGCGGAATCTATTTTTAGATTGCCATTCTAAAAATAGATATGTCGAATATTATTAGCTCTTAATAATATTTGGACTATAAACATTATCTTATTCTCTTGGAGCACTTCAGTTAAGTGCACAGATGTGGCACATGAGATGACAGAAGGAATCACGCTATTCCTAAGGGTCAACTGGAGCTATTGCATGGAGAATTCAGTTAGAACTCATGTGAGAGAGTTTGGTGGAGTTGATTGAGGAAGTTAATGGAATTGTGTTCGCTTAACTAATCTAAACATAGTTGAGCTAGTTGTATAGTCTAATTAAATGATACACTAGGTGAGAGTGGTGTGAATTAATTATTAATTAATTCACTAATTATAAAATCATTAATCAACTAAAGAATACATCAATAATCCTGCATGGACAAGCCAAAGTGGGATAACTTCGTTGAAGAGATAAAGGTGAAAAGAGCAAAGCAGGATTACTGGCCAGGACTATATCATAGAAGGATTCGGCAAATAACCAAAGGATTGGAGATGCCAATGAGGATTGCGCAAGACAAGCCGTGGTTCTGGGTTATTTATGAGCCATTCTTCATCATTGATTGTCAAAGAGAGGCAAAGCACGTGGTCAGGTGGCGTAGATTGGAGCATGTGTTTTGGGAAGCAGATCAGCTTCGATTAGTGTAGCAATTGGAGATTGTACTGAGAGCTTGTGAGGAGATTTGTATGATGATTGTTACATGATCTCTATGACATATAATATATAGATAGTTGGGGGTTTTCAGCTTTAAGCTTTCCCATAAAATACTGTGTTCATATGTGTGATCTTTTATGGTTTTAATGTGTGCATGCAATTGATTTTATTTCCGCATGTAATGATCAATGGTAGAAGAGGTTCTGTATTGTGCATGAAGTTAAAATAGTGTGTGATCAGGAGAATCTCGGTGGATAACATATCAAATTTTCAAATTTATACAGTTATGTTTTACAACGCCATAACATGTCTTTAACCTAGACCTTCTAAATGTTATCGTTATGGTTCCAATGCTTTTTTAGGTAAAATTATGTAAATTTTAAGTTGATCTTGTCTATCAATTTTCTTTTCAAGGTTCACCATGATGATGTGATGGAAATTCCTAAAATGAAAACTAAAATGACAAGAAAACTTTTCACTTTTAGCTTTTTCAATGAAAATCTTAGCTACTAAAGGGAAAGAGAAATCAATTTTGTGAGCAAACAAAAAAGAGCACAAACTAATATGCATCTTTCCTAATTTGTTTCTAAGCAAAACACACAATCCACTACATGCAAATGCAAGTTTTTCTTTTCAGTCCCCTTAATGTGAATTAAAAAATGAAACTATATGCATCAAATCGACAAAAAACAAATGCTTTCTTCTTTGAGAAACGATGAATTTAACAACAATTTCTCTTTTTAGGAAAAATGAGGAATAGAAGTACAAATTTTCCTACAGGAAATGAAGAATTTAACAAAAATTTCCTTTACGAAAAAAAATGGATCTAATGCAAAAACAAAATACTTTGAATTTGATTTGCCAATGATAAAGAAAAACAATTAAAGATACATTGAAAAAACTTACTTTTCAAAGGAGGAAGATTCAGGCAATATCACTGGTCCCTATGAGGCATCAGACAGTTGATAACACAACAAAAAAAAGGCTGAAAGTGATGGAAATGAAAAATTCAAAGGGATTTTGGTTGGCTTAGGGGGAAATGCGGTCTGTAAGGGAAGACAATGCGTTGCAAAGCACCCCTGAGTGGGAGACAATACTGTGCAAAGCACTGTGTCTTGACCAACAGTGCGTTGGGCGCAACAGAGAACAAAATTCAAGCTACTAAACACACTTGTAATGCAATTCTTTGTTTCAAAAGCCTAATAATTGAGAGTAGATGCTAATGGGTGGATAAGAAGAGGCAAAAACACACCAAGGATGAAGGGAAAATCCCCAGTGGAGTCACCAATTTGTTATGCAGAATTATGAATTATGGATAAAACACATTCCCTAAATGTGGTGCTATGCATTTAGAACAATAGATCAAAGACTTTGCAGACACTTTTCCTAAGAGTAAATAGATACACATAAATATGGAGAAACTTACTTGGAGTCCAAGTGCTTCCTATTCTCCTTCTTTTGCTCTTGCTATAGCTTCCAATCCAACTTTGATCATTAGACTAGTTCCTGCAATTATAAACACTAAACAATAAAGAGATTGCAATATACAGATGCCTATTCATCTTAATCAGTTAAATAAATGAAACATGAAACATATACATCAACTAAGAATCCATGATATGAAAGATAGAAGCTTATATAGATACATATGTGGGAAAGTGAGCAGCAATATTTATTAATGGATAGAAGGGGGAGGTTACAACCAGCGATTGATTTGATGTCACCAACTCCAGCATCATCCCAACCTCATCAAAATGAACATCTCTCCAGTAGCATATCACTCAAGTCAAGTACTCAATTGAGAAACCAACAACATTTCTTTACCAAATCTCTTCCTTCTCAAGCACTAGGATATGTGCTCAATTTATAGATTAGCTGAAGGTAGTTTCACAATCATTGACTTTCTAATAATAGGCAAGACATGTTCCCAAGCTTAGAGGTGTTAGATGGACACATGGATTTGAAGTTTGACACATATGGACTCTTCTAGAAGGCACTGGCCATGTGGAGATTCCGGAACAATGAGAATTTCACTCCTAATTGACCAACACATTCTTGAATGTCGAGAAGTGCTTTGCAGAGCACCCTTGAATAGAGATAACTGCATATGAAAAATAGTTATTCCCTTGAGAGGCTGTGTTGGTGAGCTCATAGGTGATATAACATTTACTTCAAATCTTGGAAACCTTGAAATGGAAGTCATGGATGATTTGTTCTTGTTCTTTGTCTTAGGGAACGTGGCAACCAAAATGATAGGGGATGATAGACCCTATTCTTTGGTTCTGGGGATGATGTCCAGTTTAACCAGGTCATTGGGAATGGTGACCAAATTGACCTATAACAGTAATATTAATTTTCATTCATCTTGATGATTTCAGAGTGGAAAAATTCGAGGAATCAATTCATAGGACCATTTGTATCAGAAGGTCCCCGTTGGGGTCTAAAACCATTCAGAAGCAGTTTGAGGCATCAAATGATTTTTTTTTGGAATAAATATTATTTTATTATGTGCCTTATCTCGTATCAATAATTTACACATGTGTACCTTTCCAATGGAATAATAATTTCCTCAATTGGATTCCATTTTCAAAATTTATGCCACTCGAAAGCTAACTTTCCTATTTTGATCACCATGATTCGAGAGGATTACAAAACAGCCCCCATTATTGATGGAAAAGTGGTTATCCACGTGATAATTATGAAGAGTCTCTCGAATATTTGAAATTTTAACTCTATTTAATATTTTGAGCCAAAGTTAACCACTAGTAGGCTAATGGGCCATGTTATAATCAAACCACTAGGAGGGGAAGGGGTTCCATTCTATTAGAGTGCATTTTGTTCCGTAAAAGAGAAGAGTAACTAAGAGTGGATAGATAGAGAGGAAACATAGAGGATTTGAGTACTATAACATCCCATGGACCATAGGACTCACTCCTCTAAACTTGCATCCATTCCCATTTAGAGAAAGAGAGCAGAGCAACCTCACCTTCCAATTGAGTTTTAACCCGTAAGGGTTTACCATATCATATCTTGGGTTCATTGTGGTTTATGAGTTTTAAGTTTTTTTGTTCTCTATTTTACATATTTTATCTATGCATTCATAAACATATCACAATAATTCACGAATCCAAAAACTGAAGCATAAATTAACTCTCATAGTGTATGTTTTGGATTTTCAAATACACTTTAGTACATATGTTGTGACGAATAGTCTAGTGGAATATCCACAACATTTTATGGATCACAAATACACATATTAACATGGATAATTTTACCTTGAAAACCCAAACCGTGAAAATCATAAATATTTTTCAGTATATCTTTTTTTTTTACAATTACAATAGACTATGTATATCCCTCAACATCCATAAACCACCGATCCACTTACCTTGGATTAGCATACACTTTTAGTTTTTGAACCAAGTGTTGAATAATCACACACCATTAACACACAGATTTATACCCAAACACAGTCATGGCGGAAAAGGCTTCAGCCTCACCGCTTCCTCACATATTTTCTCTTTATTAAAAGAATGCAATATTAAAATTAAATAGATGAGGAGACTGTGTCTCAAGATAGTGCGTTCTATCTTGGACACGTTGGTTGAGACAATTTCTCAACCATACTCACACCAATCTAGGAGCTACCTAAACTAACTCCTAACTTAGATGAACAACCCAATCTAGAGAGTTAGGCATAAATTCCTAACTTTTAATATTTAATTTATTTTGGATTTATAATTGCTTTACGAGAGAGGCTAACGTTCCCCCCTTCAATGATAAATCCAAAGTAAGAACGAGGAACCATCTTCCAAGTTCTCATGTTGATCCTCAAAAAAATTGCCTGAAAAACCACCAAAGCTGGATGCTGAAAAAACTACAATCTGAAGAGACCATGAGTCAGCTGCATGTCTGATTCATCTCTGATTTTTTACTGACAACTCCATCACGTGGCATGCTTAAAAAGGATCCATCTATCCTTTGCGTGAAATCAACATCATTTTTCCATTGACAAAATTTTTTGAACATCCACTGGCTGATTATGTCAAAAAACAACTCACTGTTGCTTTTGCTATGTTGAAAACTGCTCAGTGCTAGTTTTCTGTTGACTGCCCACTGGTGGATTTGTTGATGCCCACTGGCTGCTTTTGCTGGTTTTGTTGAGACTTTCAGTCTGACAACCACCATTAATTTCATTGAAATTTCCCCCCCTTTTTCACCTGAAAGGAGAGACAATCCTCTAAAAATTATTCCTGAACTCCCCCCTTCAGGTGTAGGAGTGGTGCACTAGTGTACCCCCCCGTTCAACTGCATGAGAGTAAAATCTTGTTTTCACTGTTGGCTGCACTAGATGTGATTGTATTTGGTTATAGAACTGATACAATCTTTTGACTGTGGACGACCATTCCCAAGGATCAATCCATTCATAATTTATCTTCAATTTGGCTGATTGTTGTTGGTTGCAACATTTCTGTGATGAATGATTTGGCTAGCCACAATGGCGACAAGGATGGAGATCAAAACACTAATCTTCCATACGACCGGTTCTATGACAATGAGGACATTTCAGTTTGATTGCAACTTTAGGTTGCATGCATTTCTGTTTATCTGCAACTTTCTCAGAACATGCTGAGGTGATTTATTAAAGAAATCCTACACTAATGAACTTAATGGGATTTGAATAATATGGGATATCCAAGTTGGCATCATCTTTGACATATCCTAAGCCTCGTCGATTTCTGTTACTTTGGATTTGTTCCCATGGCTTGATGATCAGCTTGGAAGAAAGTTGAACTTGAACAACTTTGACACTTGACACTATTTGGATGAATGACTTATCATCTGTATCTGTATGGTTCAAATACTTGGAAGCATCACTCTTCTCTTGCAACTCATTTCTTTGTAGTTGCGACTCCAGTTGAAGGAACTCAATGATTTCATTTGTCTGTTGTAGATGCCGTGAAAGATCAGTAAGAGTTACTTTGCTGATTTGCACCATGTCTTCAACACTTGAGAGGATCAAATTGTAAAGACTTTGTAACAACTGGATGTGTTGCGCCATGTGAACTTGCTCGCTTGAATTCAGGCTCGCTTGTCTTGAACTGTCTCACTTGATTTGAACTTTGTTGGATTGAATGCACTTGCTTGATGTTAATGACATGCTCACTTGTTTTGTTGCTTGAGGAGCACATTTGCTTGTGCTTGGTCGCTTGATTGAATTTATCACGCTCGCTTACTGCGAAATTTGCTTGATCTCTTGGTGAAACTTATTTTTCTTGTTTCACACTCACTAGAACTCAAATTCACTTGTTGTATATTTCAACTTGCTTGATTTGTGTTAGAGTTGAACTCGCTTTCTTGCTT